>CAHIKZ030005588.1:1642500-1700000 GCA_903632075.3 Acanthosepion pharaonis | reverse complement strand
AAATGTTAAAGGAGCAAAACAAGACATGTATAAGATAGCTGCTAAGTGAATCACAGAAGGTTCAAAATAGGTTCAGATTAATCCTGCAAGAGAATGGAAAGGCACCTTTACAAAGATTGCATGAAGACCAGGATACTGAAAATGTTCAAGTAGGCATTTGTCTACCTCAATACACTTTAAGGAAAAAAAAACTTCACAGTGGACGTTGTTTAGATCTACCAAAAAGAACGGTATGTCACAGAGTCAACAGGTGTAAACAGTATCCAGAGCAATATACTTGAAGCGACAGTTTATCTCATAACCAAACATACACGATAGGTCATGGTTTTTAGAGCCGTGTTGTCTCTGAGGAGAATAAGATGCCCACATTCATTTGTAAGTTTCAAAAGGTGAATGCGAGGCCTTCCGTTCTTCCTGCTGTAACATGATGTTGTATAGCTCAAGGAAACCTTCCCAGAGGACAGGTATGTGTTGATCCAACCACACAACTTAAAACCGTGCAGGAGTTCTACAATGTTAAAGTTGATTTCTGGTCAGAAAATTTTTTATCGGCCTGCAGCCTGTATCTCCTCTACAACCTATCTGAATATGCGAGACTATGCAGTGCAAGTCGCTTGGGAGCAGAAAATCAATGCGTACTCCAAACTACACATCAATTCCTTCAAAGCTGTTATCAAAGATTCAAAATGTCCAATGAATTTGTAGATATAACTTGTGCTTTCCGATGTCACTGTAAGGTCGTAATTGAAAATAATGAAAGCCGCATTGAATAAATCAATCGTTTTTATGTCTTCTATTTTATTAATAACCTTTTCTATTAATTTCAAATATTTTAACAATTTAGCAAATTTTGTTTTCCCACTTTGTACTTTCTTCTCTTACAAAGAAGCATCCAAGAGAAAAAAAGCAAAAGATGGAGAAGAAACAAGAAAAAAATTAAAGTTCTAGGGAAGATAAAGTAAAGAAACATTTCTACGTATTTTCATAGATAATACAAACCACAAGAAAATGAAAATTAGAAGATAAGGATGTAGAAGAGAAGGGTATGTAGAGGAGAAGGGGATATAGTGGGGAGGAGATATGGATGTAGAGAGGAGAGGGTAATATGGATGTAGAGGAAATAAGTATGTACAAGAAGGAAGATATGTATGAAGAAGACAGGAGATAAGAATGAATAGAAGAGGAGATATAGATTTAGAGTAGATAAGGATTTAGAGGAGAGGAGATAAGGATGTAGAGGAGAGAGGTATGTAGAATAGAGGAGATAAGGTTGTCGCAGAGAGGAGGATGTGGAGCTGAGGAGATACAGATGTAGACGAAATAAGTATGTAGAGGAGAAGAGATAACTTTGTAGAGGAGATGAGATATGGATGAAAAGATGCAGAGCATAGTATATATTGATGTAGAAGTGATAAACATGCAGAGGAGAGGAGATAAGATTGTAGAAGAGAGAGTGATGTAGAATAATAGAGATATGGATGCAGAGCAGAGTAGATAACATTGTAGAAGATAAGAATGTAGAGAAGATAAGGGTACAGATGAGAGTATATATATATAGGTGTTGTGGAGTGAAAGTACCCCCAGGCCGGTGGCTATATGAACTATCCATTGCTATAAGTGCTTCAGGTAAGACTGCTAGCCGTTTGGAAGCAATCTTCAGACTAATACAGGCGTCGTCAAGGTAAATAACCGAAGCATTACGTATAGAGAATTCTTATACGAATTATGTTATATAAGTAAGAGTATATTATAATAATAGCTATAGATTAGTGGCATTATAATAGGAGAGGAGATATGGATTTAGAGGAGAGAAGACAAGGATGTATAGAAAATAACGATGTAGAGAAGAAAAGAACATGGCTATGCTGTGAGAGAAATAGAAAACAAAAACGAAATACGAGAATCGTAAACTCACAATGGGATAAAGTAAAATAAATGGGTAAATGTAACTGATACTTGA
Organism: Acanthosepion pharaonis; assembly: GCA_903632075.3. NCBI lineage: Eukaryota > Metazoa > Mollusca > Cephalopoda > Sepiida > Sepiidae > Acanthosepion > Acanthosepion pharaonis. Next base: position 1,698,040 of record CAHIKZ030005588.1, on the reverse strand, counting down.
CTAGTCATAATTCTAGAAAAGAAAAAAATTCTACTATCTTCAGATTAACCGTCAACTTGGTCTAGGCAAGAAAAAAAGTGTAAAGATTTGTCTTTTCCATTTGGTAGTTTGAATCATAAATGTTATGCTGGAATTTTATGAAGAATTATAATCATTTGCTATTCGAACCAGAATGTTTATCAAAAGGTTAACGTTATCGTTCCTCCGACCTTCACATGTATCCTTTTGTATTCAGTAAACTTCTTGAAAGTTTAAATCAACCTTTCCAATCCACAAGCGTAAATTTTTATCATTCCATTTTTAATATTTATGGAATATTCGATATTAGTTAACACTCACCAATCGTAGTCAGTTTTTTGTCGTATATCCATTCTTCAGTGGAAGAAATGGATAGTCACACAGTCTCACCACCCTTAGGTTTATCACGAGACAATGGAAAGTCAGAGTCACATGATCCAGTTGGTGAAAACGCTGGTTGAGACATATCTGGCTACTTAACGTTTAGGAGTTTAATAATTGAATAATATAGCGCTGAAAAGTCACACATTGTTTTACTGGAAGAAACAGTCAAGTTACACACATTTGAATAAAACCGGTGAACACTAAAGGCACACGGAAATCAGAATGAGAGCAATCTATAATCGTAGATCGAAGGAAAGGTTAAAATTGAAATGTTAAGATTTCCAGATACGTAGATAGACACCTAAAGAAGACCGAAGGCTACAGTTGACAAGAAGCGAGAAAGAAGTGAAAAACAGGTCCTCATGCCACATATACAAGTCCATAGCTATATATCAACGGGTATTCAGACAATTATTGATAGAAACATTATGCCTTCCAGCAAAAATCAATGAATGTAATTTCATTTTCAGTGTTCTCTCTCTATATATATATAGAGAGAGAGAGGGAGAGAACATTATATATATATATATATATATATATATATATATATATATGTGTAACGAAAAATTAAATTTTCCTTTACTAGTCCCTATTTTGAGGGTCGAAACTCAGAGTAGGAACAAATGGGAATAATTGGTTTTATATGTTGCCTTGGGAAAGAAGTTATTCTTTCATGAATAGATAGATTTGAAAACATCCGGGGCGCAGATTTATATTTTGGAAATATTCGATAGCGTTTAAGTTTCTGAAAGAATTACTACTTTTCCAAGCCAACATTTAACTATTTAAGATGTTAAAAATGAAAAGAAAACGGTTAAATTTATAACCTCATGTTATTCAAAATATATAACACACAAATTAATCCAAAATTAAAATAATTTAAATATTAATTTGCAGCAGAAATTTAAGAAATTCTTTTACCCCCCGTTCGTGTATTAGACACTAAATTATATCACTTAGCGTCCTCCATAATTTAAATAGACTTTTCAGTTAACGTTATGAATATTTATGAGCGTTCCTTAAATTTAAAATTTTCGGAAGGCTAAAAATATTTTTGCTCTTGTCTATAAATACTTTTTACAAAATAAAATCCTTGCATATGCCTTGTTAAAGTTCCTCAAAGGATGAAACGCGTTGTCTAGGATATGGAATGTTATATATATATATATATATAAGGTCATCCCATAAGTTCTGTCCGAATTTTAACTTTTTTTTTAAAATGAACGAAATTTAAAGAGTATTTTATAACGTCTAATGGAGCTGAACATTATTTTTATGTTTAGATGCATTTAAACTGATCAAATTTTAGTTCAAAGAACAATAAAATTAAATTTTGTTTCATTAAAACCCTGCTAACATGGAAGTATCCAAGAATCTTTTGAGGCACATAATGCTTTATGAGTTCAAGAAAGGAAACTCAGCAGCCGAAGCGTCTAGAAACATTCACTCAGTTTATGGTGAGGAATGTGTGAATGAAAGAACTTGCAGAAGATGGTTTGCAAAATTCTGAGGTGGAGATTTCACCCTTGACGATGAAGATCGAACCGGACGTCCAGTTGAGTTTGATGAAAAGCTTCTTGAAGCAGCCCTTGAAGAAAATCCTGCTTTATCAGTTGATGAATTGGCAGTGGTTCTCAGTTCAAACCATACAACTGTTCATCGTCATCTTCAACAACTTGGAAAAGTTCCTAAACTTGGAAAATGGGTGCCTCATGAATTGTCTGAAAACAACCTCAAATCCCGAGTTGACATCTGCAGTTCTCTCCATTCTCGCCAACTTGTTTCACCTTTTTTGTATAGACTTGTGACTGGCGACGGAAAATGGATCTTTTATCGAAATGTTAAGCGTCGAAGACAGTGGCTTGGTTAAAGGGGAAGGACCCAGCCACAGCCGAGAAGGGAACTTCATGGGCAAAAGGTGGGATCGCCAAGAAATAATCCACTTTGAATTCTTACCACCTAATAAAACAATTAATGCTCAAATATACTTTCAGCAATTAAAGCGTTTGAACCAAGCTTTGAAGAAAAAAAGAACTGCTCTAGTGAATCGAAAAGGGGTGATGTTTCATCAGGACAATGCGCGACCCCACACAGCAAGAATCACGTCACAAAAGATCGAAGAACTTGGTTGGGAGAAAATTCCTCACCCACCTTATTCTCCCGATCCTGCTCCTTCAGCCTACCATGTATTTCGTAGCTTACAGAATCATTTGGAAGAAACAGCTTTTGTAACACATGAAGAGGTTAAAACTGACATTTGTGAGTTCTTCGAATCAAAGCCAAAAGAATTTTACAGTAATGGAATTAGTAAGCTTGTTAATAGATGGAAGGAAGACATAGATAATCAGGGAAAATACATTGTTGATTGAATCTGTAATTAAATGTAACATTTGGTCACTTGGTTTTTTATACAAAATTCGGACAGAACTTATGGGACGACCTGATATATATATATATATATATATATATATATATATATATATATATATATATATAGGTGCAGTAAGTGTTTGCATGTTTGTACTTGCATTTATGTTTTTACACATCTGTACATGTTTTGGCTTCTGTTTTGTATCATTTCTTAGTTATTATATTGGAGAAGATATTTTAAGTACCAATTTTTGTGCTTCGAAGAATATACATTTTACTGAGTTTCCTGCTTTTCCATCATTGTAAAAAAATTATATTATTTTTCTTGCTTCTTCTCTTGCCTCGAGTTGATAGTTTTCTTCCGTTCCTTTTCATCCTTTAATCGTTCCTTACTTTAATTTACATACTTGATCGCAGAAACCACGCAAGTCGGGCGTTTGATCGACTGCAGTCGTCTATTTTGGCGTAATGTGTTTTGTGTGCCGCCTACTTGCTTTATATTGAATTCCAATCATTGCCATAACAACGTGATTTAATCGTCACACGAAAGACGATGTTTATAGCACTCAAGTCCAAACATTTGCACGCGTCTTCCTATTAACAAATGATGAATAAATAAACAACTCGATCGATGCCAGAGATTTCTATAACTTATGACAGCATTTTGATGTATGATGGCGGCGGCTCTGTTTCTTAGCTAACCCTCAAAAAAGAGAGTTCAGTTATGGGAAACTTGGCAGTTATCGTTGTGCAGCAGTTTTTCGCGCAGAAAGCAGGATTGGAGTGTAAATTTCAGCCGAGGGTGTTGCGTTTGCTTTCGTACAAATACCATTCAGTCAGTGATGTACCATGCTCGATATATATTTCGATACATGAATGCCGAGGCAGATCTTTCCCATAGTAGGTTGCCGTTTTTTTCTGCGGTAGACCAGTTGCCACTCAAGGCTATAGAACCCAGTCTTTCCTGCTCTTTACCCATAGCTGGGGGTGGGCACCTCGGCGTGGTGTAATGGTTAGCAAGCTTGTCTTGCTAGATTAGTTACTACTGAAAAGCGAGTTCGATCCTCACTGGATGCCCCATACTTTCGGCTTTGTGCCACATCTAAGCTACGCTTGGAAAATCTCTACCCATACCTGGGGGAGAAAAAACACTTGAAATCCATCTCTACACCCCCCCAGATATGGTTTGATAGCAGGACATACATGCATGTGTAGTCTTGGTAGGCAACCAATCTAGGACAATGATAACTGAATTCAAGACCAGTTGGTTGTGTGGCTAGCAAGTCCATATAAAATGTACTTGGTGCAGAATGCTGAATCCACAAGCTGCAAGGACTAATGCGGTGAGACTGTTGTATATATATATATATATATATATATATATATATATATATATATATACCGTGTGTCTCCTATCGGTTTTCGGCAAAGTATTCGAGGCTTTAATCAATGCTGAAGAGATTAAGTGGTTAACCTCTCATGACCTACTCTGGGAAAAACAATGACTTCCGTTTTGTCGGGTCTACTGCTGACGTGCTAACGGCCATCACTGAATATCTATAACACGCTTTTCATAATAACGGCGAAGCTTGAGCTGTGGCTCTAGCTATCTCAAAGGCGTTTGACAGAATTTGGAAAGCTTACCTTCTATGTAAGCTCCAGTGCTACGCTATTATGCGACGATTCTTTGATTTAGTTCCTATCAAATCGTGAAATGAAGGTCGTTTTTGAACGGGTCGCTTACAGATCCTTTCACACGAACAAGGATGTCAACAGGACATTACGCTGCTTCTTATATACATCAATGATCTTCCTGATGTCATCAGTTTGCAAGTAAGTATTATGCAGATGGCACTACCATTTACTCATGTCTCAATAGTAAATCCGTCAGAGCTGACAAAGTTGACCGGACCGCTACTCTTAAAAAGGACCTCCAATCATTGGTTAAGTGGGGAAGAAAATAGCTTGTAAATTTTAGTGCCTTGGAAATGAAACTGCTCTATTTTAACCACCATAGAGAAATTTTACTGCCCTCCATCAGCATGGCTGATGCTAGATTCCTGGAGGGCCTTCTTGGCCTCACGCTTTAAACTGACTTGAAGTGGAACGACTACAATGAATCAACAGTTGAATCTACAGCTTGGACATTTGGGTCCCTGGGTCGTTTGAAAGTTTTTCTCTTCAGAGTTCATCTTGCATATTTACAACTGTCGTTCTTGCATTGAATACTGTTGCCATATCTGACCTGTTTCTCCTGCTATTCATCTCGAGGTTCTTAACAAAATCCAAAGAAAGGTCTGAAGTGTAATCGATTCTGACTTGACATCTCGACTTCAGTCACTTTTCTCACGTGATGTGGTTTTCCGCTGTCTTTTCTACAAATATTTTCATGGCAACTTCTCTGATGAGCTTTTTTTCCTGGTGCCCCGATTACATGGTTTTAAGCGTGCTACTAGATTGGCATATAGGTCCCACCCTATTATTGTCGAAATAGTTAAATGTGACCACCACCGACAATTTCTTTTCCCGCACTTCCCGCCTGTGGAACTCCCTTCCGTTTACTTGCATGCCTAAAAATTACAATCTTCAAAAATTTATCTTATGTCTTCTTAAATCCTGTTCATCTTTTATACTTTCCTTAATCCCCCTATATTCAGTCCTTTTTCTCCATTTCACTCTCTGTATCACACTGCATACTAGTGTCATTAGCTCCTTCGTGTGAAAGGATTATATATATATATATATGTGTGTGTGTGTGTGTGTGTGTGTATGAGTATACCTATATATATATATGCGTATATATATATATGTGTGTGTTTATATATGTGTGTTTATATATATATATATATATATATATGTGTGTGTGTGTGTGTGTGTGTGCGTATGTTTATTTGTTTATATGTGTGTATGCATAAATATATATGCGCGTGTGTAATATATATATGTGTGTGTGTGTGTATTTATATGTGTTTGTGTTTATAACTATATATATATATATATATATATATATATATATATATATATATGTGTGTGTGTGTGTTTTATTTGTTTATGTATGTGTGTGTGCGTGTTCACGCGTTATAAAGTTCAATAATTAGCTAGTTATTTTATGATATGCTCCATCTTAACTTAATCAGCTAAAATAACTTTATTCATATTAGTATATTAATTGTTCCCATATTCTAAATGCTATCTTATGTCACAGAGTCATAGGTTTTTTCCATTTCATTCGAACTATTGGTTGTTGCAATTAGTTAAGAAATCAGCATTGTTTATACAAGAAATTAAATGGTAGCCTATTTCAAACAAATCGATACACTACTCCTACACCAGGCAAGAAATTTGATCCCAAAGAACAGCTTTTTTCCAGTGAGCAACATCAAACGGAATTTTTAAGCGTCGACGAAAAGTGGGTGAGGAATAAATACTTAATAGCGAACATTATTTAAACGAAATTAGATACTTGCAAGCTGATATTTCAAGAATATATTATACAGAAAACTTAAAGTGGATTAGATAATCAGGTGTCGAGTTCCCTTAATTCAGGAGTGGTCGAATAGATTAAGATCGACAGATGAGAAAGCAAGCTGAAATTTCGGAGCAGACCCTGGAGATGGAGAATTAATTGAATCATCTGTCCGCGTTTTCAAAATAAGAAAGAAGCGCCATACTAGACATGGCTTTTCAGTTAACACTACCTTTGGGGCTTGATTGTATCCACTGAGTAGAAACTCTGGTTTTCGGTTTATGGCTTTATTGAACATCACCTAGTATACAACGAGCAGGACTCCACCATCATGTTTTCACTCCAAGCAAGGCGATAATGCCACGAAGACGTAAGGGGTTAATGTGGATGAAAGAAAATATGACTTTAGGAGCAGGAACCGGAAACCCAATTCTAAACAGGAAACAAGGGATAAATTCTAGTACTGTTTAAAAGACGGGGAAGGAAAGTGAACCGAGTGATAGCCAAACCTATCTACTCCTATTGAAAAAAAGAAATGAAAAAAAGAGTAAAAATTTGGCAGTGTAGGCCTAGACATTAGTAGTATAGAGTTAAACTAAGAGCACGTGCGAATCAAGTGCATGCATTTAGGTAGGGCCAGTTAATTATGTAACTGCCTTTCCTTCGTTTTGGCTCATGGCTTCTTGCGTGTCTGATCTTAGACGCCGAGAAAATTAACTTTTTGGTTCACGGCTCCTTGGACGTTGTATCAAATACAATGGGAGAATTTTCATTCTCTATACAAGAAAAAAAGAAAAAAGAACGCGATTGAGAGAGAGTGGTGTCATATCACGATACTGTAGCTTTCGAGATCTGAGACGGGTTGGCTGAATCGTTTCGGATTTTGTCAGAGGAAAATAACAGGTAAATAAATACCTCAGCTTGAGATATACGACTTAAAAATTTGTGTATTCCTATTTTTACAAAACAGCCTTATCACTTTCTGTACACCATAGGAGGGTTAAATCAAACAAAATCAGTAGAAGGAGAGAATATTTTTCGAGGTATTCTATTCACAGTTGGCCAAAGAAAGCGACGAATAAGGAAAATAAGTTTATAAGTTGTTAATTGTTGCTCATGAAACAGAACAAGAAAGCGGTAAAAGGGGTCAAGTGTCTCTTCAATCCCCAGCTTACACCTTTGCTCATGATTAGTCGTCAATAAATTTCAACCTGTCGCTGTGATCTACTTTAGAGAGCCTCTCTCTCATTCATTACATATCTTGAATGATTGTGTTCACTAAGCTATTTTATGTCAATAAAAAGTAAACTTGCCAAGACTCGAGTTATTTTGCTGCGTACGTGAGTTCGCTTTGAAGTCTTTGTCGACAAGACAACATAACAGCGTGCGTCTTGTCTGAACTTCGAATAGGGATTCGGGGAAGAAGTAGAAGAAATTTAAATGCATGTGTTTAAAACTCGCACAAAATTAAAAGCATGTATGCGTAGACTAATTTCGAAGATGTACAAAAGCTGGTATACAAATATATTCCTAAAATAACTGAGCCGGTAATAAAGTAAAGACAAGAAAAATAACACAAAATTAAACAAAATGATGAATTTAAAAAAATCCACTGATAGAAAATTACATTTGCAACATCCTGAAGGTTAATGGTAATTTTTACCTGCGTCTAGTATGAGTATGCTGGAATGTAAAACTATTCTGATACCATCTGAGTATAAACGGTACGGCATTCATTTCACGGAGACGCACACGTGCGCATTTTGTAAAACCCCCTCTTTACGCATTAATGCCGGTAGGCAGTAATCGCATTCTAGTAGAATGCTTTAATTAATATCGAGTTTCATTAAAAACCTATAACTAATCTTTTTTATGTGCTGTGTATTTTAAGGTGTGTGCGATCATGGCTCTTCACACCTTCCCATTCTATATATCTCTGAGCAATGTGTGCCTCTTTCGTATTCATCTCAATTCGTGTTCTGCCATTTTTACAAAAGTTGGTTAGATAGATTACTCACTGTTTCCCTTTGTCCTCTTTGACTTCAGTATGATATTGCCTTCAGTATGATATTGTGCATTTAAAATTCTCAAAGTTCTCTTTCTTCATAAATTAAAAACCTGATTCTAAGTAAAAGTCTCCGTTTTGTGTTCATTTTCCTCGAAACTTTGTTACTCAGATATTTGGCCAATGGTATTGTCACCATACTTGGTTGAATTACAGGTCTGTTGCATCAAGTCTCTTCATCTGTGAAGAAAATTTCGACTTCACTGTCATGTAGAAGGTTTCATATTAGATAGTAATTCAGCACGACTGAAGTTTTTATTTTAATTTTCATTATAACGGATTCTATAGTAGGCATTATTGAGCTAGAGTAATTTGGCAGGAAGTGCATTATGAACCATCCCGAGGATGTGTCATTTTGGAGAATTAATGCACATGTTAGACGAGACGTGTCCGTGGTGCTTCGATGACGGCAACCCTAGTTGAATCTTTCTAGACTCAAAGACCATATTCTGTACTGCTACGAAATACAGACGCTTATAAAGATCAGCACAATGTATGGGTAGTAGTGTCACACCATAGTGTTAGATTAAAACATCTACAGAACTATTAGCTTGTTCTCTTGGGAATCATTTAGGTACAAGTTCCACTCATGCAGTAAGACTTCATACGAATCTCCAGTAGTGTAGTGAGAGTGTTACCTGTGTTATTGAATGATCTCAATACTCAGATTCTGCCATCATTCAAGCGATGGTTGTGTACCTGTACGACTCAGAACTGGGAAGCAACATCTTCCACAGTTGATTCTCCCCCGACACAGACATAACGTTTTTAACAACTTCATGTTGGTCCAGAACATTGTACAGTCAACGAAGTCGACGTGTGTTTGCAGCAGGATAAGACCTGTCGATATGAAACCCGTACTATTTGCAGGACAGATGAATCTTCCAATTGAACATGAACGAGGCATTATGGGACGACACCTGAATTGTTCAATTTTTACCCTTACAACTTTTAGGTCAACAGTAGAAATAGTTTTCTTCTATGAAGCAAGAATTTGGACATTAATAAAATCACTGAAAAAGATAGTCGGTATTAAAAGCAGCGTAATTGTACATGCTCCATTCAAATCTGGCTTGATAAATTTTATAAAATCTACCGTTTCGGAGTTATCAACAGTGAAAGTTCGGATTCATTCACGTTGCGGGCAGCTATTATTGTCGTTGTTTGCATACATTCGCTAAAGAATAGCTATCATTGTAGGTAACATTGCGCCAACAGCGTGTGTCTACGTAAATAGTTCTTGTGCGCTGTAATTAAGACAAATTTAGACAAGAAAGATTGGTTCTGCTCTTAGCTTTCCGTAGTCTTCCGCGTTTAGCTTTCCGCAGTGAATATATGCAAACAACGCCAGTAATGGCTGCTGCCAATGACGCAAATAAATCCGAACTTTTACTGTCGATAAATCCAAAACGGTAGATTTTATCATAATTATCAAGCCAGATTCGAATGGAGCATGTACAATTACACATAAATGTAAGTATTATTGAAATTTGTAATGCGAATTGAGAGCGGGTGTTACACTGCAAATTAACCTGGAAAAAGTATATGGGAACCTATTAAAAATTACGTGCTTGTTTGATTGCTTGATTTGTTTTACAGCTATTTTTACGAAATTGTTCCGTTACTGCAGTACAGAAACTGCATTGTTTTACTTCCCTTTGTTTGCCCGTTTTTTTATTTTAGATTTTTTTTAATATTAGATTGGTCACCATTTTTTACCACTTCCGACTAGTCTTAGATGTCATCATCACAATAAGAGCATGAGCCTAAACACGTGGTTCTTAGTTTTCGCATTCTTCTAATTTTACTCTCAACGAATGCATAACTGGTATTTAACATTTGAAACCTTTTCTCTCTAAATTTATCTACTTTATTATCACGTTACCTCATCCTTGGTTAATCTAGACTCTTTTTTTTTCACTTAGTTAATGAGAGTAATTCGGTGTTCTTAGATTTCACCTGGCATTTTGTTTTATCGATGTCAAGATTCGCACCCCCCAAAGTTAGTTTTTCCCAGTTTTTTTTTTATCTCGTCTTGATTAGCCTTTGACTTACCCATTGCGTATTTTATTTTTCATTCCCTCTCCTCTAGTGAGTGAGCTGCTTGATTCTGCTTATCAGGTACAGTACTGTGGCCACTCTAATTTTCTGTGAGGTAGACGGGTCCTAACATATTTTATTTTTAGTTCCAATGTTTGGTTGTACTTTATTTTCATTAGTGGGTTCATCCCCACATTTCATGCCATATTTTTGTGAGGAAAGACCCCCCCCCCGCCAAAAAAAAAAAGAACAATTTGTATAATACCAAATTTTTATATCATGGATGTTTTTAGTAGGATCCTTGTGGATATGAGATATTGTGGCATATGTTGGGTTGAATGATGATTGGTGAGTTCTTTTGGTGGTTGAGTCGATTGTAAAAATGAATAGATTGTGAATCAGATTAGCTGACCAATCATCCCACACTTTCCCTTTGGTCTTGTGCCACAAACTGTATTTTAGATACAAGAAATAAACGTTATTGTCGCGTTATTATTTGAATATTTACTTTATACATTTATTTTACGCTTGTATCTCATTAGTAAGAAACCTTTTTCTGCACGTGCCCACTGTTTACACATTGCTTCCAAATGTAACCTTCATGTAACGTTCTCCCTTTCCGTGAAATTACATTGAACGATACTCCTGTAACAAACTTTATATATATTCATGTAAGCAAATTACCCGCTAATATCTTTTACCGATTTAGACAAATGGTCTTGCTTCTATATTCAAGCTTTTCTTATATTCCTCTTCCCGTTTGTTTGTTATTCAGACTAAAATATAGTCTTATATATGTATTTATTTATTTCTCTAGTTTTACCCTTTTGTCTTTTTATAAACCCGTTGATAAAAAAGACTTCGTCTTCAGAATCTTAAATGCCTTAAGCCATTTATTTGGCTCTCTTCAGGTATGCACGTGTACGAAACAGATGCGTACTCTGAGCAGAACACTGTGTTGTTTCAGTCCGAAACAATTTCGAATGGTATAAGAACAATCATTTCTTTTTGTTTTAAGAATAAATATGTATTAATTTTGAGGATAAATATAAATTATATAACAATGATTTTCCCAGTATCTGTATAAAAAATGATTGTATTAAACTTTTTTCTTAAAAATAGTTAGTACGACTTTTCCATGTATAAGCCTTACAAAAATAGATCGTAAACTTATATTCTATTATAAAGTACCAGCTCCGTTATGAATTGCTAAATCTGACTTGGTTCGGTTGTTTGTTTGATTTTTGTTTAGCAGCATACCGACACCTCTATGGGTTATTTAATGCCTCAATCTAAATATTTAAAAAAAAAAAGTTTTCTTATGATAGTAATGTTTTATTGATTAAGACATATCAGGGGAGGAGAGGTGGATTCATACATTTCCCCAAGTGCATTTTCGCGTAAGTAAATATAACGAACACAGCTGGGATTGGAACTCCGCTCTCAGATTAACAATTCCGAGCCACTACCCGCACATCCAAGCTTACAGTATATGCTATTCTCAAGCGATGACCCAGCACGACGTTGGGTAACTTTGATCGTATGAAAACAAGGGTTTCAACGTGATGTAGCTGTAAGCCCGTCTTGATTCGATATTTTTGAAGTGCACCTTTAGGTTATCTGCCCCATACTACTTGGCTCGTGATCATTGGAATCCGCCACAGAGAACGGTCAGTGTGGTTTAGTGGACATTGGGGAGAAGTAAAGAGACTGTGAATGAACTCAGACAATTGGATACAAATTATAGAAAAAAACAAATCAAGAGGTAATTCAAGGATGACATCTGAATCCGATAAGAACTGTTCTGTACTATGAATGACTAAAATGGTTGGGGAGAATGAGATAAAGCAAGGCAGATATGAGAGAGAGATAATACTGGATGGGTTACTTCCCGATGAGGATATACATTGTATTAATACATCAGAATACTGTAAATACACTCCTTATTATGGCACCAATGTACATATTGATCTATATATGTGATCATTTGCTGTAAAATAATACAGGCACGTAGCCGAGTGGTCATAAAGTTCGAATCTCACGATGATCCATTTGTGAGGAAGGTGAATTCTTGATGTTATTTGTCTGAAAGAGACGATCCCAGCATGCCACACCTTTGGAAAATGACCGAAAACTATACCACGAGTTGATCGAAGTCTTGTGAGTGAAATTGGATAGACGAAACTATTGGTGAGTGCGTCGATAGTTGTGCTAGCACGAAGTCAAAAGTCATCGTGACCGATTTGATGAGTGTGCTGGCCTTGTTGAGACTGTTGATCATGATAAATAACACGTTCTCTCCTAGAAATTGTAACCATGGTCATCTAAGCATAGTTGCAGTATAAATAACAGGTAGTCTCTGTGGATGTATAACAAACACAAATGTGCCTGAGCAGGCGTTTGCAACAGGGATTAGCTAGTTGCCCTAGTAGGCAGGTATCATCGGATATGAGTGGCCAGATATTTATTTATTTTTACTATAAATTTGCAGTACAATAGCACGTATATACTTATGCTCTTAATAATCTTCGTGTAGGAAGCTCAATTGGGTAAACAAAACTGAGGGCAAGCCGGTGAGAGTTGAATCCGTATGTAAGATACAAGTACTTACCTAATGGGTAGATAGAAGCGTTTTTACCTTGCTTAGCAATCTATATGGAGAGGGTGTACTTGATAAAAAAATCCCCGCCACTAGCATCCAGACCACTCGTGGGGTGGGGGGTGTAGCAGCTTGAAAACACCAACAGAAATTCTTATAAAAAAGAAAATGTTACGCGAGTTCAAAATATGCCACTGGCGAAAATGGGACACTTTAACCCCTCAGTGGACCTTCAAGCCAAGTCGTTGCAGCCTTCTCTGCCAGCTAACATAAACACGAGATGAAGTGAGATTTTTTATTTAATTTATTTTCTGATAGGTAGTTCTTTTCAATAGACAATCACCGCAAGTTAAGAAGCAGTCAGTTAAAAGGCAAATCAATGATATATTTACTGATTTTTGTGAATTCCATCTACTTTTTATATTTCTCTTCTTCTTTCGACAGGCATTTCAGCATCTAACCAAATATAATATCCTGGTGGATAACATCGTCTCTAGCAGCACGTGTAAAAATTTCACGAAAAAACTTTTCCAAAATATGTTACTAACAGCTTTAAAAATAACAATTGACTTTATGAATGATGGTTATAATTTAAAGAAGCTGAAAAGTTTCACAATTGCCAAGATTTAAATATATATATATATATATATATTATAAATTAATTGATTTAAAATATGGTTATTTTCGCTACACAGTTCCAACCATGTTTCAAAAATAGAAGCTAAAAACCCTAATTTTATTTTTGCAAATAAATTAAAAGCATTAGTTCCATTTCATCTTCAAAATTAGGGGTTTTTAGCTTCTATTTTTGAAACATGGTTGGAACTGTGTAGCGAAAATAACCATATTTTTAAATCAATTAATTTATAATATTAATGCTCTGTAAATTTACATTGAGCACTATTTTGTAAAAATAAAATATCTATAAGAACACCGGATTTTATATCTTACTGTTCTTTTCTTTTTATATATATATATATATATATATATATATATATATATATATATCAGATTCGTTATCGAAACGTTTGTATGTCCGAGTGCTTTCGGCTATACTTTTAGCCATTTTCAAGGATGATATTATTTTTACTTTTAACTGAATATATGGATTTTGTTATGCATGTATTCAGACTTATTTCAATATCTTATTTTCAAAACACAATCAGTACATTATGGTCGTGTTTATGTTGATATTATTAAGTTTTGGCTTTTTTTTTTTTTATTAATGATGCTTTGTAACCTTCTTTTTTTACATGTGGATGAGGCTAGTGAGAATTTACTTGCTTTATTGGATCATCGGTTTCACCATCTATCTATCATACCCTGAAATTGAGATTATATGAACACTTGATTAATATTAATCTTTTGGGACTTGAACAGTTAGTAAAAAGTATTTACTCCAAAATTCGTAAATTCAATTCCTTCGTAGTTTTTCTTATGCAATGTTATTCACAGGCAAATTGATAGGATAAAAAGTCAGTATTTAAATCACTGCCATCTCACATGATTATATGAGATATCAAAACGCTAAAAGTTATTTTCTGCTCATATGGGTTTAATACTAAAGATTTTATTTTGTTGTCCATTTTGTCATTAGAAAATGTCTATTCACACCAAGAACCGAATTCTCTAAACGAGGATTTTAAATATATTTATTTACCCTTATCTGTGTTCCACATATCATAATTCATGAAATGACTAAATATGGATAACCTGTGATGAGACCAAAGAGTAATATTTCGTAGTAACACGAAGTGACGTAAGAAACTGAACAATAAACAGGATTTTAAATAAAAATAACATTATATTCATACAAATCACAAGGAAGAGACATTGAATATTATACCTCAGAGTCTCATCCCCTTATGAAATACCTCTCTTTCGGGAGGGGTTTAGAGTGATTGTCTTGTGACCTAGGCGTCTACAAAAAGGGAAATGACGAGGAGGCTTGATCATTTGTTGTCCGTTTCTAATATACACGTGGGTTTCCAACCTAATTTAAACAACTTTGCTCAACATTCTGCTCATTAGAGTGTGCGGCATCTAATAAACATGTAGACTAAAAAAGAAAGTACTATGTTTGAAATATTGTGTCAATTCAAATGCAAACACAAATATCACATTTTATTAGCATGCTCTTCGCATTATCTGTGGTTACTGTAATACAATCATCTAATTAAACAATAACTATACGTGATTTTTTAATATACTTTATCTTCGTAAATTTCAGGTCCTTGTTTTAATACTAACGTGAGAATTATTGACTTAGCAACATATACAAAGGACCGAGCTTACAGTACCTTGAAATATCTTTCCTCAGTGTTTGGTTTTGTTTAGCAGCATATTAACCTCTATTTGTTATTTAATGCCGAAATCTAAATAGTTTTACATAATTTTATAATTTTTCAACTACAGATACTTTGTACATAATTTTATATTTTCAGTGTAAAGGTATGTTTTTAAATATATATTTTGTACATCATATAATGTGCTGTTGGTCAATTTACTATGGCAATGTAATTTTTAGTTTTGTATTGATTGTCATTATGTTATAAAATGTGTTATTGCTCGAAAATGTGCTGTTGATATTAGTTGGGACACTAACAGATGCTACCACACAGGGTTAATGTAGACCTGGGAAAAATCGCAGTTAAGAAGTGGTTCCACGATCTTCAAAACCTCTAATCTCTCGATCGTCTTTCCTCAATTATATTCATCAGTCATATATATGTAAGAGTTAAATAATTACAACTTTTCAGCTGCTGAATGACTCAGTAAATAAAATGTGCGGGTAAAATTAAGGAAGATCAGAACGCAAGCAAAATACATGTATTAATATGTTAGACGCGTAAGAATGCGTCGCATCAATATTTCAAGTAGAAAGAGCTGCCTGCTATCAAATCTGGCAATAACAATTCTAGCAATTTACCTGGGTTACAGTTCTCAGGCATCCGTTAAAAATGCTCAACTTTCTCCCTAGTAGGCAGTGGAAAATGCATTATTCAAGAGATTATTTTCATTATCCAACGATAATAAAGGAAAGAAAATGGAGAAACGCTAGAATCCGTTCGAGAAAAACAAACAAATAAACAAAAAGGAATTTTTTTTTAGAATGTGCATTATCAAAGAAAATATGTAAGAAGTGGGAAAAATACGTGAGAAAATGAGGCTATCTTTCTTTTTGTTTTGATTAAATGAAAAAGTAAATTACCTTCAAGAATTTTTTTCACCGGTTAAGTTACACATTTGTATGAATGAGAAGAGGCGTAAGATTCGTCAGGTCTCAACTTGCCCAAAGCTAACGTTGCAAAGAGAGCATTATCCATTATTCCTGTCAACTCTGATCGATCGCATCAACGAAAGGAAATAGAAAACATTCCGCCATTCCACACAAATCAGTGGTGGTAGCTCTGGTATATATATATATATATATATATATATATAATATATATAGATAGATAGATATCGTGAATGAAATAGAAATAACACTATTTTACTTATGCATATAAAAAATATTTACAGTGAATTCTATACGCTAAATTGTCAATGTGAAGTTAATGAGTGTCAAGTCGACCCAGAGATTTGCATTGTTTCCAAAACAAAAATGAATTCTGAAGATATACTCATACATAACTAAAGTTGAATTAAGAAACATTATTTGGTTTGGTTGACTCCTTATTTGTCATTTAGTGCCGAAAATGATTTTTCTTGGGAGCATCGGTGAGTTATTTTTTTATTTAAAAAAATATATTTCTTGCATTTTTCCTATGAAAAGGTATTAATGGTATTTTTTTTACTATTAACGTGTATTTTTATATTTTCATAATATTTTAACCCCAGTTTCCGTTTTCACTATTTTACCCATAGTTGGGACCTTAGTACGTGCTACCGCCCCTCTTGAAGGAATTAATCAGACTAAAATAATGCTTTTGTTAAGGAAATTCTATATGTATGGGAGCGAGGAGTTATATAAAAGTAAGCGTCGGTTACAATTATGCACTAACAGGAACAAAATATTAAGAAAATACGGCGACCAATATATATCCACAACATACATCCATATATTATTAGTTCATCGTCCTGCAGTATCTCTCCAACAACCTGAAGAAGGCTGGAGCATACAACGACCGAAACGTTTTGATAAATATGACAACAAAGATGTGGACAATAGTCCGAATAATGTATATAGTGTTCATCGTCCTGGTTTTCACCTACTCCTCGGAAATGTACTACTTACTCTGTAACACTCTACATCGAGTGGTCCCCAGGCCTTGTACAAAAAGAGGGACGCGGTTCGATCTTTACAGGAGAACACATTTTCTTTAAGTTTTCAGGCCAATAGACGTAATACGCATTGTTTAAATAAAAATGGTACGTCTATTTCAACTACGTGTATCCACTGAATAATAATACTTGAATTAATACGTTCGAATTTGAGCAGAGGTTCAGTTAATTTGCAAAGTATTTATTCAGTCTACCGGCTTCCGTAGTAGAGATTATTTTAGAATATGCCCTCCGATAGAAGAAATAAATGCTCTTTAAAATAAGATAATGAAAATATGTGGAATTAAAGAAAAAATCTACTCGCTCAGTCGTAACACAGTACATAAGCTAACCCAGCCGTTTATATCTATCTATCTATCTATCTATCTCTATCTATCTATCTATATATATATATATATATATATATATATATATATATATATATATATATATATACACACACACACATTCATACAACATTTTCAATATGTTGTGGTGGGTTGACTGAGCTTATGTATTGTGTTACGGTCATATTCACACCGATCGTAAGAGTAGAATAACGAATATCTATTAAGTTTGTCCTTGCAGCGTATTATTTGAATAATTAAGAAGAAATTCGGAGATGATTCAATGAACGAAGCCCATATAAAACTTTCGAAGCGACGCTATAAATTAGGCAAGAAATCCGTTGAATGCGATTCACGTTCTGGAAGACCCTCAACAAGCAGAATACTCGAAAATGTTGAATACGTGAGGCCCGCAAATAAAGGTAATCAACCATTGATTTTCACGTGAATTACAAATTCCCGAGGTTCAGAATATATCCAGCACTCTTGAATATGTTTTCTGACTCTTTCTGTTCTCTCGAGTGACTTTCAGCTTCTCGCAAAGTTGTTCAAATGCAGAAGATTTAAAAGCTAAGAAGAATTTGTTTTCATTGATTTTGTTTGGCGACAAATTAACCTCTACGGTTTATTTGATACCGAAATCTAAATATTTTGTACGTAATTTTGTCCTTTCAACTACAGATATTTTGTACATACCTTTGCTCTGAAAATATAAAATTATGTATTTTTTTAATATATATTTTGTATATCATAGAAGGTATTTTTGATAATTTTACTATAAAATGTATTTTTATATTTTTTAGAGTTGTTTAAATATAGTTGTTCTATATATATATATATATATATATATATATATATATATATATATATATAGATAGATAGATAGATAGAACAGATAGATATACACGGTTGGGTTAGCTTATGTACTGTGTTACGACTGAGCGAGTAGATTTTTTCTTTAATTCCACATATTTTCATTATCTTATTTTAAAGAGATTGCCATTTTGCTATAAGAATTTATAGTTGCACATTTTATAAAAATGTACCGTTAATTTTTTATTGAGATTTCACTATTTGGCCATACCTGGGACATTAACAGGTGCTACCACCCCGGGTCAGCGTGAATCTGGGAACAACAGCAATTAAGAGGTGGTTCCACGCTCCTCAAAACATCCAATCTCCCGATGAGAGGCCTTGATGCCAGAGGTAGCTCATGGTCATAGGAACTTGTTTTGAAAACTTTAAAGTACACAAGGATAAGTCTATGTTCTCATAAGATGGGCGTATTAAAGAAGACTACTTGAACTGTTAAGAAAAATAGATCTATTCAGAAAGGATGTTAGAATAATCCAGAACTTAACCTGGGAACCAATTGACTCTATATATGAATTGAGTAGGTATGTAATGATAGAAAGGGACGTAAGGCAAATGTCTGTCATCTCACCGGATTTAATCAAATTCTACATCGAATCTGCCCTAAGGGAGCTGGTGACTCTACCAGGTATTATTTCCGGAGGGAGCGATCTTAATAGTATACGGCACCGTGTTAATGATAGGTAAAAAGAAAACTAGATGACCTCCTAGACAAATTATTAAAGAAAACGTGAAGAAAAACTGTAAGAAAGTAGAATATATGTCAGCAAGATAAAAAAAATCCCATGATACTAAGTACGAATTGGAGATGCCAACATCAAAGAGGTAAGAATTTAAAAATCTGGGAAGGGTTTTAAAAGTAGACAGGAAATACGACACGGAAATCCAAGCGCATATTGGATGCATTTTAAAAACAAAGCAAATCACTAACAAACAGGGAAATGTCGTTGGAAGCAAAGTAAAAAGTGCTGAACTACTAAGTAACATCAATTCTCTTGTTTGGTAGTAAATCTTGGACAATCAAACATATGAATAGACAGCAGTTATGTGGTCCTTATATACGCTGATAATACAATGGACGGAGCGAGTAAACAACGAAATAATCTCAAAGAAAAGAGGAACTAAATGAACACATTCAGAATCAGAAAGTTAGTGTTTTTAGACACATAATAAGGAAAGAGGGCTTGGAGAATTTGACTTTCTCACGCTATATTGAGATCAATAAGTGCAACCTACGTGATGACCTTGTGTGAATACATGACGGAACAGGAGACTTGGAAAAATGGACAAATGTTGTTAAGGTCGACAAAGGATAGGAGATTTTGGAAAGGCATGACCGCCCAAGTCCTGAAGGGACATGGAACATAGAGGAAAAAGGACGATGTGTTCTCGTTATTATTAAATGAGCAGATCTCTGCAGGATGGATGACTTGTGTAGAACTATGTGTTAATACGTATGCATGAATGCGCACACCTGCATACACAAATACATTAACACTTAAACCTTGTCAGTTGGATTTAATGGAAGTTATTATTTGTTACGCCCTGCTATTTTACTACGAAACAAAGCCTTTGCTAAGGTATTAACTGTTTCTCACTATGTCGACCTAATAATACCCTCTATATTTACTTTTTGCGCTAGCTGAACAACCTTCTACCACATCTGTTTTCTGTTCTGCGTTTTTCCTACTTCCATTTTTCTCTCTTAATTATTTTTATATCTCTTTTCTCTCTGATGCATGTTGACTTACTTCTTAGGTATTTCTATCGCGTTTTGTGTTTTGTTTTTATTAATTTCCACCTCTTGTCCTGTTCATCATAATTGCTAATATAAGTTCATAATGCACTTAACCTTTTAAGCACATCCGTCTTTTCATTATATTACTGTAATGTAATATGCTTTGTTTTTTTATTAAATGTTCTTAAGTGCTTTCCACTCATATCGTTGGGCTTAATTTCATTTCCGTGGTTTTATTTTATCACCTGTCCTAAGTGAATGGCTCAATCTCCATCTTCTTGTTCTTCCTTTACTCTTATGGTCGTTTTTGGAACCTTACAACTGAATAGTTTTTTATTTCTTTTCTCCTCGTTTAAAACCTACACGTAAATTTTTCCTATTCAGGAAGAAAGACATGTTAAGTAACATATATTACTTCCGCATATATATAAAATATCTTCAGAAAATCAAAAGACGTATAAAATATTATCCGTTTATTTTCCATGCTATCCTTTACCAGACAGATGTTTGGAAGATACTTATATCATTGGGTTGTATAATTATTGCAACATTCTTAGAGAATATATTCTGAATAGATTACGAATAGGTTTCGGTAATACTCAACTCTTTCAGTTAGTTAAAATCGTCATCTGTCGGGTAGTCAAATACTTTGTTCATAGTCAACCAAGGTAAAATAACATTGATTATTATAGATTATTTATAATTCTTTATATTTTATTGTCGTTTAACGACTCTTATACTTTACCTATTCATGATGCTAAATTCCATCAAGGGTATTTGTTAGTTTTATCGTCCGTACTTTTTGGGAATAATTAGTCTAAAGTCGATGGTAATGTGATAAGTCGTTTTTTTTCGCCATATATAAGGTAATCTTATGGCGACAAAAACGACTAGATTAATGTTTTGGGGGTAATTTTCTTTTTCTCTGCTGTGATAATCTCGTCCGAAATTCTTCTTTATCTTTCAAAAGGTCTGTGACAGTGCCATCACCACCTGGTGGGTTTCCGCGTTTGAAGCGCTAATCTAATTTCATTTGCTATGGCCACATTTCCAAAACTTCAAGCTTCTCTGTTTTAATGAAAACAATTACCATTTACCAATGTTGACTGAGAATCGAGAATGTTTTAAACTCTTCCTTTTCCTGGCAATTCCTTGTGCACTTTCCAAATTTAGGTTTTCATTTTGTTTCATTTAATTGTTGATGAGTGTATTTAATTCTCTATTTTATCTCTTCGTATTTAATATCATATTTTTTTGTTTTTCATTAGGTTCTTAACTGACTTTTTTTTCTTCATATCTGCGCTGCTTCTTCCCAATTTATTGTTCATTTTTACTATTTTATACATATTATTTCCCAAAGCCTGAATTTTTTTTTAATTTATATCTAATATTCGGAAATATTCTCCCCAACCTCAAGCAAGGTTTTCTTTCTGAGAAAATGAGAACAATTTTATTTCTTAGTTTTAAAGACAAGTTTCCTTCGAAAGCTACCATTCTCTAGTCACATTCGATGTTAACTTTGTTTATGACGGTTATACTTTTAACAGTAAAAGCCTTTGTCAACAATTATGAAATCAATTTTATTCGTGTTTCCCCATTTGGGTGTTTCAACGTGCAATCCCTTTTACAAAATTACGCATACTCTGTGTAGTTTTGAGAAGTTAACTACATTTTGCCTTTCTCATTTCACTTTCCTATTCCAAATATTTTCATATGCTATATTCTCCTTTTTTGTCCATAGATTTTTATTAATTTTCCAAAATAAATTATATAATATTTTATTATTACGACTATAAAATCTTTGAGAGCGTCATAAAAACTTTTATCCTTTCATGATATTCTTGAAGTAGTTTCCGAATATATGCTTTGGATAATCTGATAATAGTATAAAATTTCTAGAGGTGATATACTATTGACATTTTCTACGTTGTCTGTAGTGCCACAACCGACAAAAATCCCAAACCTCTTAATCTTTTTTTTATCATAAATTAGATGATTCCTTGCTTTTGTCTGAAGAGGAATTTCTCCATTTCTTTTTTTTTCACAAATGATTAGTATCTACTCAAGCTCACTGTTATTGCTCTTTCAAGTATCGATGGGAAATGCCTCCCCAATTTTTGTTTAAAATAATGTGGAAAAGTCAAAAGCTTGATTATATCATTATTGCCTCTTCGTTTTACATGTATCCATTTTAATTGTTGAAGTTGAAAAACAAAACAAGGTTAGTTTAACATTGTAGAAAATTTGGAGAATAGTTCTCGCCTCCACCGGGTTAATATGGCCAAGTATAAAAGTCAAAATCAGCGCGGTATTTCTTGCTCTCCCTCCATCACGACCTGCCTTCGTCGCTTGCAGTTCGCCCACAACGAAGTGTTTTTAGTTTTCTCATGAATTCGTTACGGGCTTCTGCTCGTGATAACGCCTCGTCTCTATTGACGCATCGGTCAGCGAGTAAAACTCTTCTTCGATCAGTTCTTTATAGAGTGTGACATCTTCCAACCCTTCTGGTAATTAGCGCGTGTCTGCTTACCGCTTGCCCGATTGTCACGCTGGCATACCTGTCTACCCCGTTGCTTAACGTTTATCTCGACATGGAGACGTTTGTCCAACAATGAATGATCGATTCAGAAATTCTATAAACCGAAGTAATCCGACTACCTCATGAAAACAGACTTTCGTTTAACCGGTTAGTTACACACACACACACATATATATATATATATATATATATATATAATCTGAAAAGTACTCAACCTTAACAAAATAATAACGTTCACTCTGTGTGTGTGTGTGTGTGTGTGTGTGTGTGTGTGTTCTAGCACAGACATCCCTGATTTGAAAAGGTATAAATATAGTCTATCGGTCTGTGAATTTGATTGCCTTAAAAAAATGCCTTCCAGTGGGGTTCGAAATTTTCTCTCTTTTAGGGGAAACCAACGTTGAAACCAGCGTGCTTTAGACCACTAATCCACGGAAACCTTGCTGGTGAATAAATGTTCAAATTTTAAGAACGAAATGTGTGTTTGTTTTTATGAAACCTTTAAAGCAATAGCAAAACATTAAAAAAATAGTTCTAAGTCACAAGAGACAAAGACAAATTAAAAACCATTATAAAATGACTTTAATTTATTAAGATACAAAGCGGTTAATCTAGAGCAGTTGATTTCCACTTAAAAACAACTGAAATTCAAACGCCTATCTGAGAATAGGTAACTAGCGTGAAACTTGAAATTATAAACCTGAAGATACATAGGAATGGTGAAAATATTTTCGGGAACTAACCAATGTATTAAGAGATAGTAAAACCTCATTAGAAATAATGAAAGCAGTGTTGAAATTTTATGTCGAATCTAAATCTTTTATATGGCAGTGAATTCTGAATAATTTCCTCACAAATTAAGACGACATTGTAAAAGAAAGGTGTAGTTCTACCGATGAATGCAGACAATCCTAAACATAGAACTCATGAGCACCGAGAATGTTCTTGGGGAAACTAGTAATTACAATGATACTAACAACAACAAATAGGTACATAATGAGGAATGGAGACTTATAGTATATAACACTCACAGGACAGTTTGAAAGTAATATTGGCTGGAAAGAGTGAATGGTCCGTAAAACAAGGACAAAGTGGTAATGGGTTAAGTGTTACTTCGAGTAACAAAAGAGAGGAAGTTATTGAGAGCCATGATTTTACACCTTCATAAATGTAAAACTTCATGTACAATCATATCAGCGAAAATTTACATTGTTCGGTCCGTTGTCGCCATCGTTACTGTCATGTTTATGACGTTTCGGCCTTTGTACGCTTGGATCTTCTTCAGGTAATATACGTTGGCATTTCGAACCGAAACGTTTATTTTCGTCCACCCGGGCAGATTGTTCTAGTTCCATGGGCCATGTCTTTTCTGGATATCTCAATGGAAATCAGTGATTTGCACTGCAGATTCTAGAGACTATCTAGAAAGTATCCAACCATGTTGATTATTTTGGCTTCCGGTCCTTCTCTTGAAGTGGTTTTACGACATTCCATATTTGATTTTCTTTGACTTTTATTTTTTCCAAAGTTAGAATATCTATCAAAAAGGTCATTCTAGATTGTGTATGAGATTAAAAACGTGACTCAGCAAGTAATGGCAATTTCTAAAAAGGGTTTGGCAAACTCCTTTTGAAACATATGATTTTAAGTGCAGTACTAGATTGACGGCAATATCTCATTATTTTATAGTTGAAATGGATGGATGTAACCGTAATATCTGTGCTAACATTGTTTTCTGTCGCACTTCTCACTTGTGGAACTCTCTTCAAGTTTCTTGCTTCCAAGTCATCTTTGATATTCAAATTTTGAATCCAATGTCAATTGTTATCTTCTGTCTCAATTCTTTTTCTTTTCTTTTTCCCTCTCCGTAGTAGTATAGTTTTTTCATATGCTCAGTAACCCCTTGTGCCTTAGTGGTTTTATTGCATTGCTTGGGATGAAATGGTTAAAAATACTTACAATACCTCATCTCCGAAATATAAACAGATATGAAAGTTTATCTTTGCTGCTTTCTATTTTCTCTTATACACACCTGTGTGCGCAGGTATACACGTACAGGTATGCGTGTACGATTACATGAGTATAAAAACAACTGTTAATATCAGAAATTCCAAATCGATAACAAGTAGAATTTTCATCTTTAAAATAACACTCATTGACAACAATTAGAAACATCGCTAGAACGTCCGTGTATTTTACGACGCGTTAATAATAAACAATTTGTATATCGTCTTTGTCATTTACACTTATATACGTGTTTATCTAAATATCTATAGCGCGTGCTTTAACTTACACACTTCTCATCAACAAATTAGCTCTGCTCCCATAAATTTACTTCAAGCCTACTTATTCATAAATTTTAACTTGCTTTCAATTCTTCTCCTCTATGAAGTTTTTTTATTAATAGCATTATATTACCTCAAAGCATTGTCTTCTTAGAAATGAATACATATATAACACTGATGGGCTGGAAAAAATCTGTACATTTCATAGTAATGTGACAAAGCACAACTCAATATTACATAGTACTGTGCCATGGCACAACTACATTTTTAATAGTACTGTGCCATAGCACATCTCAATGTTTCATAGTACTGTTCCAGGAATTTTACAAGTTAATGCATTTTTTGTAGTTATCACCGAAGAAAATGCTGTAACTTTGTTTAAAATTTCTTTCATTTATACCACAATATATTAAAAAAAAACTTGAGGAAGAAAATACAGGATATTTTCATTAAATAAATGGCTGTTTTTGCATGTGTATTCCAATATTGTTTGCTTAAACATTTCATAGTGCTATGTAATTGCAATCTGACGTATTACGTGTTTTGAGTTAGCAATCGGGCAGTCGCAATGAAGTTGGCATTCGTTCATATTCATAAAATAGTCACAAACATATTTTTTAATCATCCCAAATGTATATCACATTTAATCATATGGCTGCATTTACGATTTCCTTACCTTTTTATTTATTTATAAACAAGTTATTTGGCTAATGATATCTCCTGGGATACTTTTTCTTGAAAAACCTAAAGAGCTACCTGATTATTTTTTAACTGATGATAACCCGATTTAAACGTACAAGTTGAGCTCTTTTACGTGCCTAACGTCCGTTGGCCTAAAGGTGATCACGTGACAAGTCTAGATGCAGTTTTCTTTACCATTCAACGTTGGGAATGCCTTGGTTAGTTTACTCATAATTAACAGCAGTGAAATAATTGCTTTCCGAATATCCTAATACTTTAAAACTTTTCCATTTAATCCTTTTGCCATCCAGTAAATGAAGGATGGCTACAGCTATGGCTATCAATTTTCCTAATGGGATTGAAAAACATGTTTTAACACATTTAAGACACTGTTGAGGTTTCTGGTGCATATAAAGAGGAAAGAGTGCTCGAAGAATGTGATGCTCACGGAAATGAGGGGCAAGAGAGACAGAGGAAGACAATGCATAACATATTTAATTGAGCTTGAATAAATGGATGACGGAACAGAGTTTAGGAAAAATAACAATGACAAAGTTTATTAACGGCTACAAGGGACAGGAAGTTGTGGAAGGCCATGATCGCCTAAAGAAGAAATCTGAAAGTTCGTAAAATGTTCGATTTTAGCCTGAGGCGCAATTGTGGCATCGAGTTTAGCTGAAACAAACATTCATCTTTTTAACTCTATAAAGTAGATACCTTGTTGAAAATCTCCGAATAATAAAAATATCGTAGCAAAAATTCGCTTTGTTTCGAATTTTTGCTACTATATTATTCTATAATTTTTTTCTGGTCACCGGAAAACGAAGGCATAAAATTGTGTTTTGTTTACATTTCTAGTACAAGTAATTACCACGAGAGTTTCATAAATCAAACTCTTGACAATTATGACGCATACTAACGTAACATTAACCACAAATTAAAAAAATAAACAACAAAAACATATACATTTATTAGATTGCCGGTGTTTATTTCTGGCATAAAATCCAGTAGGAAATTTATATTTCTAATAAATGTGGGATTTGTAATGATTTCAAAAGTATCTCAAAATAGTTAAATGAAATAATTCGATAATTCATGTTTGAGTTGTAAATTAGGTATAATTTAATTAAAACATAGTTCAATACTACAATTATCTATCTATCTATCTATCTCTATCTATCTATCTCTCTCTCTCTCTCTCTCTCTCTCTCTCTCTCTCTCTATATATATATATATATATATATATATATATATATATATATATATATATAATATTAGTGGTAAACATACTTACACTCTCTAAATTTTATTTTATATTTCCGAAGTTGTTTTTCAGTTTTCTTTTTGAATTTGTAGGTCTGATAAATTGGATCGTATTTACGATGCCAATGGAATAAATTATGACCATGGAATATTAGGGTTTAAACCTTTTTATTATATATATATATATATATATATATATATATATATATATATATATATATATATATTAAAAAGAATGCTCTATCGATGATAGAGCGTTTGTAGATGTATATATATAAATATACTTCAATATATATATATAAATATACTTCAATTGTTTTTTCTTCTATGTGTTATGATCTTTCAGAAAATGCGTGGTTACGACCCGCCACAACTTCCCATCTTTTGTAGCTTTAATCAGTGCCATTCCATTTACTATCTCTCACAGTTTATGATCTGGCATCCATTTTCGCATTACATTTTGGTAGGTTACTCTGTATTTTCCTTGGCGTTTTTGATTTCAGTATGTCTTTCTCCAAGTCCATTTCTCATATTTCGTAGAAACTTCAACTATCTTTCTGGTTATAAGTAAGACTCTTTTTGTTATGAGTTCCCTTAAAACTTCCTCGTAGCTCACATATTCCGTCCCACGTTATTCTTATTATTCACCCGTGTAACATCTGTTGGCTCAAGTCTCCTCTTCATATATGAGGAAATTGTCCAGTATTCACTACCAATAAGGAGGATTGATATTACATAATAATTAAGAACAATATTCCTTGAGGTTCCACATAATCCTCGGAAAATGACGTCGGCGTTTAAACACTTGTATTTCTCTTCTTGCTCAATATCGAGAAAATCATTTTCGCATAAGCTATCACCGATGACGAAAAATGAATTGTTTGATTGGATTGAAGTAAAATTCTTTATGTTGTAATGTAAGCAAAGAGTGTATTGAGGTTAGTGGGAACATCTGACCGAATGCTGTTCCCAAACTACGTGAGTAATAGGCAGAAAATTGAAAGAACCGAGTGGTAAAAATAAAATAACACTGCCTCGGAAACCATATTAACTTTAGGAGCAAAATGCCCACAGGGCAGACTTCACAAGAAACCGTATTTTGCGAACTTCTGACTGCTGTTTTTCCCGTTGCTTTTATTAGCATGAGGCATCTTACAAAAACTCTGATCTTGACTACTTGCCGAGAGGTCCGTATCTAGACATGTCAAGCTGTTTCGCTGTTAATGGGGGAAAACCCGGATGTAACTGGTGTTGGCAAACAAGTCCACACGCGATCCGAGGGATCATTTGCCTCTGTACCGACGCGCGTTCGGCATATTATTACAGATTGTTGGAACCTGTGCTACATCACTAAGAAATTATTTCTTTTGAATAACTCATTTGAAGGTGGAATTTTCGTTTCTAAGGAAAGAAGTTATATGACAATACTCCTTCTCAAGTTGCAAATATGAGGTCGCAAAAGATCACTGAGACGGGATGTGAAATTATTTTCTATGCGACATAATCAAAAGACAAAATTTACTGAAAGAAAATCTTAGAGGGCCATGAATGCCAACGTCCCGAAGGAACAGGGCACATAGAAGAATTTGGGTAATAATATGACACTTGAGAATTCCGGTAAAAGTTATAAAATGTTTCCCAAATTATAACTGTGGCTAGTAGTGTACTATAATTTAAACATATTTGTGATGTATCCTGCCCATCAATAATACAAATATTTCCTGGGAGGGTCTTCATTTGTTTTCGAAAAAGTAGGAAAAGCAAGCAAAAAAGAAGAAATGATACGCACATTACATTATACACACACTAGAATTACAAAGTGAAACATGTTACAAATTTAAATAATAAAAGTTTAGAAAGGAAGAAAAGTAAGCACTAACGCCAACAAATATATACTTAACCTAGAAATCCCACTAAAACGCCCATGGTTACATAAAAATTCCAAGTTTGACAGGCAATCAATGATTTTTATTATCTCCACATTTCAAACAAGTTTACATAAATTAAAACTGTTTCCCTCCATCTTTTGTGGAAGACAAACTTTAGCCACCATTCATATTTCCTTTATATTTCCCAATTTCTGTTCTTTTATTCAATGCGTCATATGTCATAAGCTAACAAATATTTGCCGTATTTATATCTCGGGAAATCCACTCATTAGCGGACAATATATAAATAAGTATGAATTCATTTATTTGTAAAATCACAAGTCAAAAAAAAAAAACAAAACAAAAAAAAAAACAAAACAACAAAAAACTAGAAGTAGATACTCTCATTTATTTCTATACTTCATGTCCCTTCAAAAGGTTGGCAACTATGGCTTTTCTCAATTGTCTATTCTTTATAGCTTTTAATAAATATTGTCTATGTTTTACCTCTTCTAAATCTTATTCTGCCATCAAGCTCAGTAGAGTTTCTTCTCTCGCACTTGTCGATGGAGGAATTCTCTTCCAACTTCTGACTTCCTAGTCAACTTTGATCTTCAAAAATTTAAATCCAATGTCAATCGTCTTCTTAATACCTGTTCGTTTATTAATCCTCTTCTTAATAAATGTTTTCTTTTTCTCATATTCTTTTACACTCAGTAAGCCCTTGCTTTTTAATTGACCTTGCTTGGAAGGAATTGATTAAAAAAGTAAGAAAAAAGTAGGGCATTCGTTGTTTTCCCCTATCCCTTTAGCCTTTAGTCTATCTTGGGCGTATTAAATTTGCGAAAACCTCTTCCTTCCTTATATATTATAGAAATTTCAACTATCTCTTCCTAAAACTGTCCTTTCTGCTTCCATTTTCTCTAAAACTTCGTCGTTCCTCACATCTTCTGTCCATGGTATTTTTAGCATCTTTCTCTAGAACTACACTTCTGTTGCTTCACGTCTCTTCTTGGAAGGCACATTCGCTATCCGAAGGCGCCTTTGAATTCCATTATCGCACGTTCCTTTCTTTGTTAAAACATATCCAAAATATATAAATTGTATTTGGTGTCACCAGTTTGTAATATGCTTGTTTGGCTGTTCGTTTTTCTAACAACCACGCATTCTGTCTCCTTGCTACTGATGTTTAGTACTTCACTACCTTCTGTTGAAGTTATTGTAGTTTCCTTTCCCTGTCTGTTATCAACCTTGTCATCTGCATATCTTTTGTTAAGATTGTGGCCGCCAATCATAAACCAGACAGACATTAATTCTCTCAGAATAGCCCCACTGTATAGATTGAATAAGTCCGGGGAAAAGATACATCCTTGTTTTACACTCCTATCTATGTTTGTATATTTACTGAACTCATTTTTATCAGAATTTAGGCAGTTTTCTGCATTAAGCGGCTGTAAACATTTTCTGTGGTTCGACCGACAAAGGGAAAACATTTCATATGACTCGAAATTATCTATGCATGGAAATATAACTATAGGAACAATAATCTATCAATAAACAGGCAAAACTTAAAAAAAAGACTTAATAAAAAAACTTTTATGGAAAATGATTCTAACATTTTACTTCGGAAAAGAAAGAAAAAAATATGGTATGCATATTAATTTTTAGTTTCATGTGCTTTCTTATTCGAGCCAGAATGATCACCTTGTTTATTATACAAAGAGCATTTCGGTCGTTGTAATCTACGGCCTGATTCGGGTGACTTGTTTCCTACTATATAGTGCGAGTAGTTATCAGTGTGTAAATGAACTCGGCGAGCCGAATTCACGTTCTAGCGTTCACTTTGGGAAAGGCATGAATGCGTCTCTTCCCTTCATACCTATGGAACAAATGAAAGGATAAACTGGACTCTCTAGGCATGAGTAACAGTCAGTCTAGAAGGGATACTCCGAATTAAAAAACAGAAGAAACCAATGCGAAAACATCCCATTATCATGGCAGGCTTACGACCACATCAACTTAAAAAATATGTCCCGATGCGATCACTGAAGTTAAGCAACGCTGAGCCTGGTCAGTACCTACACGTGTGACCACTTAGGAATACCAAGTACAATAAGCTAGGATGTGCAGGTGTTGTAATGGATAATGACTCTAAATTGTTGAGAGGAGAGCAGAGTTCTAATTCCTGATTGGTTCGTTTTAATCACGCGCAAATAACCCTAGAAAAGGTATTAACCGATCTCTTCTCCGATTAGCTATGGGTTTATTAGTAAGATTTGTATCACTAAATCGTTATCTTAAACACACTTTCAATCTGAAAAATATTTCATGACTGTAAATAACCTTTAAAGAGTTGATAAGTCATAGAAAACGAATCGATCAATACAGGACAATCGTGGTAATTTACTGATAAAGATGAGTTTGCGGAGATTCATGTTCGCCTACGTTCTCTAAGGATATGGCATTAAAAAATAAACAACTTATTGGAATTTCAAACGGAATCCTTTATTCAATAAACAAGGACAGACTATTTTCATTCTGTATCTGATACGAAATAACTAACGTGGATTGCATAAAGGATATGGTTTAAAATTCCAAGTAAATTACTGAGTACGAAAGTAGACACCTGAAGAAGGCCGGCGGTTACAACGGCCAGGATAGTGCGTGTATAAAAACCAAGATAAGCATGCAAGTTCAAATAAGCAAAGCATATAAAAGTAATTCCTCATCTCAGAAGTTCCAACCACCAAATCATCTTCAGTTTGTTTAAAGTGAAGACACTCTACAATGGCCGAACACCAAGAAAACATCAATGATGCAAGTATCTTCCTTTATGTCAGTCAGCTAGACGATATAATCAAGTATTTATTTGAATGTGATTAGATTTTAAAGCAGTTTATAAAGTATGGCGACTTTGAAGAAAAGGGGGGAATTGAGCAGTGTCATTTGCGATTAATCAAACTCGGTTGTTATCGACCTTCACTTGAACAGGATTCAATTCGCCAAAACAATACGTTATTTGAAATAGTTTGTCGTATATGAAAAAGATGATATGAAACGAGGCATGAGACAACCGTTTGTTTTGACGAACATCATTCTTTTGTTGTTATCAGTTTCGAATATGGTCAGAAATAATAGCAGAAACAAAAAAAGCAGTTTACCTCGAATAAAAATGTGTAATGGAAAAATAATTCTAAATGCACACACACTATACGCATGCGAATTTGTGTGTATAAATCATTTGTTGTTTTTTTTTTTTTTTTCTCAAAATGTATTAAACTCTTTTCTCGTTTCACGTCACTGATTTAACACAGATGGACTGAGGAGGAGGAGACCAGTTCGAAGACATCAGCGGTGTTAACCTGAGGAGGAGGAGGAGGAGGAGGAAGAGGAGACCGGTTAGAAGACATCAGCAGTGTTTTGCCTGAGGGGGAGACCAGTTCGAATACATTAGCGATCTTAACCTGAGGAGGAGGAGACCAGTTCGAAAACTTCAGCGGTGTTAAACTGAGGAGACCAGCCGGAAATTTCAGCGATGTTAATCTATGGGAGGACACCAGATGGAATACGTTAGTGTATAATACTGGATGTTAACACAAGTATAAACTATGTATAATGTGATTATCGAAAAATTAGTGCATACAAATGTACATTAAAGTAAATACGCTGCTCGTTCTATTTTTGATTCTCACATCTGTGCGAACGCATGTACAAACAGACGAGTTACAGATGAACGCACTGAACGGTAATGTACAGATTAACGTCTGATTTGTCCAACCATTAAGAATGAACTGGATGCTTCCTGAGTGTTTAAGAGATAAGATATAAAACTGTCTGGGTCAACAGTTACAAATGAACTATTTACAGCATTTGTGACCAAACACTTTCATTATTCTATAATGCATACCGTTCATTGGACCGTAACTGATAACTAAATTCGTTGGCTTAATCTACGTAAAATGTATCTGCTACACTTTGGAAATATATATATATATGTATGTGTATGTGTGTGTGTGTGTGTGTGTGTATAAATGTATGTATGTATATGTACGTGTGTGTGTATGTATGAATGTATCTTTGATAACGCCATTTTTATTTTTAATTAAAGCTCAGAAAGATACATGAAAATCTTATTTGCCAGTTCGATATTTTTCCCTTAAAAAAAAAAAAAAAATCTGAACCAAAATAGAAATTCTTGCTTCCTGTTTCTTTCATGTCAGAATCTTTGAAGTGTAACCTTCCAGAGAACCATTTTTATAGCGTTTTAGCAGTATCACCAGGAGACATTAAATAATTACCTATACTATCTGCACACGGGATCTCTGAGTACAGTGGTAAATAATCGAAATTTCAATCCAGTGTACTGACGTGGCTTTTATCGTTTTTTGGGGGAGATTTTCGATTTATAAGTCTTCGCTCTATTTTTTTTATAAAAAATTCTTAAAATTTATTTATCATAAAAATAATTACAAAAACTAATGATAAAACTTAATAAATTATTAATTATCTCTTATGAGCTGGTGCATTTAATTTTACCCTTCGAAAATACAATAAACTAAATGTTCATCTATGAATGCAAAACGTATTCTTGGTAACTAATTGCATATTTATTTCTATTAGAATATAAATACTTGTATTATCCTATTATTCATTTTTCAATATACAGCTTTCAGTTTGTCGCTCTGCCTATAACTAGAGATTCTCAACTAAATCCAAAAAAGACTCTGTAATGATTTCAATCCTGTCTTGGCATCTCGACATCAGTCACTTTCCTACCGCCGAGACGTGGCACCCGTCTATCTTTCTATAGATATTTTCATGGCGGTTGTTCTGACGAGATTTTCTCTTTGGGAGTTCGACTGCATGGATTTAAACATACTGCTGGTATGTGCAAATGTGAAAATAGGTTTCATCTTTTTTTCTGTTGAAATAGATAGATGTAACTCTAAATTCTATTCTAATAGTTTCTTTTGTCGCATTTCTTACCTCTTTCGATTTCTTGCTTTCCTTCCTCTTACAACCTTCAAAGTTATAAATGCAACGTCAATCGCCATTTTCTGTCTTCCTGAATCATATCCGATTGTTGTCCTTTCTCCTCACTGATATCTTCTCATTCTCTTCCACTCCCGGTAACCCGTTGCGTGTTAGTGGCATTATCACCTTACTTTTGGTCAAATGAATGAAAAAAATGTTTTAAAGTATTTTTGACTTTGACGCATGTCAACATGTAATCAATTATCTTGGGACACTACGAATGGGACACCCACATGGAAAACATCACACATTCGATAAAGGAATACAGTCAGATGATTTCATGCCCGGGAATAAAATACAAGAGTTGAAAAGAAAACTACTTATATTAAGAAGTTCTCTATTAAAATAACCGAAAATATCCAGACCTGCATGTAGGACAATAAGTAAAATACATTATATATCCATTTTATTGGTTGCTGTTGTTGAACATCTTCAAGTGATGCAGATTCTCGAGTAGAAAATAAATGTATAATCATGATGATTACATTCCACACTACTTCAAATAAACGGTTAGGAAAGTGATGTAATGAATATGCATACACCTGGGCTCCCCCTCACAGTAATATGATTGGCTGGTGTCAGCCATAAATACAGACTGATGTAGTGATACATGGAGGACGACTATTGACTCTGCCTATTGCCTACGCCTATTGCCTACCACTACGACGAGGACCAGTCCATTACGGTTACCTACTAGATTGTCCTGCTCGGTTACAGTAGTCAACAACCACTTTGCTACTTCGAACAAATATATCCCTTTCCGGGACATATCAGAAAGAAACCTTCATCAATACTGAAAAGAACGATAACAACTACTGAACTTTAGAAACCTATTTTTCTGAAAAAAAAAAAAACTGTTTTAAGAGTAAGATTTTATAAATTTCAACTGAGAATCGTTCTGGCTGATCACCGAATGCCGCATATTTCCTTATTAAGAAATGGCTTATTTGTGTTAGATTCAGTTATTACACGTTATTGTAGTTAGATTCCAAGACATTTTTACGCTTTTGATCATCGCAAAATGGACCAATATTCCTTTAGTCTTACCTCATTTCATCAATAATTGCGCCATCCAGATAATTAAAAGGACATAACTTTGCACGGGATATATTTCTTTTTCAGTATAATGTTCTTTGTAAATATACTTCATTCAATCATATATCACATTAAGTTCAAGATCACATAAATTATACTTATATTACAAGTTGTAGTTGGAAATCTAGTAACCAAAGTCCTCAGTTCGTTATAAGTTGTGTTACAATGTCTTATCATAGAAGCACATAAAATGTGTATTTATAACCTGAATATTAATAGGAATTATTATTTTCGTTTTGAAGTTCACTTTTTTCTGTTGCTCCCTATAATTTTCTAATAAATTTATCAGACTAGTTTTCGGTGCACATGTTTGATAAAGACTGTTGACTTGATTTAGAATACACGATCACTTTGAGAGACAAGTATAAAGAACAATATGTTGGGTATATCTTCACAATTAAAGGATACAATAAATCTAGACTCCATATACATATATATATATATATATATATATATATAATATATATATAAATTTTGAATTTTGAGCCTACGATTAGCGTTTATTTTGTCCTATATATATATATATATATATATATATATATATGTGTGTGTGTGTGTGTGTGTGTGTGTGTGTATAATACTAAAATAGTAGTCTCAGGCCCTCTGAATATGATGCATGATATTATGCGAAATTCTGGAGTTGATCAATAGTTGCTTGAACATTTATTAACTATTTTCTAGTTATCAGGTTATATGGATAGTGAGATTTTAAATTCATTTTACAATACCTATTATGGCGCTAGAGAATCACAAACAAGAAAAATCATCACTTGAAGATTTCAAACAGCAACAAAAACTAAAATGGATATATTATGACAAGGGACTTGCATCTAAAATAATTAAGTAAATATTTTACTGATAAATGGTTCGATGAAGCTCTAATGAATGCTAATCTACAAAAAAGTCCCTTAATATTTTGTCCTTTTTTGTGGGAGGTTGGGCAGTTGTGCCAATTTTGTTGATGTTGCTACGGTACTGGACACTGATAAATTTTATTTCGTTACTATTTATTATTCCAAAATTTATATTTATATCTGGATATATTTTTGAGATGATTAACTATTTACACTATTTACATTGTTCAAACTATTGCCCTCATCTTTATTGTCATATTCACGACATTTCCAATCGTCCAAAATTCGCTACGATAAAGAAGTACAGATGTCACGTAACAGCTCAGTATTTTTTTCTTTGTTATCAAAGAAATCCTCCTGTCGCGCAATACTTTGCCCAGCTTTTGGAATGTGGCCTTGGCCATCACAATAAGATCTCTGTGTCGCAATTACCGTCCTCTGTCAAGAAGTTTCTTGCTTGATTCTAGTGTTCCCGACCTGCAAATCGCATTTCGGACTCTTCCACTTACTGATGACCATAAAACTATTATTTTGTAATTTCTTTCCCCTGTCTGCTATCAGTATTGTGTCGTCTGCGTATCTTATGTTGTTAAGATTGTGACCGCCAAAGCTAAATCCCGTTAGGGTTTCCAGTTCTCTCAGAATTGCCTCGAAGTATAGGTTGAACAGGTCTGGTGAGAAGACGCATCCTTGCCTTAGGCCTCTTTCTATTTTTGTACATTCACTAAACACTTTCCTTATGCATATGCATGCTATTTGCTGCCAGTATAGGTTCTTGATTAATCGGATATCTTTCCCGAATATATCGAGGTTGCTGAGCAGTTCCATCAGATCCTTGTGACGTACTTTGTCGAAGGCCTTTGCGTAGTCTCTGAAACATAGGTAGACGTCCTTCTGCAAACAGATGCAGAAGTATGTGTACTTCACGCTAGTACATCTATATTTTTGATTAATGCCTATAGTGGACAATAAATGTTATTTACAAAACTTAGCTTTGTTTTCACCCCAAGTCACTAATATAGAATAGTGAGAATTGAACACATTGCAATTGATCCGCAAGTCCATTTTGCTAATCGTTACTACAGAATGAGTCGCCTGACAACTTCTATAGTTGGCACAGACACTTCATCGTAGGCGGTGGATTGTAAGCATTAAATCTCAAAACACCACTACTCTTTGTTTAATGATTGCAATGGCCTATGGGTTAGCTTGATATTTTTAATATCGCATTTAGCGTAGACGGGATTAACATCCAAACAGTAGACAAATTATATGACTGTTTTATTATCTGTTTAACTGGTGGAAACAAATTCATAGTGGAGGATTTTTGAACATTTTAACTAAAAGAGGTTCAGACTTGTTTTCATGGATGGAATATAATGTTTACAAACCTGTTTCAAACATTATTGTCTATTGAAGCGTTATCATGGCTGGCTAAAAGTTACATCCCAAAACATACCAATATACATGCATACGGAAACCTAGAAATATATATATATATATATATATATATAAGATGCGCTAGGTAGTGTGTTTTAAAAAGGAACTTCTTGAAACTCATTTTAACGATGGAGTCAGCGTAGTATATATATATATATATATATATATATATGAAGAAAAATATATACAGAAAAAACAAACAAAAATCCTTATATACAATTATGCTGTTTTAATGTTAATATGTCAACGTCGGACGTTTTGGTAAACCATCTTCAACATATTCATAAATTATAACATTATCAATACGTTGACATATTAACATCAAAACAGCATAATTGTATATAAGGATTTTTGTTTGTTTTTTCAGTATATATTTTTCTTCATACTGTCGGATCTATATCCATATATTTGCTTATATATATATATATATATATATATATATATATATATATATATATATATATATATATATATGTGTGTGTGTGTGTGTATAGTGTATATATATATATATATAAATATATAAATACATACATGTATATATATATATATATATATATACTTTCTCAAGCCAACATACAGGACCACAAATATGATGAGAAATAAAAGGTCACAGTTAAATGCATCACATTGTACAGCACATCCATCCATCTCATACTGTTACAATCTAATTAAAATTTAAACAATATTCATTTTAATAAAATTTCTTGAATATTATTCGCTTCTTTTTGCCATACCATAATTTGAATTATGACACTTTGTAACATCCACATGCTTTGACTCCCCTTTAAACCACGTCATGAATATTCATGAATGTTCTCAAATTTTAAAATCTTG
Source organism: Acanthosepion pharaonis (assembly GCA_903632075.3). Taxonomy (NCBI): domain Eukaryota; kingdom Metazoa; phylum Mollusca; class Cephalopoda; order Sepiida; family Sepiidae; genus Acanthosepion; species Acanthosepion pharaonis. The sequence goes on along the minus strand of CAHIKZ030005588.1, from coordinate 1,659,984 downwards.
ATAAACCAATGACATCCTTACTTTTGTATATAAACATGTGCAACAAAATAAACCCTACATTGCCTTGATAAAGTCCTTCAGAGTCCTTCAGAATAGTTTTCCTTGACTCTTTTTATTCATTTTGTTACTTTACACTATCTGAAATTAATATATATATATATATATATATATATATATATATATATATATATATATATATATATATATATAAATAATTTAATAAATAATAAAATACAACAACTACAGTTGTCCCAACCACTTTTTGCTATTTCTTCCCGAGCAAGAACTTCCGAATAAGACAGCTAAAGACGAAACGCATGACTGGAGATTATTCCACAAATTATCATTCAATAAGACATATTAGTTTGATATATAACACGTTATGCTTCAGTAATTTACTCGTCCACTGAGCACATGAACAATCATCGGAAATTAAACAAATTAAACAAATCTGTCCATTACTTGTTTCCGTGTCCATCTGCTACCCAGTTGAAGTTTCCCAGACAATTTGTAAACCCACTTCCCAACTCAATTTATGCTACAAATATGCGGAGCAGATCTTAGTACATCACCTGGCTTGACCTGCAGACTAAACAAGGCCAGTAACCCTCCGTCACAATGAACTGTCTTCGGCCTTAGTCTCTTCTGACAAATCACCCATCATGAAATTCGAAACGGGTGAAATAGTAGGAAAGAGAACGTTTTAACCAATTGACTACATGCACACACACAATAGGCATCTTGATATTTGGTAATATATATATATATATATATATATATATATATATATAAAGATGGTCATCCACATACAGGCTTGTTTCGCTGTATCACAGCTCATCAGTGTGGCTAGACACCTGGTTGCTTTAAGCCGAGTTTGAAACCCTACCGATTTGGCATTAGTTGGAGATCCTATATATAAGCTATCTGCGCCAATAGCTTAGTGGCAGGATCTTACAGGAAGAGGAAGGGAAGTTCTAACGTATTGCATACGAATGTAAACAAAACTCAGTAGCTGACAGTGCTCAATTCATTAATGAAGAGCGGTGCGTTAATAGCGGTGACTGCCAATTCCCTTCCCCTCAACAGTGACTGAACAAATAAACGAGGTTTTTTACACACACACACACACACACACACACACACACACATATATATATATATATATATATATATATATATATATATATATATATATATGCGTGTGTATGTGTAAACGAACAACTTATAGACACTCAAAATGAAATGTACTTACACCTACATTTATTTGTGAACAGTCTTTTGAACATTTTATTTTTTTTTCAGTGTAAAAATCATGTCAGCAAATTTGTATCATGAACATTTTACTTTTGATCTTATGTATTCCCATTGTGATTTTTGATGGAAAGAAGGGAAATGTTGCGGCATTAAGTATACATACTTTTTGAAGAAGCAAACAAATATTATTTTAACAGTAATTATTAATAATATAAATAACACGGTGTCGATAGGCTGTAGGCCTAATTAAAGATGGAAAATCATTCAAGATTTTCTAAAATTTACAATCAAACAACTCGATGCGTATTCAGAAGTTCAATAAAACAAATAAATCCAGCACTACGGCAAAGATACAGAAAAATCTAAGGAAAAAATTATATAGATACTAGAAAAAAAATCTGGACACAGTTACGTAGGGAAAACTATAGAAAGAAAATTTTATACTCTTCGTAGTGATCCAAAGCAAAGCAGTGAAGGTAAAATACAACATGGATAAAACCCAACAGCAGCAATTATAGACAGTAGATATAGGATACTTTTAACTACATAAAAATCGAATGTAGAACATTATTTTGGAAAAAATAGAAAAAGTATGACTTATTTGGGTAGGTAATTCACAAGGAAGTGTGTAAACTGTGATATACATAAAAGACATGACACTAGCTGTGTCGCATGGAATTTTAAAATTATAACATTCAGTCAAGAAGATCGGATTCAGTAACAAACAATAAAATGGGAAAAATCACAAAATATTTGAAGGAAATATAAGGAAATCTTGATTTACACACAAAAAATATTGACGTAATCCGTAACCTGAACTGAGAACAAACTGATTGCATGCGAATAGAAAAAGACTTTAATAGAAACGGAAAATAGAAAGAGGAATACGAGAAAAATGGGATTTCTCGCCGCATTTATTTAACCTGAAATTTTTAGGTGGACTAGAAATTTTTCCAAGACTTATCGGTGAACGGAACGTTAAAAACATGTTCTACGGGATAACAATGTGTTGATGGCAGATTCAAAAAAAGAAAAAGAAAAAATAATAACAAAGGTATTCAATGTAAATACGAAGAAAGGATTCAACTTTAATATGTGAGAAGCGAGTATGCTTATTTGTGAACAAACGAAATGAACCTATGATGCTAATTATGTATTAGGAAAGTAAAAAAAAAAATCAAAAACGTGACGTTTTCAGTCAGTTCTTAGGTATAACTTACAGAGGAGAAACTTTTTTTTCTAAAGTGATTGTTAATTCCCAGGTGGTATATGTATTTTAATCCATTCTGTAGGGCTTTTCCATTTCTAAAGTTTTTTTTACGTCTCCTTTAAACCAGGCGTTTGTCGCCGCGTTTTTTACGAGATTCAAGTTCCGATTTAACGACCACTTCAGTCTTGCTTTTTCTACTTGTACATTAAGATTCTCCATGAAAAGAATTTCTTGAGACTTGCTATTGGATTTTGAATTTTCTAGTGTGTTGTAAAATATTACTTCTTCTATGATTTCTAATTTGCTAACATATTTTCTATATTAAAGAGCTTCCTAACTCATATTTTTCAATACTCCTAAAACAGTTCCATTTGTCTTTAGAGTTGGATTTCACTTTTTCTCTCTCTGTCGCATATATGATTCCGTAGTCGTCTCTAGTAATGTCCCATTTGTTTTTCACGCTCCCAGATGTTGATATTCAGACATTCCGTTTCCTGTTTTAGGCTTTCTAACTTTCTTTATTGGTGAGCTAACCGGTACCCCATATCCCATTTGGGGTACCTGTTACCCATGTTTCTTCTCACAAGGTGATAGGAGAGTTCTAGGGCAGCTGGCCTCCTGCACGCTGTTATATTTCTGTAATATCCATCATCATTATTTTTCCTTGGAGTGTTAGTTTCTCCTTAATTTCTCCATTGTGATTTTATTAAGACATCATATAGAGTAAGATGTTGAATCTTGAAGCACACCCACATTTTGAGCAGTGTCATTTCTCTCCTTACGGTATTATTGTCGACCCTCTTCATCCAAATCTGAATGGTTTTCTTGTCGACAATACGAAGAAAAACATTACTTGCTGATATTTCTAAAAAATATGTGTTATTCCCCGCGTATCGATAAAGGGACTATTACAGTATACATGAGAATTACTACGCAGACAATCACTTGTAAGAATTTATACTGGTTTGCATAACAACTAGATTCTATTAAAATTATTTAAGATTGTGTTCTTTTCTTTGTTACCTTAAATGCAACATTTTGAGCGGCTACATACTCATCTGCATAGCTTGAATTATTAGTGCACTTTTGATGCTTGTTGGTTTTTGTTTTATCTTAAAAGTTGAAGTTCGCTAGCAATTTGAAGAATGACTCTTACAACAACTTATATGTTGTTGGTATAAACGGCTACAACGGGTTCTTTGTATGTATGCGTTGTGTATACTTTTGATTGTTTTTTAAGCTATTCGCAAGAGTAAATAACCATCTAAAATTAAATTATAAAATTGGCCACAAAAATAAAGAAACAGACAAAAATTTCAAACTATAGACGTGGAGGGATTGAAAATGAAAAATTAGAATGGAAATAAACACTTAGCATCTTTAAAACAGAAGAATACTCTAGACTTTATGAAGGAAATTAATTAGTAGCAAAAATATTTTTACAGAAAATATTGAATATTTTATTTTGTTTTTAATATTAAAGTGAGCACTGGTATCAGTAACTGGCTTCCTACTTGGTAAACCTACAGGCTGCCAAGAAGAAAAAATCGACAATGTTCATGGTTCAGGATGTTCCTTATGAATGAAATAACTTGTAAAAATATAACTACCTCCGGTTTTTTTGTTGATTTTTCTTCTTTGTGATTTTCAGATTAAGTATCTTTGATACAATTGACTTTTTTTTTATATCCATTTTCACAAATGTCTTATCTTGTCAGCTCAGACTGTCTGAGAGATGACGGTTCTGGTTTTTTATTGTTTTTCGTTCGTAGAACTTTTGCTTTTTACTTATTTAACGGAGTTATAATTTGTATTTGCTTTTTTTTTCTTCCATAATAATTACGAAAAAGTGATGTGCAAACATTGACAAACTTTGAGAAGATATTTCTTTGGTCTGTTTTCTCTTACTGTTTGACAGGAATCTCAAATCAGAAAATATCAGCTGGTATCGTCGATAAGATTTATATTTTGTGTCTTTTTTCTCTCACTGTAATGATTCTCGCTATTGATATGACAAAAGGAAAGCCGAGCAATTAGATTCTGCTATTCTAGCGAAATGCAACCTCAAGAGGAAATATTAAAAAAAAAATCATGATATTAAAATACTACTAAATTGCGGCTCGGATTGAGGAATCGGAGAGCCTAGTTAGAATTCTAGTCGAAACCATTATATTCACTTACGTGCTAATAACCTTGGGAAAGGTATGGATCCTCTTCTTCTCTCTCCTCAACTTTGGGTAAATAGCAGGACAGACCGGATTCTATAGCCTTGGATGGCAAATGGTCTGCCGCAGAAAGAAATAGCAACCTACTGTGGGAAAAAAATCTGCCTCGTCAGTCATATATTGAAAGATACATGATCGCATGGCTCATAAATGACTGGCTAAATTGCCACAGGGTTCTATGATGTGAAATATTTATAATTGCTTTCATAATCATTTGTACAAAATTTCTTTAAGCTTTTACTCTCATTGAATGACATGAAAATATTCTTCTTAATATATTATGTGCCACGTCCCTTTAGGGCGTAGGATAACATGTCTCCACAACCTCTAAGCAATGTCTGCCCTTTTTACTATCTCTCCCAATCTCAGTTCGGTAGGTTTACTTGATGTTTCCTTCTGCCCTTCTTTCCTTCAATATGTCCTGTGAGTGTCAAATTCTCCAAGCTCCCTTTCTTCATTGCGTGCCTCAAATTTCAACTGCCTCCTTTAGATTCTAATTACAACTGCTCTTTTTTGTACCAATTTTCCTTAAAACTTCCTCGTTGATTATATGCCTCATCCATGATTTTCACAGCATCTTGTCATAGAATATCTTTTGCCTCTAGTCTACATTTCTGAAGAAATTTTCCAGAATTCATTACTATATCGAAGGTTTGGCATTATATAGCAGATCATTACTTTTTTTGTGCATTAATAGAATAGTGTTACTTCTGCTACTATGATTGGTGAACAAAAATAGCAAGAATATTTAATATTTCTTTAATTATATATTTCTTACTTTTTTTACCGAATACAAAGACTCAGAACTACACAAGGTAGATAATTTGTGAAGAAGATTCTTAAAAGGAGATAACTTGAAGTCTCTGGTCAACAGTTAAGATTTTATTGATTAAGGGAAGTATCTTCTCAAGAGTCTGGTCCGCAAAGTATCGGCTCTTGGGAAGAAGATGAAGGAATGAAACTTCCTTCTTAGAAATGTAATACGAAGAGAATAATAACTATTCGATCATGTACACGTGGCATAAATCTGTAAAGATCTCAATTGGTAGAACGAAGGAATGTAGCTCGTTATAACATTTGCGATTAAATATCTGTCAAGGCTGCAAAGTCAGGATTGAACAGTTCCATTTTTGGTCTAAACTGACTCTTGTAAAGGAGAAGTAAGACGCATTCTGAAGCAGTATAAGGAACTGACCATTTTTTTTAACCTCTTTTGTGATAGATATTATATACGAGTTCTATTTGAGGTCTGTGTTGCTCACCTGGGGGTTAGCGTTCGCTACGCTGATGTCAGACAGAAAAGGTTCTCTATGGTGAAATGAAAGTAGATTTAATTAGACACATCTAATAAGCTTATTGGAGAAAATCGAACAGTTTGATATATCTGAACGTTATCTGAATCAGAGGATGAATGAATTTTAAATGAAAGGTTTTTAAACCTCATTGGAATAAAGAGATATCCTCTTCAATTACAACACTCCTCTCCAAACGTATGCACGATACACTCTTATACAAAAACACACGTTGAAGAGAATTGCAACTGATACGAGATTATTTTCATCCTAAATTTAACAATGACAAAATATTTTGAAGTAATGTACAAATAGGATTTTTCCTATGGCTTCAAACCCGATATAAATTGTGTTAAATATTAATTCGGCAGCAAAACTAAATATGATGTATCCTTGTTATTCGGTTACATCTAGACAATTTGAAGAAAATCCGAAAATTTCAGGGATGAGGAGTTATTTACACAATATTCAGACTATTGCCGTAATCTTTGTTCTTATCAGGTATATATTAATGTGATGTGGGTAACCTACAGGGAATTCTGAACTGAATCCTTAATTTAATGTGGAGGTAGACACTGCCTGTTCTGCAGATTGAACTCCCAATATCATTATCTCACCAAATTCACGAACCAATGCATTAATCCACTAGGCCATTGTCCTGTACATTAAATAAAGAGTTCTGTTCTGCATTCCCTGTAGGTTACCCAGATCAATAGACACCTGAGTAAGACCTGGAGGTGGGAACAAGTATCGAAACGTTGTGGTAACAAGAAAGATGAAGAAAATAGAATAAATAAAATTACTGAGATGTTTAGTAATGAACTGAAAATCCACCCAAAATGAAAATGAAAAGGAGAGTATTGTAGCAATGTTTTTCTTTTTTCTGCTGGATATATGATATATCTGTACATTGTTGGTGTATTGATTTTTGCCATAACGTGAATGGACAGATATCTTTTGAACAGTTTGGTTTGTGTCTTAATATCCCATTCGCAGACACTCTGGCTAAAAACTTTCACAACAGTTTGTGTGAAAGTTATTCATCCAAGTCATTTGAATTGACGGGTGATATATTTCTCTCTTTCGTGTAACTTTTTTCAGTATTTGGACTTTGCTATGATTAAACCCTTGTCTTTATATGGTATACGCTTTATATTTACTTATTTCTTACGTTTATTTATTAATGAAGTCTGTCTGGATGTATAGAGTTGCCGTAGAGAAATAAATGGAAATATGGGTGTGTTTTTTGTTTAATACATGTTCGAACCGTTATTCTTCACAATCATAAAAGTAGTGGCCGGCTTTGTGCTTTATTTATTACCAGCGATAGAAACAAAGTTATTGGAGTTCCAATGTAGGATTTCGAATATATATATATATATATATATATATATATATATATATATATATTGTAGAAACTATGTTAGCCTAATTTGGAAGAAGAGTATGTCAAAAAAGTATATCGTAAGCTCAGACATATCGACATCTAGAAAGTATGAACACAGCTATAATCCAAAGCATTTTTGCCAATGATAAATACGAAGTTACCTGTGCTACATGTTGAGTCAAGCCTATATACATTGTCACTTAGTTGTATTCATTGTACATTGAAATTACATGGGTTATAGTTCACTTTATCTTCCCGAAATAGCGGAGAACCCTCTAATCGTGGAGATTAGAAATCCGCAAAGGACTAAACTTATGTTTGTTTAGAGTTTTCTTCCATTTCATGACATATATATATATACGTGTGTGTGTGTGTGTGTGTGTGTGTGTGTGTGTGTGTGTTGGGATTGACATTAACAAATTGTCATCCTAAATTCCCTCCTAAAATTAGTACACTTACGTTGGATTATTAAAATTCTCATATCGTCTTGACCACACTTTAACGGACCCACCATTGTTGGAAGACAAAAAACTTAAGGAAAACATTTGATTAAATGGAAATGATAAATATTCGTACAGTGTAATAAAATGCTTTCTATTTTAAATCATAGTAGTAAATTTCGGAAACTAGGAGACGTCAATCAATTGTGACGACACCTTAAAAACTGAAATCCAACTAGAGAACAGATTGTTAGAACTTCAGAAGAGAACGTCTCTATCTAAAGAATTTTTTAATAATATTCATCATGTGGGTTCCCAACGTCCTCGGATGTATGGGTTACCGACAATTCATAAAGAGTATGTTCCACTTAGGCCTGTTTTGTTTATGCTAGACTTAGCCCAGAGCAGTTTGGCTAAGTAGCTTATTGAGGTTCTCGATCCAGTTTTATTCTAGTCAGAGTACTGTGTGCCTGACTCGTTTTAATTCGCTGATTATTGAAACCTAATTCCGACACTGCGTTTTTCGTGTAGTTTGATATATCTAGTTTCTTCACAAATGTCCCGCTTGAAACAATTGATATTTGTGTTGACTTTCTGTATCGTGGCCCCGCAAAGCCTTCATCTTTTCCTGAGATTGTCTTTGTTGACTTGATGGAGATTGCTGCTAAGTCTGTCTCCTTCAGTTTTGATAATTGCATGTATTGACAGATAGATGGAGTGACAATGGGTAGTCCATTGTGTCCACTGATTGCTAACATTTTCGTTGGCTTTTATGAGAAACAGCTTTTTGATAGGATTAACAAGACTAATTGTTACTTCCGCTATGTTTTCTTCCCGCAGTAAAGCGGAAGAGTTCTTTTCATATCTTAATAATCTCCACCCTTCTTTAAAATATAATATGGAGGTAGAAGAGAACAATCAGTTACCTTTCCTGGATGTATTGGTAGAAAGAACACCTTTGGGCTTTCTTACCAGTGTCTATCGTAAAACCACTTTTTGGGGGCTTTACCTAACTTGGGCCTCATTTGCCCCCAAAACCAGTACTCTTACTCATCGCTGTGTTCTGAGTGTAGACTTGACGCCGAGTTAAAGAACATTAAACGCCTCTTTTTGATGAATGTTTACCCTGAATGAGCGAAAAATTGTTAAATTCAATGAAGTTAAGATATATGGTCCCGCTAAATGTCCCATATATGTGAGACTACCGTGGATTGTTCCCGTGAGTCATACATACGCCGATAAAATCTCCTTTTCTATCAAACAGTGTTTCAATGCCGTAATGATCCAAAGCATTTTTCAATTAGAAGGGCTTTCTCCTCGTGCCGTAAGGATGTCTTGCCTGTCAGTCAACAACGTTTAGTCATATATCAATATAAATGTTTATGTGAGATCGATTATGTGGGCAAGACCATCCAGAGGTTAGAGGTTAGGATCGCCCAGTATGTCCGGGCAAGGTGCGTAGACATGAGCCTGTTGACAGACTCATGACTCTGCTATCGCCGAGCATTTATTAAATTCGGTTGCTTGCAAGACGAACTATTCCCCTGTGTTTTTCTCTGTCTAGCACAGGGTACGGACCAGACTCCATTTAGGCATCCTGGAGTTTGTTATTATTAATATGCAACGCCCTGCCCTGTGCAGACAAAGGGAGTTAAAAAGTTGGCCTTATTCGGGGAATCGTTCGTCTAACTAGGAAGAAAATATTTTTCCTCCCCTAATTTTAGTAATTTATATCTTCTTAATATCAGTTGTTGATAATAATTTTTCAAACTTACCTGTGATCGATGTGATAGTGATTTTTGTAAACACACGCGCACTGTTATAATTATTTTAAAATTAACCGTTGTAACGATGTCAGTTTTTTGTAAACAAGCATTCACAATAAATGGGAACTATCTCGAGATGGTAAAAAATGCAAATAGCATTAAAATCTAGAAAGAATCATAAAAAAACATAATAAAAAAATCCTGGAAACACACGCGCGCCAAAACAGTATTAATAAAAATCCTAAACTAAAATCAGACAAAAATAATGAAAAATTATCTGATTGTAGAAATCCTGAAGACTGCCCGTTGGAAAATAAATGCCTCATAAAATCCGTAGTATACCAATGCACTATCTCATCCATTGAGAGTCCTAACACTGATAGGATATACATTGGGTCAACGAAGAATGAATTTAAAATTAGGTGGAGGCAGCACAAAAGCTCCTTCAATAATATTAGAAGTAGAAATCAGACATCTCTATCCAAATATTTTTGGCATTTAAAAGAAATGAATAAAACACCAAAAGTAAAATGGAAAATAATAAATAGAACAAGATCTTGTAAAACCTGGGATGACCCATGCCCTTTATGCCTACATGAAAAACTACACATATTTAAGTTTCTAAATAATGAAAATTTATTAAACCATAGACATGAGTTAACGGTTTTTTGCCGACATCAACAAAATTTTGCATTAAATAATTAGCTTAAAAAAATGAAATTTCATAGTTTAATAAAGGGCTAAAAAGCTTAACCCAATCATTAAAGGGAAAAACCCTTTATGAAGTCGTCAAAAAAACAAATTGTAGTTCAGTGCGATATGAAACAGCCCGTTGAAAATAAATAAATAAATAAAATAAAACAAAATTATCCAGACACTTAACATAATATGGTGCCAAAATCAATCTTTCTGTGAATGAACAGACGATGCGCGTACAAGAAAGACATCATTCTCTTTGAAATAAACACCCCACCCTACCTCAGCTTGACCTCTCCCTGAAGGTGACTGATATGTGGATAAAAATTAACTCTTAGGCCCCTTATCAAAAATGGTCGCCCCAGCCGTTTCCATAGTAACGAATGAACATGCTTATAACGATACGTAAATTTCAAGATTGGTTATTCCTAAATTTCGCTCGAGGATGAAACAGGGCATGTTATTTTAATTCAATTTAATTTTCATAATTATATCGAGGGTTTCGGCTCTCGTTTTTGAAACATGAGAACTTTTATGTAGCGAAGGAATCATATTTTTAAAAAAAATAATTATAATCTAAGCTCTACTTCTGTATAGAGCACTGTTAAAAATACTAAGAACCCTGGATTATTTACCTAACGTGTTCTTTCCTATTTTTCTACATACCTGCGCGCGCGCACACACACACGCACACGTATATATATATATATATATATATATATATATATATATATATATATATATATATAAACGTAGAAGAGGAATGTATGATATAATCTTGATTTCAAATTTCCAGTATTTATACCTGGCGGCTGGAATCTTTGAAGTCGGGTCATCTAAGGAAGGCCCACTTAACCTGTGAGTGAGAAAGCTAGACAGAAACAGAGTAACATACAAACCAATAGTAAAATCCAAAAAGTGTAGAGTAAATTCTTAGTTGAGGAAACCTACCGCTACTAATCCCTAATCTCTAAGCCCTTTCTTTATCCAACCCTTTTTCTCACCTTCTTACAGAGCTACTACCAAGCTAAATTCTCTAGTCACGGTCCAGGTTTTAGTTCTGATGAGATGAACAGATTATTAAAGTCTCCGTCTGTAGTCTATAATATAATTATAATGCTCTGTAGTCTAATTATTAAACCGGTAAAACATATATATATATATATATATATAGTAGGGGAAAACAAATATTCGTATACATACAAACTATTAATTTCGTATTTCCAGCTAATGACATTAACATACTTTTCATATAATTACCGTACACAGATGCATAACTAAATATACATAGAAAATAGGAAAGAATTTGAATTAATAGAAATAAATCCGATTAGTACATTTTATTGCGTGAAAATGTATTCGTACAACACAAAAAGGAACACATAATCTTCATTTGATAAACAGTAGCAGTGATTACGTGCTTGTCACCGCTTGGCAATCACGTCAATCAGTGTTTGAAGATGTTGACAGATTTATTTGTTGTTATACAGAGTTAAAACATATTTTAAAAAAATGACGCTTGAGCACATTTTTTATAGAATTTTTAAGTACTCAGTAATCTTAAAAAATGTTGGAAAATATTTTCCGCAATTTAGTTTTACGAATATTTACTTTAAATATACTATAGTCATAGTTCTTATTTTCTGATAATGATCGACCATACTTTCAAACATGGGCACGTTACGCAATGGTTCATATACATAAAAAAATAAAAAAAATATTTCAAAAAACCTAATGCAGAATGATTTGTATTAAGCTTATCAATTTTTTATTAGTAAATATAGTTTTTACTTACTAACAATATCACCTAACCGATGAAAACGATGCAGAATTTTAAAAGATTTATATATTATAATTAGTATGATTAAAATTTAAAAAAATGAAAACAGTTCATGTAAAAATGCATTGTTCATCGAAAATATTTTTCAGACAATAGTGTCCTTAATAATTTAATTTATTTATAAAAGCAATTACAATCTTTTTTAATTAGATAATTTCATAGTTTTATTGGATTTTTATGTTACGATTCGGAGCAGATTTTCGGGAAATTGATGAATTACATTCTCCATGGAATCCTGCTTTTACCTAATAAAATATTTTCTGATGAAAATTTAATTACTCGAAATTTCATGCAATTAAGAAAGTGGAATAGGGGAGAGGTAATATATATATATATATATATATATATATATATATATATATATATATATATATATATATATAAATTTACCAAAATTTTATAAAAACAATTAAAAAAAAAATAATTTCATTCATTTGTGAATAAGCCCTGAAAATTTAATTAAAATCATACAATTTTATTTTTGCAAGAATTTCCAGGTCAATTTGATATTCACCGGAAAAAGCACAAAGACACTAATTGTACATATTACGTCAACCTCTGAGGAAATAAAAAGAACATGATTTTTAACTAAAATTTCCAACGTCCTAGTAAGGATTAAAAAATTTAACAAAATAATTAAAAAATACTTGGGTCTCTTTTCTTAATAATAACAAACATTTTGACGATAAACCTTTATTTTATTAATTCTGGGGTCTGTTTCCATCATTCTGTGCTGTTTTTCAGCGAAAAAGTGGAGATATCTATTTGACAGCACCCACCTAAAATGTAATTTTTAGGCATATATTTGTAAATAAATGTGAAGTCGATATTTGATCTGTAAGTATGCAAACGGTAATGGAAAATAGGCCCCAGCAGTCTCTAAATCTAAATCACAACAGCCCGATATTAATTCGAGCAAATAAGTAAAGTATATATCGATTCATTCTATTCCATTTTTGTGTATTGAACGTATCTGTTTTCTGAAAAAAAATAAATCCGGCCCGATTTAATTAAATAATTGCGTTTTTCATGTTTGTTACCGTTGCCTCTGCTGCTCAAAATGCCAGCAATTTGAAGATTTTTAAGGCCGATAGGACACCTACTTTGAATAGTGATGCAATATTTTACACGCTTTCATTTCTATTCTATTGATCCTGTCTTGTAATGATGTTATCCAAATACATCTAAAGAACCTTATCGTTACCAAAATTCTATGTGAAATTTAATGTTCATTTGAAATAATCTTGATATTAGACAATACAATGTATACTCAAATGCGTGAATATTCTCGCAAAGATATTTTCCAGATATATGTACACATCCCCATCTCTAAATATATAGTTTTACATTGAAATAGTACTGTAATGCATGTAAAGCGCTAGTCCTCGTTTGATCACCAAAGTTTAAACTGTCTAAACTGACATAAGCTTAAATGAACCATCGCTTGGGAAAATTCAGTACTGTGAGCAGTGAAAGTGCTCATCTCCTTGTGATATCATTTGGACATTAACGATTCTACCAGTGTCTTGCTATTAGTCCAAACAAGCAATCGCGTAGTGCAGTGAGGCTTCCGGAGATTGTTGGCGCGATAAACTTCATCAGGTACCTAGCTGTTCTTGAGAACCATCATGCTATATTGTCACATAGTACTAGAAATCTATATTTAAAGATATGTATACCTATTACCACAACCGGTGCGACTTAAATTATTCACTCTTACACAAAACATCCGCCAATAAACATACAGGCAGCCACAAGACATCGATAAAAATGTCCATTAGACGCTCAAGCGCACAAACATATAAATTATCAAACGAATCTCGCATAAACGAACTAGACTTGTGACACGCATACACGTTTTTAAAAATCAATTACAGGACTACTGGAAGTGAAAGAATAAAAACAAATTTATAGAAGGAACTGAAAACCCAATTTTAATCAAGAAACAACGCATAAACCTCTAGTCATATTCAAAAGACCAGAGAGTTATATGAACTGGACGAAGAATTATATACACGATCGCTGCTTGACAGGACAGATACACTTGAGGTTTACTTAATCAATGAAAAACAATCACAAAAATAAAAGTACCAGATTTTTACTTTCTCCTCCATATTTCATTTTCTGATGGAGCTTAAATAAAAGTGAAACGTATTAAATTTATAAACGTTTCCTATTTGTTCCTTTTCACATAGTAATAGTAGCAGTCACAGTGACCCGATAGTCGTGTTAGAGGCAACGAAACCAGTTCCCTTTCAGGTTTGTCTGGCAAGAAATCCGTCATGATTAAAAACCAAGACCTTTCCAAAGACGGCTAAACCTCTCATTTGATCAACTGCCATCTTCATTAAAACATTGATCAAGAAGGAAAACTCTGCATTATCCGCGACTTTATTTGCATCCAGTGTTGAAGACCATATCTTCTTTATGAGAAATATGTTTAAGGTTTAGAAGTTGGGATTGATTCGATGTCTTTTCTCACTTAAAAATTGTCAGACACAGGCTTAGCTTAATTTTTACCATCTTTGTGCTGCATGAAAGTAACCAAAAATAGCAAAACACTCAATAGCGAACTTGGTTCAGATTTAAAGTGTAATAAATGTGGGCGTGTCCGTCTAAGTAAGGTAGGCTTCAAGTCATCAAAAAATGGCATACATATATACATACATACATGCATACATACATATACAGAGAGATAGATATAGATAAATATAATTAACAACACGTTATACATATTGCAGTGAGTGTGGAAAATGTCCCTCGGCTAGTGGACGAAAATATATGAAATTTCAAAGATATTACTGTAGCATTTACTGTAAGAGGTGCCCAACATGGCTATATCTGCACAAGAATGTAAATCCTTAGCAGGACTAAAAAGCGGCAAAGACCCTGTACATATTTGAAGATCAATCAAGGGATAGAATTACTCAAAATCCTATGTGAGTGTTGAAGAAATTCAAATACACAAATAGGTGTCGGCAACAGGGAATATTTAGCCACCTTAGCAGTCGAGCATACTTGAAAATCTAAAATAAAATCAGTATCTAACAAAAACGTATGCATTTCTTCATTTGTAAAAAAGCCCCAGGCTGCACAAAAGAAGAGTTTTTAAAACCACCCTTAAAGAATATAAAACGATATCAGTTTTCTGTTGTGCATTATTTACTTCAGGTCCGTTATATCTGATAAAGGTCAAAGGTAGTTGACAGTATTCTTGCATTTGGACATCCGACCGCTATTCGCCGGAAATATTTGGTGAAGTAGCCAAGATATTATCGATGCAAACATTTCGGGCTGGAACAAAAAAAATTGACATTCAGCCAAATAGAAATTCAAGCGAAGAGAGATTGATTCGCAGTTAAAGCGAAATTTTATTATGCCCATCATAAATGTGGATATCATATTTTTAAAATTACAATTGGATTTTCTCTAAATAAACAATGAATAATAGCAGTAATTCCTATGCAATGTTTTTATGATCTGCTCTAGTATACAGTTTCTCTCATAAAATATTCCACAAATATAAAATATCTACATTATTTACATTCAAACTACAGTCCACATCTTTCTTGTTCTTTGCAAGCTTCATTAAATGTATATTGGTCTTGTATACCTGCTGGGAATTTTAAACGGAATCCTTCATTTATTCTACGACAGAGTGAGGGGACTATTCATTTCTCAATTCCTTGTAGGTTACTCAGATCGTTATATTCCAGGTGAAGGCCGAAAGGACACAACGCCCAAAACGTTTTGATAACAACAAAGATGAGGACAATAGTCCGAATATAAACAGTGTAAATAATAACGCTTCATAAATTCAGACATATATAAAATAGTCGTACATATTACACAATTCAAATTCTTTATAGAATTATTTCGAAAGCGAATGTATCATGTTACACTGATATTTGTTTTACTCCAAAAGATTCGCCTCGTGGCTTGCAAAACCCAGCGAAATAAATACTGAAGAATTCGAAACATACATTAACTTGATGTTTAATTAACTCCAGGTAGATTATTCTTGTTATTAGTAATTACAAGACAATTTTGTTCAGTCTACATGTACAAGGAGAGATGGGTAAATTTTTCATAATTTTATATTTTCATTTCGCGCAGGCGCGTTGTTTGTTTTTTGTTTTGGCTACACAGTATAGTAGGGTCAGTTGGGCACCGTCTGTGAGAAAAACAGCTTTATGGCGTAATTTATTCTACCAGATATTTAGAAACGGCATATTGTACTGCTTGGCATTTGCGCCGGAAGCTCCAATACGAACATTTCGGAGTGTTTGGGTATCAATCTGTGGAGAGTGCAGAGTATTTGGATGAGTGTAATGGTGATTATGAAGGAGTTTAGTGTGCTCACTAGTGATGGCGACGTTATTCTCCCATTCATATTCTCACAGATTCAACACAGTGACCTACATCAAGTGTCTTGATGTAGTGATGTCCTGGGTCAAGAGGGTGGCTGCTGGAAGACTTTATGTTTGGCAACAGGACTCTATTCTATGCCACATAAGTAGGAGAACCTAGTTATGGCTGTCAGACAGTTTCTCAAATCACATCACCCTTTACATCTGGTCACTTAACTCCCCAGACTGCAACGCCTTTGATTATATATGTCGGGCGAAGCTGAGCGAGAGACCCAAAAACATCTTTGTAATACCAAATCTGAACAGAAGTCAATGATTAAGGAAGCATTCACCGATTTAAACAAGGCGTCCGACCAGAAGAATTGCAGCATATTTCTATTTTATTGAATAAATTTATACTTTAGTATTACAAGATATTTATATGTAATTTTGGTAAATATATCTCTTAAAATGAGAAGTCAGTGTTAATTTCATTTTTGCATAATTTAGACGACAATTTATTCATCGCACTATGTGTGTATGTATATATATATATATATATATCTATATACACGCACAGTAATGTTAATATATATCCATATCTTAATTATTTATCCTTTCACTGTGTTAATCTCTCTCTTTCTCTTTCTCTTACACACACATACACATATATTTATATAAACGCAGAAACACACACAAATCAATGAATCGATGAGATATATAGAGCAAGGGGTGAGACTTAAGAGGTAATGTAACCGCCATTTAGAGATTATTTTTCGTTTTATGAGCACAATTGTCTGTCAGAAGATCCTTCACGCCGCTATATATCAAGTCATTTTAAGAGAAGGAAATGGAAATCCAGTTATATTTACAAATGGCTTCTGACTTGAAACTGATATAAGGGTTTGTCATTGTAAACACTACACAGGCGTTTTTCCATCCTCATATAGTGTCTTGCTTTTCTCTTATTAAACAACCTGCTATTTTTCTTTTCTCGTTCAGTTTTTTTTTTATTTTCGCAATTT
>CAHIKZ030005588.1:1635000-1640000 GCA_903632075.3 Acanthosepion pharaonis | reverse complement strand
TCTGCCGGCAGAGAGAAGGTTTTCTTAATCCTATACAGACCGATTCCAAAATCTTCAAATGATTGTTGGAATCGGCTGTATAAAATTAAAATCAATGGTTTCCTTGTTTTTAAAACTATTTATAAATTTTGTACCTCCAAACATTTGTTTATATATATATATATATATATATATATATATATATATATATATATATGCACATGTATAAGCGGAAATATGTATGATTTTGTATTCAGAAACTCTTTGGAAATCATTCTCTGTTTACTCGTTCTCATCAAATTCTAACTATTCAGTGTGAAAGCGAATGAGATGACTCCTGTTCATAAGACTTGGGAGCAGTGTGAGCCGGACAAACTTATCTAGAAAAAAAATTAAATTAAATATGATTTCATAATTTAGGTGGAGACGTTAAAAGTATGGAGGAAGAGAAAACATTATAAGGAACCGGAAACCCAGTACTAAACATGAAACAAGGGATAAACCTCTACTCCCCTTCAAAAGACCAGGGGAGTTGGTAATCCTTCTCGCATATTTATACCCTATATTACTTTATTAATATATTGATGGAACATGGTAAAATTAGTTGAGACCTTGAGTTTAACGGAATGAAGACTTCATTAACTCACCTAGAATTTCGAAAGATACATTTAAACATTGGCAGTAACTTTGCATTTTCTCCAGTTGTCCACTCAGTTTATTTAACTGAGAGTTAGCTGAATATGAATAACCTACACAAGGCTCTTAAGTACAGTTTTCACAATTGGGACATTTGATGAGATCACATTGCCTTTGACACATTTCCCTGAGAAATATGACGGCGACAATGGCAAATAATTGGTAAGGTTTCACCAAGATATTCATACTATTGAAGAGTTAGAAATGTTGAGACATTGACATACTAGGGGAATAGTTTTGGTATCAAAAACTTGGCTTGTCCGGTGAAATATAGAAGCAAAATCATTGACGTATATCCCTGATGATTGCCTATGTTAATAAAAACAATTTTTCAATGTTTACTCCCTGCTGACCATTTCCTTTTATAACTTTTGAAAAGACCGACAAATTTTACGAGAATACCAGGTTGTATTAAATACGGATATGTAGTAAAACTACTGTCATTTTTAATTCAGCATAACCAGTTAATTTAGATTCAATTAAAAAAAGCAAAAAATATCAAAATGCTCGCTTATGGATTTCTCTTATTTATTTTTATCTATTTTGGCGTTTCTTAATACATTTTCCCCTTTTCTGTATAGATTCTATTACATTTATTTACTATGTCCAGTGCTTTCATTTACTTTGTTCTTTAGTCTTACATTTCTATCATCCTTCCCCCTTTCGTTCGTCCTTCCTTCCTTCCTTCCTTCCTGTCTCTTCCCTTTTCTCAAAATATGTCTTCTTGAATCCTTGATTGTCTATTTTATTTTAATTTTATTCTTCTCTTTTTACCTATTCGTTCAAAATCATTCAATAAACATTTATTAATATATGGTTTATTTCAAGAATAAATATTTATAACATCGAGACATTGACATTTTCATCGTTATTTTAATCCAAATAATCTTTAATCTACTTTATAAGAGGAGGTTCACTTCTCAATATCACTACAAATTTTTCAAGTTTGTGATTGAATACTGTCAATGAAAAGTAGTATTTTCAAATACTGAACGCTGGCCATAAGTATATTCTCCCTTATTTAAAAAAAGATAAAAGTATGATGCAAACATTGGATGAAAATACTTGTCAGATTCAACAGCCAAGAAGTTGTATGACAACTTTCAGTCTGGATATTTTGAAAGCCAATATTCAATACTGTCTGGAGAGGCATTCAACTGTGTCACCTCTCGAAATTATTTATCATGTTCATGACCTAATTCTGGCCGATCGACAAATCTCAGACTAAAAGATTACTGATGCACTAGAGGTATCCAAACAACGCTAATTCATAAGCAGTTGGATGCGAAGCAGTTGTCAGACAAGTGAATGACGAGAAACTATGGCAAGTAGACGCTTTCAGATTGATTCTGAAGCATTTTCAGTGATCGAATGATAATATTTTGTAACGATTTGCCAGTGGTGATAGAACATTGTTACACTACGAGTTGGAGCCAAAACTACAGACATGACAGCCACATTCCCCACATCTATAGAAATTCACCCCACCACCAAATAAAGAGAAAAGAGTAGAAAAAAAACGAGAGCCAAATTCTTTTAGGATAAGAAAGTTGCTTATTATTTTCAGGATGGCCAAACTGTTAATGTTTTAAATTGATGTGTCGATTAAAAGAGTCGCTGAAAAAAATACGGTACGAGGAAAGGTTATCAATATTTGCAGAAAGTCGCATCTGCTCACAGAGCTGATACAATGGCGGATGTTTTGATACATTTAGGCTTTGAGTCCATAGCCAATTCACCCTACACACTTTGTATGCACCAGAAGGAAATACCGAATAGTTTTGTTGAAATTCTTCATGTTGAAACTATATTCATAACTTTTTAAAACTATATTCAGCCTATTGTATTCTCATCCTCCTCCTGTAGAACCACATTTCTATTGCTTAAAGTCTTTTCTTCGTCCTTGAAGAGATTTAAAGCATTCACTGCCATAAAGGAGGACCAATATCACGTAACAGTTTATGACTCTTTTCTTTGTTTCTAATGGAATTTTTTGTTTCTTAATAAAGAAATTACAATGGGAATGCTCCATCAAAAATATAGCCGGTTTTTCCTTTTCAAAACAATTTTGCATTGCGTTCACGTACGCAAATCCAGGCCAACGTCAGTAAACTTCCTCAAAGGACAACATCAAGAGAATTTATTTACTGGTTAAAGTTCCTCCTCCAGAAAATTTTCTTTTAAAAGAGAAACTTTCGCGGCCAAATTTTTTCCACAAACAAAAGGTAAAAAATAGACTGCCAGGCATTCAACATTAAAGCCTGACAATCAAAATCAATAGTAAATGTTTGCATATGGTTCTAAACCTTTGTAAAATGACAAAAAAAAAATCAACAAAATTCAGTCTCTCATTAAAAATTTTCATCAAAATTGACATTGTCGCACCAGCCTGTATGCATGAGTGTGGGTGTGCCCTCTTTCTTTCTTTCTTTCTTTCTTTCTTTCTCCTATACATCCTCTTTTTCATTGTCTGTCTACCACAAAATCCCCTCAGTCTTTCTTTTTCAAAACAATTTTCAATTGCACTTATGACAACTCGTCCACTTATACTCTTTTTTACTTTTCTCTCTAAATTTTCATCATTATTTCTGATTTTGGTTTGTTGCTTAGATGTGTGTGAGTTGTAGATTATAGTAATATCATCATACTTACAGCTAGATTAGTTTTTTTCTTTTTCTTTTCATATTCCCTGGTTTGATTCCTAGGTCTTCGAACTTTTTTCACGTTGTATTGCAATGCTCATTCCGCTCCCACCGCCATGCTAGGAGGTCCTGTTCAAAGGCGCCATATATGTCTATATTACATACACGCTTCGTTTAGGGGAGGTCTTGGTCGCTGCGCCAATTAATACATTGTTGCATCCTTTCTCTCTCTCTCTCTCTTCTCCTGACTTCTACCGGCCAAGTGTCGAAATGTTTTGGGGGTCTGGAGATAAAAGTCAGCAACGCAGGTAATTTTAAACTTACTTATTTTATTAAACACGTCGACATATACATTTCTAACTAGCCAGTAGGGTTGCTCTCCCCCTCCACTGAGGAGAAGTTTCCAGAGACGAAAGGAACACGTCTACATTGACGTATAAAACCAATTCTCAGAAAAACCTTTCTCTATCTATTATTCCCACTCTATTTCAGCCAATTAAAATCGACTTCCTTTATTTTGTCTTATATCTTACGTCTAAGGTCAAACTGAGGCAATCAGAATAGAAATACACTTCTCTAAAAATAATAGTCTGCTAAACTATTATTTAACACAATATCTTTCACAGGGAACAGTGTAATAGGACACTTTCTGCATTCAGAACTGGCGGGTCAGATAAAATTCCGGTGTTTGTCCTTAAAAAATCCTGAGTTATCCACGATCTTAGCAAAACTATTTAAGTCCTGCTTGAAGGAGAAATCCTTCTCTAGTATATAGAGATGCCCTGATTTTAAGAATATCGGTGAGCGCCCATCCACTCACCCAGTATCAAACTCCTCAGTGTTATTAGCAAAGTTTTTGAAGCTGTCATCAAAAAGAAGACTGTTGGTCACTATGGGCAACGACTTGAGAGACCAGCAGTATGGATTTCGATCGGCTTGGTCCTAGGCTGATCCTGTCATTACTCACAGAATCAGTGAGGAACTAGACCATATATACAACTCATTGACTATCACAGATATTTCAAAGCATTTTGATAAGGTATAGCATAGATAGTTACTCCACAAACCCTTTAGTCATGGAATCACTGGAAGAGTCTTCTCAGTCATAAAGTTCTTCCTAATTGGTAGATCCCTGCAGTCAATTGTTAACAGTCAGTACTCCGAGGCCCAAGCGATCACAGTGTATACGCAGATCTTTTTAAAATATCAATATTGATACATTATATGGGTACACCTCGAAAACTAGCTGACCAGAGCAGTTGATCTATTCTCAAGCACTAATAGCTCAGTGAGACTCGCTAGTCACATTGTTTCGGAAAGCGAATTAGTGATGTTCCATCATGACCGATGAAACACTGAATTTTCCTCTATCGTGATGACTGGTGTTCTCACAGGGAGGCCCCGTGCCTTCAGTGCCTATTGAGACTTGAGCTCTACCCAGACCTCAAGTGGAACTCATGCATAGGATATATCACTAAAGATGCTGGAAATAAGAGTTGGTTCCTTGAATCCTCCTGCAGTTCTCTATCTTTACAAGAGCTATATCAGGATGAAAATGGAGAACTGCTTTTCACTTTCCGCTCCCGATAGAGTCCAAAAGCGTCTACGTGTCTTTGTGGGTGATGAATTATTTTCCACGCTAAACCCCTTTCTCTGCAGGATGCAAGCGTTTCACTCCTCTAT
>CAHIKZ030005588.1:1602500-1630000 GCA_903632075.3 Acanthosepion pharaonis | reverse complement strand
TCCATTGCCCAAAACTCCTCTGTTGTCTCAAAATTGTCATCAATCCCTCTGATAAAAAATAAAATCTGAGAGGTGTCCTTCATGTCATTACTTTCGTCCAGTGCCAAGGAATGTAATGTAAATGACGCCGCTTTTTTGTTTAGCTTGCTAGCTAAGTCTTCGTCAATTAGTTCAACACGGCAAGTCACTGTCCAGCGTGATACGCTAATTTTTTTTCAAATTTGTACTTGATCTCAGGACACAAGATATCTATCATGAAACCCTTTGACAAACTCCCCTTCGGAGAAAGGCGTGCTTGTCTTTATTAATTTGAATGCCAGTAAATGACTTGCACTTCTGCTAGATTCTTGGATGATAAAGATGTACTTGGAGGTAAAGTACAATGTATAATGTTCATACTGTATTCCTTTAAAACCGCAACGGTTTCTTGTCAACCTAGGTAGGTTGTTCCTGGGTCTTTAGGATTTATTTCATTTATCCCTGCTCTACTTAGCGTATTGAGCACTCTACGTTTTAGCTTTATTACTTATTATTTCTTTGGGCTAAAGACTTAAGGCACTGGACGGTTTATTTTGCCCTGTTCGGATGTTTCTAGTAGGAAGAAAGAATTGTGTTTTAATTTCTAAAATGCAGATCAATGGATGTTTTTAGTTCTTTTTTTTCCGACGAGTACCAATTTGTTTTGATAGACTTAAGTTGTACTATCCGAGTTTTTTTTCCAACCGAGTATTATTATTATTATATATATATATATATATATATATATATATATATATATATATATATGAAACTTTATTTAAAAAAACAACTATTACTATAGTTTTAAGTAATTTCATCGTGTCGATCCGTTCCCTTGTAAATATTGTATTATTCTTGTGAAACAGGATAGAGAATTACCTATGTTAAAATATATCATTATTGTAATAGACTAATTAAAAAAACAAAAACATTGTGAGCTTGCATTAGGTGTAGTTCTGGGGAGGAAGACCTGGTAAAAACCAATAAACATCTCATCTTCATTTTAAAACTTGATTCAATCACTTAATTCAAGATTATTTTATAATGTAAATCTAATAGGCTTACTTGTAGAAGGTTTAAAAGCGGTCATTTTTTCGGACACCGAATTTCTCCGATTTTCTCCTTAATACAATATCCTCTCAGATTTTACAAAAGATTTCCTTGACTTTGTTTAACAATATTTCAGTAAAATTCAAAGGGATTATAAAGACTGAGTACGAAGCAGTTTTGCCACTGAATTCTTCTGTATGAAAAAAAAAATCATCCACGTTTGCAGGACGCTAACGCAGAAAATGGTAGATACAGGCAGAACTGTTCAGTGAATAATGCATTTCTTTGATAGCAACAGTAATGTTTGCGATGCCCCGTTTTATCGGACACGGCATACCGGCTTTTGTCCTGCATCGGTAAAAAAAATGCAACGTCAATGACGGCAGCTATGTGAAAAAATCGGTCGGTGAAGACTTGTTCAATTAAATGATACGGCTGTGCCCGTGTATCGTTATGTCCCCGAAGAAATAATTAGGGGGTATTATTTTTCTGTGCCCCTCATCTGCATGTAAGTACGTTATGGCATCTCTTCTATACTTCCATTATACGTTAAATAATAGCACTGTGTTCTCTTACCATGAGGTGGCAACCAGTGTAGAAGTAAAACTGAATTCGAAACCAACATCGAAAAACAACGTCTATTATACCTGTAGTACATGTGATGCTCTACTATCTTAATGGATTACAAGACACTTTGCGTGTTATTGGATTAATGCTGTCTTGTCTGATGCTGAGAGTGCTGTGTCTTGCACAAGTCATATGGCTATAGACAACCACACAGGAAGTATCAAATTTTCAGAAATTGGAGAAGGAATCACCTCATCCAACCGTAGCATAGTACAATGAACGTGAAAGCATCATGCATGTATGGATATGTATTATTCTAGATTGGTTAATAAACTAATATCTGCACATCTAGGAACAAGATAATACCTTGAGTGGTGTAATGGTTAGCAAGTTTGCCTTGATAGATTAATTACGGCTGAGTGATGAGTTTAATCTTCACTTCATGCTCCATATATTCGGCCTTGTGTCACATCTAAGCTACGCTTAGAAAATCATTTCGCACTTCGACTTGGTGTAATGGTTAGCAAACTCGTCTCAGTAGATCAATTACGACTGAAAAATGAGTTAGATCTTTACTGGGTGCTTCATACTTTCGGCCTTGTGCCACATTTATACTACGCTTAGAAGATCGTCGTTTCCTAAGAACAAACATCCAACAAAAGAAAAAGAATTTAAGGTCACCAAGATCTTTAAATTTTTGCGACACATAATGCTTGGAGACATTGACATTCACAGGAAGTATTGAAGGCAGTAGGACCAGATGGAACAGAGTGTTCGATTAAATATATGTTTGAACTGCACAGAGAATAATACTAAGGAATTAAAAAGTTTCTACTTTTTCTTCATATTTCATTCTCTAATGAAGCTTTAATAAAAGTGAAACGTTTCCGATTTTTTCTTGATCATGTGTTATGTATATTTAAATTATTTACTAATGTTATAGTGTATTATGACTGTTTATTATTTTTAACATATATAATAGTTGGAATATAATTTGCAAGTGTTTGTTTATATACCGGGATTGATATAAGAATTTGTATCGAAGACAAATACTGCATGTCGTAAAAACAAAAACTCCAAATATTGACAAACTTTTGAGCAGAAACATTCCTTATTGTTATTCTACACAATTTCTCAGTAGGAAGTTCTTGTCTATAGACGTTATCGCTTACGCTGGCTTTTGACCAGGCAAAACACCACGTGACTTTCAGTATGGGGTGATAAAATTCATCATTTAATGAGAAGATCAGTTACACTTTTATAGCTATTCTGACTGGCAGCATGCATTAGCTTATATATAGGTTTTGAGATATTTATGCTCATCAGTCAGTTGATGGTGTTTATTATCAAGATTACCATGTCCTGAACTTGTAGACAGAGTTCTAAAGCAGGACAGGTACTTTCGTATATTATATAATTTGTATAAAATATCAAACTGCTTTTGGCTCACTGTTAGAAGAATGAATCCCTTGTTTTTTGTGAAACCAAGAATCGATATCAACATTAGGTACTTCTATATAATAGAATATAATAACTTCTAATAATAGAATATTTTTTCTGTATATAGTTTTATTTTGTATTTTTCAGAATTAATATATTTCTACGTTATTATATTATCTTTTATGTTATATTATTTTGTGTTGAAATGTGGAGAAAAGCAAAATGTGACGTCAACATACAATCATAACCAAAACAAAAATTGTCCTGGTCTAAAAAGATACAAATCATCAAATCACATTTCAAACCTGACCACACTATGTTGACGATCACCATCTGCAATAAAATGTACACTAGTACATACGCGTGCATTACAACTTTTGTTTCCAAAGTTGACAGCAATGAAACTAGGGATGAGGAAGCCGTGAAAGTAAAAAAAAAAAAAAAACAAACAAAAAAAAAAAAAAAACTAAAGGATGACGTGTCACTTGATATTGAGATTGAACTTCTACAAATAACATACCTTCTTCCCGTATTTAAAAAAAAATTCTTCAGTTTCATAAAATGCATCATGGAATCCTAAGAGAATCGCAAACCATTGGTGTATATCACACATTAATGCACCATGGAAACAGAAAGGTAGTTCCCAAGATAGTCACATGTACAAAGGTATCACAAGTGGACCCATTATGATAAAAGTACTAATGAACCTTGAATTAACTAGGTTCTCACCGTTCTATGAAAGTCAACTCGTTACAAGACAATTAGGTTTTCGTTATTGTTATGAATGTAAGGGTGGTATAAATATCAAACAATTCCGTTATATTGTATACCTTTCCAATAGAACATTACTTGCTATGTCAACCTAGCAACAACATACGACAAAACAAATTTCCTTTTAGAAACCGCCTTCTAAGCTCTGTCTAAACTGGATGTCTATATATGAGAGAGGAATGTTGATAGTCCATAAAATCGCGCATATCTAGCAAGGACACCAATATGGAAGCATTTCAAACCTCATCATTTGTACCAATCTATGTGTTGTGCCTATGCAAGCACAGATATGAAGAGATGAGAACTGATCATTTTAACTTTCCAAACCACATCCCAAACAAATTTGACAAAAAACAGCGTTCTTCTTTTTCCTCCCGAGGATAATTTCCTGATGAGGAGGCGGAAGCTATGCCGATGACAGATATATTCAAGTTGGAATAATAATAACGTTGAAAAGAAATTATCATCCTCTACCAACAGTTCCACGAAGTAGGAACTCCAAATAAAACGTTTCTAAACAAAAAACTAATATCAGGAATTTGACTGAAAGCAATGATTGCACATAGCCTGAACCTGTTACGAAAATTCCGTATGTGAAATTTGTAAATAGTGAATACTTCAAATGCTTCGGTCTGAGTCATATGATCAGTTATAACAAATTTAGCATTGATCATAGAATTGGATGCTCTGGGAGTAGTTTCATCCATCACCTCAAATTTCTATAAAACCAGAGTATTATCCAAAAAGAACTAGTCAGATTAAAATATTCTTATGGATATAATGCATAACTCCAAACTCAGAGATATCTAAACTACCAGCTGTATAAAAACGCTTTCTCAGGTGAATGGTGAAAAATGGCTTCGAAAGAATGAAACCTGTACGTTTTGGCAACGACCACCCTTTTTAATCTTCAAGGATTGCGGCCACAGAATCACAAACAAAGAACTATACTAAATAACAGAACCCACATCACATGGAGATTTTTTAGCAGGAACTAAAATGAATAGAACATGTAACTTGAAGAGAACAAAGACTCAATCAAAATGTTAACTTTCCAATCTACGAACAAAAGCTTAGAAAGGAAGCCGCTATCAATACTGGTAAGAAAAATAAGAGTAAAGAACTTGAGAAACTTATTTTCCTGAAAAATTGTTTTAATACAAACATTTTATAATGAGTCAATGAATGTCGAATGTTTCCTTATGAGGAAACGAGTAATATTACAATTACCACTTAAAGTTTGATATAAAACTTACAAAACTCAAGTGGGCGTAGCATATATGTTTCATTGTTGAAGTTGCTTGAAATGTTCGGATCGTTCTCTCATTCCAGGAAGCTCCTGACTCTTGACTTTATCTTTTAAGGATCAGATTAAACAGAAAATGGGTTTTTGCTGTCAAATATGGGCTGAACCATTATCCAGCCTTGTTAAAGTTATAAAACATTTAGCAGTCTTGTGCGGACGGAAGACATATTTTCCACTCTATAAGCTATTTTCTACAGACGCAACGCTATAAACATAACGCAACTCTGTTGCCATTTCAATGGAAAATATTCAGATGAGCTCCATTGTTTCACCAGTTCATACCTTTACAGCAAGAACACATGACACGCCACATCCAGTACTAAATGTAAGAATAAAGAACCTCTCAGACAGCCTTTTCCCAAGCGAAAATCTCCGGTGTGAGTACTTCCCTAATCACTTCAACATTCATTTTCATTTTCTTTCCTCTGTATAAATTCATTTTCATACCACGTTCATTTCCATTCATATCGCATTCTTTATTTTTAATAATTTCATTTGCCTTGTATTGAGCGAAATTTTCTAAAATATGTAATGGTTTTCTAAAACGCTACACAACAAATTGAATATTTTCTGTCTGAATGTTTGGGAGATATTCATAATATTTGCATTCAGACTTGATATTCTTGTTATCACAACATTTCGACGTTGTGCCCTACAGCCCTACAGCCTTCTTTAGGTGTCTGTCGATTAGCCTAACCGAACTGATCCCTTTATCTAGGCATATCACTAGACTTGGACAGTAAGGCGAGAACAATCTATTCCCGCAGATTAAAGTATAGGGTGGTGGTGGTGGCGATGGTGGTGGCGATGGTGGCGGTAACCCAAACCCTAGTCCGAATGTAAATAATATAAATTAACAATATTTGTTTATGGTTATCTTTGATTGTCCAATTAAGCAGACTGCAAAGCGCAATTGCACAGGAGACAAAAGGCAAAAAATGACCACGCCTAGGTTTTTCAAACTTGTGTATTATAGATCTCGTATAAATTCCGAATCCTAATTGCTTTCTGTGCATTTAGCTTTCTCGAAACAGTACAAGCATCTAATATGTCCGTTTTCTTTCTTTCTTTCTTTCTTTCTTTCTTTCTTTCTTTCTTTCTTTCAGTCTCTCTCTCTCTCTCTCTCTCTCTCTCTCTCTCTCTCTGATTCAGACGTTGTGGAGTAAACAGGATCGATCTTTTGTCTGATCGATTATGATACTGGACAAATCTCTACTGGAAATTTATCTACGTTCAAAATGTTTGTGAATTACGCAACGGATGCATGCATATGGTGAGTTTATATTTACAGATAAACTAGAAATATCTAATAAATTGTCTGGCTTTCTTCATTCATTAACCTTTTTTCTGTTCAACGAGCGACAGTACCAAGCACAAAAGATACTTCATTAAAGTCGTTTGAATAAATGTTTCAAACTGCACAAAAAAGAGACAATAATCGCATCGTGTTTGTTTGTAATCGAGCAGTGATAAAATCTACAAGGCTTTACGCAAGTGAGCAATTGTGTGAACAGAAAGAGCATTACATTATTATATATCGAGATACAGAATTAAACAAAATCTCAGCTAGAATCATACAGGGAGATATATTGGTTCCACTGCCCTAGACTACGCAATGCGACATGCGAAAACTATTGGGTTTGTCCCAAAAGAAGCAAGACTTAGTCGCTACCCGGAAATAATCATCACAGAGATATTTTACAGAATATAGCTCTTCAATCATCCAAACATAAATATTTCTCCACAGAAATCTATTGACGCACAAGTTTCACTTCATATGAATCAGTGGTTCCAAAACTTTTTTCTCTGGGCTTCATTTTCAGAATTAAAATTTTCTCGTGCCTTACCAAGTTTATGTGATAAAAACGTGTATTTAAAAATAAAAGGAGAGAGGGTTAAAAGAAGATAACTGCAGATTTGAAGTAGAACATTATCATTGATAACTCACTTCCCCAATTTGCGGACCTTAGTTAATATATTCTTAATACTTGATATAATGCTAAAATATCACAATTATAAAATCGGTCAATAATTATTTATAACTATTTATACTGGGATTCATGCATTCATGTGTTTCTAAATCTTTAATTTTCAATATCTGTCTATATTTGTTAGATGAGGTATTATGAACACTATTTACATTGTTCGGACTATTGTCCTCATCTTTGTTGCCATATTTATCACAACGTTTCGGCCGTTGTACGCTCCGGCCTTCTTCAGGTGGTTGGAATGTCGAACTGAACCCTTTATTTCGCTCGCTGGGGTAGACTGTTCTAATTCGACGTGCCATGTCTAATGGATGTCAGTTATCAGTTATCTCATGTTAATTCCCCTCTCCAAGTTCTCCACTACCTTAACCAGGTATTGAACTCACACTCTTTGGGTCCTATCACTGGGTCTAACTAAAGCCTTTATCCACTATGCCATGTATCCTTTTAATTTTCCTTCAATCATTCCGCCTCACCTGCTATCTCCTTCCGCCGCATCGCACCGTTTGTGAACCACTGACAGATAAAAATGAAAATAAACCAATATCTTTTAATCAAGTAAAAGAGATCGTAGTTAAAGTTCACAAAAATGCACAAATGTAAGACTTGCAATGGTATGGAGATCGCTATAAACAACTGAATATAATCTATAAGTCACAAATAAAAACAAAAGTCTGAAAGAACAAGAAAATAGAAGAGAAGAAAATAGTCCTTTTATACGGGTCAAACAGACATTAACAAAACCTAAATAGCAAAATAAAGGTATATACGGTGAAGGACTATACGGTAGCCTGGAACACGCGAAAGGTGAAGCAATACACAGGAGCCTGGAACACACGGACGGTGAATGACTACATGGGAGCCCGAAACACTCGAATTGTGAAGGACTACATGGAAGCCTGAAACACGCGAATGGTGAAGGACTACATGGTATCCCGAAACACTCGAATTGTGAAGGACTACATGGTATCCCGAAACATGCGAATGGTGAAGGACTACATGGGAGCCTGAAACACGCGAATGGTGAAGGACTACATGGTATCCCGAAACACTCGAATTGTGAAGGACTACATGGTATCCCGAAACATGCGAATGGTGAAGGACTACATGGGAGCCTGAAACACGCGAATGGTGAAGGACTACATGGGATCCCGAAACACTCGAATTGTGAAGGACTACATGGTATCCTGAAACATGCGAATGGTGAAGGACTACATGGGAGCCTGAAACACGCGAATGGTGAAGGACTACATGGTATCCCGAAACACTCGAATTGTGAAGGACTACATGGTATCCCATAACACGCGAATGGTGAAGGACTACATGGGAGCCCGAAACACGTGAATGGTGAAGGACTACATGGGAGCCCGAAACACGTGAATGGTGAAGGACTACATGGGAGTCTGAAACACGCGAACGGTGAAGCATTACACGGGAGCTTGAAACACGCGAAAGGTGAAGCAATACACAGGAGCCTGGAACACGCGAAAGGTGAAGGAATATATGGGAGCCTGAAACACACGAATGGTGAAGGACTACATAGGACCCGAAACACGCGAATAGTGAAGGACTACATAGGAGTATGAAACACGCGAACGGTGAAGAATTACACGGGAGCCTGAAACACGCGAAAGGTGAAGCAATACACAAGAGCCTGGAATACGCGAACGGTGAAGTACTACATGGGCGCCTGGGACACGCGAACAGTGATGCACTACATGCCAACCTTGTAAGAATTATGACGTCTTATGTAAAATATGATTGTGGTTTTAGTTGCTATTACTAGTGAAATAGCCATTGTGCCTCGGTTTATAGGATGTGACCTATATTATCGGAGAAAGTTTACGGTCAGATAGCCATGAAATCAGAAATGAAGAACTAAGTAGACTTATGAACCAGAAAATTGCTTGGTTAGCCGTAATCAGGCGTCTTCATCCGGGAATGATTATCTCTAACTATCTGTCAACAACTAGTCAAGTGATATCGCTTCGTACGTTATATACTGATCATATACTGATCATTATATCATTTGGTCTCTACATTTGACACTTATCTTGTACGGAATTGAAATACTTTGAATATATAAATCTCGTTAAACTGATTCGTAATACAATATAGAAGAGTAAATAATCATCACCGTGCCTTTGAAGGGGCTTTCTGTTCGCTATTTGCAAGAGTTTCTGAATTCGAGATAAAAAAAAATGAAAAGGAAAAGTGAAGTAGAAAAGAAAATAGGGAAGAGAAAAATGAATAATGTAAGAAAAGAAATAAAATCTATTCTATTCGACTGCAAATATTACTTTTATTGTAATTATTGTCTTAATTCGATACGTTGGCGATAATCGTTCTCTACAATTTCAAGTCCTTTGTAGTTTTTAATAAACATTCTTTTTGTTATCTATCCTACAACCTGTTCTGCCATCCATTTATTCAATTTATTTTTGTTGGTTATGCGTTCGTTTCCTCTTGCCTTCAATCAGTTCTGTGGGAATCAAAATATTCCAAGACCTCTTTCCTCATGTTCCTAACTGCTTTGTGATGTTAAGTACAAGTGTCTTTTTGTTAACATTTACTCTAAAACTTCATCGTTACTCACATGCTCGTCACATGGTATTTTCAGTATTCTTTTGTAGATTTATATTTCTGTTGTTTCAAGTTTTCATATGTGAGCAGATTGTTCAGTATCATTTCTATATGGGGTGATGTTACGTAACAGTTCATTACTATTTTCTTTATTTCTAACGTAATTTTTCAGTTTCTTATTATTTTGCTTAGCTTTTGGAAGGCAACATTAGTTATTCCAGTCCAACTTCCCATTTCTAGGGTCGCACTTTCTGTTCTCTGTTAAAACACTTCCCAGATATTTAAATTGTACTTGTTTAATTTTAGCATCTCCAGTTTGTCATACGCATTTTGGGCTGTTTCGTTTCGACAACCATGCATTCTGTTTTCTTGCAATTGATGTTTAGTCCTTTCTTCTCGCTTTCCTTCAGTATATTTTGTAGGAGTTTTGTAGTTTCTTTTCTCTGTCTGCTATTCACATCTGCATAACTTATGATCGAGCTTGCAGAAGGAAAATTATTTCAGGTTTAGCTTCAGTGCAAATGATTAGTGTTCGATCCGACATGAAAATCAGGATTTCGAATGCTCATCTTAGAGAACTCCAAAAACAGGTTGGCAAGTCACAATTTTCCTATAGCTTACAGTATATTTTATTATACAAGTACAGTATATACACGCGTATCATACAACCTTTGAAGCCCTGATTTTGAAGCTAATTTGATTTCAGTAAATGGATATATAGTTTGTTCAATGGCGTAGCTTAGAGCCAGCAGTACATACGCTAATTTTATATCTCGTGTACGATTGGACTCCCTTAAAATTAGCTTCAAAATTATGTCTTCAGAAGTCGCACGGTACGTGGTTATATTCGGTTTATCAAAAATTCAATTATCTATCTCTATGCCAATCTATATATCTAGCTTTCTATCTATGCGTACTCACATGTAATTGCGTGTGCGTATATGTTTGTGTGTTTTGGTAAAAAATGTGATTGTGTCCCACTACCGACGTTTGTATCACTGGGAGTACCATAAAGACTCTTTTAAAACTATTGTTATTACATTCAGGCTTTCCTAAATAATCAACAAGCGTGACCACGTTTAATAAAAACTAGTGGCTGCCAGTTATTATGTAATACATATTTTGTGGTAAATTCTTTACTGCAATCGATATTTTCACATAATTAACAGGCAACACAATCAAGATTCATTTTTAATCTTTTTCTACATTCAGAATAAGTTAATAAAACTGTCCAGACAAAATTCTTGAATAATAAAGATTGTCACATAATTAAAATAAATTTGTCTTTTTTTTAAAAAAAATCAGAGAGCAAACTACTTATCAAAGGAATCATTAAATGAAAGAGTTTCCTCACCAGGTGCACATTAAACAGAGTGTTAAGATTTCAGGATGGGATATAATATATCAGTTTTTTCACTAATATTATTTATCATTTGTATAAGACTTAATCCATCTATTCTC
The DNA here is from genome assembly GCA_903632075.3 of Acanthosepion pharaonis. Taxonomy (NCBI): domain Eukaryota; kingdom Metazoa; phylum Mollusca; class Cephalopoda; order Sepiida; family Sepiidae; genus Acanthosepion; species Acanthosepion pharaonis. The sequence goes on along the minus strand of CAHIKZ030005588.1, from coordinate 1,618,816 downwards.
TCACTAGTTTCCTTGAAATCTATGTCTAACAACTGCTCTCTTTACAATTCATTCGGCATCTTGCCTACTCATTCAGCAGTTTATGCATTTCCATTCACTTAAATATTCGCCTAAATCCTCTGCCTTTTGATGCAATCATACAATGATTCATGCAGCCATCATCATTACTCAGCAACTTGTTGATATCAACCTCAGTTTAATTCCTCCAATCGTTGCTTACTCATTTATTCTTCTGTGTACCGTGTCTCTTCAGGTCGTTGACGATCATAGCTCTCCACAATTTCCTGTCCTTTGTATCTTTTTTCTTTCTGTTTTGTATCCTAAACCCTGTTCATCCATCCATTTACTAAAGTTCGTTAAAGCGTTTAAGCATTTTCTTCCTGTCCCTCTTGCCTTCAGTTTGTTCTGTGAGTGTCATATTTTCCAAGCTCTCTTTCCTCATTACGTGTCCTACAAAATTTCAACTGTCCTTTTCTGAAATACAAGTGTTCTTGTTTCTGTTTTCTTTAAAAATTCGTCGTTGCACACATATTCAGTCCATGGTATTTTGAGCATCTCTCTGAAGAGTCACTATTGTTACTTCAAGTCTTCAGCGGTGGGGATATTGTCCAGTATTCACTGCTATATAGGCGGACGGGGGCACTTCGAGGTGGTGTAATGGTTAGCAAGCTTGTCTCGCTAGAACAATTACAGCTAAATAGTGAGTTCGATTCTCACTGGGTGCCCCCTAATTTCGGCCTTGTGCCACATCTAAGCTATGCTTGGAAAATCACTATATAGGCGGACGGATATTACAGTTCAATACCATTTTCGTTGTTCCTAACGAAATATTCTTATTACTTTACTTTTGGAATGCATCTTTTGTATATTTTATTTTATTAAGATTGTGGCGGCTAATAATGAATTCTGGTAGTACTTCTAATTCTCTTAGAATTGCCTTAAGATATAGGTTGAAAAAGTTTGGTAAGAAGACACATCCTTGTCTTACACCTCTTTCTATTTTTGTATATTTACTTAATATATTTTCTACCGTATACAGGTGATTTTCCTCCAGTATATGTTCTGGATTATTCTAATATCCTTCCTACATATGCTAAGATTAGATATATTTTATCAAACACTTCTGCATAAATAAACAGATTTATTTCTATTACAATTTCTGATTAGATTCTTCTATTTAAACATTTTTCACACTCTTCTTTAATTACTGCGAGGCACAAAATATCACTAAGATGAGCTCATGAACAATAAATGACACAGAATAGAAATAATTTGTGTGGTTTCACTTACTGAGATGTAAAGGATAGGAATCGTTGCTTAAAATTCTTACAAGTCATTTTCTTCCTCTTCACGTGCAAAGACCTAATTTGTTTTAATAGGATAACGTTGAAACTATGTAATATTATGTGCCTGATAAATTGACGACCTGTCAAACTTAAGTGGCGAAAGGCGAAAACCTGGCAAGAGACTAATGTCAATAATATAGTAGAAATGGAAACATTCGTATAGGTACAGGTGAACAGGTTTATAATTAATACAAGAAAACTTATCCTGCATTTATCAGGTTAAACAAGCTTCTATCGTCCTCAGTAATAGTCATTACCTAAGCGATTTTTTATCAGTTCGCAATATTGAAACAATTTTATTTGTGCTTACTTGCCTCATATTTCAAATACATTATAAACATTAGAAGTGAATTGTGATGTGACTGATTTAAACAACAACATCGTTAAGAAAAAAAATACAACATTAGAGATTATTTATTCTTACTTTCATCAAGAAGTATCTAAACACAAATGTGGAATGAATTCCTGGTGTTTACCAAAAGATGTTTTATTTTTAATAATTATAATAATAATAATAATAATAATAATAATAATGGTTGGTTGCTAGTTTCGTGTACAAGAGTCTTTTAGGGCGGTTGTCTAAACCACTGTTGACACCTGCTCAAAGACATTTGTGTTTCTTCAGCTCCCACAAAGCCAACTTGTGGTTTACACTGCAACTATACTGAACCGAACCTCGATACATTTTTATGACGTAGCCCACAATCCGAAATAATCAACAGTTTCGAACAAAGTCAGTATGTTCATATACCCGGCCTCGATGACGTGTAAACTCGTGCGAGCACAACTGTCGACGGCTTCCGAAAAGCTTCATCTAACCAATTACGCTAAATAGTTTTCAAACCTCAGTCAGGTATCGACAAGACGGCAAATCAATCGTGGTCATAAGATCTGCCGGTTGCCCATGATCTATCATAACATATCTAAAGTATGGGATCTGTAATTAGTTGCAAAATGAATTCTTGTGGATGATATGATGTCTAATAAAAGTATCGGGACTGTTGTTACAGTAACTGATTTAAAGTACGAAGAGTGAATCCGCTTGGCACAGATTGACTTTGAACTCTCTGGCGCATACTCACTAAATTGTAACGTTCTCGCTCACTTCCATTGTTTATAGCTGTGCTTGGAAGGAAAGTGTCAAGGGTGTGGTCGTCTCATCACGCCAAAGAGGTTCCATGAGTGACCATGGCTTGTGAAGCAGTTTTTGGTCAATCACAACATTCTCCAGGTTCGATAATCACCATATTCCACTTGCGATTTTTTAGTGTTGAAAAGTCAAATCCCACTGGAAAAGAACAAGATTTCAAGACATCGAGGAAAGCCAAGAGAATGCGACGAAGCAGCATCTCCCTATCTCCGAAAAGAAATTCAAAGGATGTTTCCATCAATGGAAATGGCGCTGGATAAAGTGTGTGGCTTCAAGAGAGGAATACGTTGGAGATTAAAATGCCGAATTGATGTGTGTTGTAGTTTTCTTTTTTAAGTACCAATCCCGAAAATTTTGACGAGACATCATCTCTCTCTCTCTCTCCCTCCCCCTCTCGTTGCTTGTTTTTGATTTTGTCAATTGCATAGTATAGTAGGGTCAGTTAATTAAAAAGAGCACCATGATGCAATTCACTCCACCAGAAATTTGGAAACGGCATGCTGTACTACTTGGCATACGAACATTTCAGAGTGTTTAGATGTCAATTTGAGGACGGTGCAGAAAATTCGGAAAAAATTGGATGAGTCTAATCGTGATTACGAAGGTGTTTAGAGTGATCACTAGTGACTTCAGACTCAACACAGAAGCCTACATCAAGTGCCTTCAGGAGGTAGTGCTGCCCTGAATCCAGGGAGTGGCTACTGGAAGACTCAGCACCATATAAGCAGAAGAAGACCAGTCATAGTTGTCGGACAATTTCTGCAACCATATCAACCTCTTACATCCGGCTACCTAATTATGTGTGGGGCGCAGATGTGAGAGAGATTAATAAAACTCATTGTAACAGAAAAGATTAACTGAGGACAAGGATTATGGCAGCATTCACCAACTTAAACAAGGAAGCCGTTAAGAAGAGATGCAGGAGACTCTTAAGTCCTCTGGAGGCCATGGTTGAAGTCAATGGCGATTTTATTGAATAAATTTACTTCTTGATGTTTCGAGATATTTTTGTGTAATTTTGGTAAATATATCTGGTAAAATGAGATGTCACTGTTATTTTAATTTTTGCGTAATTTAGGCAATTCATTTATCGCACTCTTTATATATGTGTGTGTTTGTGTGTGTCTTTCTTTTCATACGTTTGCCTTAGCTTATCAATGAAGTATCTAGTTTTACCCAAAGATATATTAAGGCAACAATGAAAGGTTGAAAAACATTCTACACCAAATATATTTAAAATCAGAAAAAAAACACGAGTTTATATTTTGTATAATTTTAATGTTGTACACTATGTGAAATGATTTTAAAAATAAATCTTTAACATTTCATAAAATATTCTGTGCGTAAATGTTATTGGCCAATCTTAACACAGAATTATATTAAAAGATTATTATCAACTGAATTATATTAAAAGAATTATTATCAACTAATTATTATCAACAGAATTATCAACAGAATTATCAACAGAATTATATTAAAAGATTATTATCAACAGAACAATTGTTGTCAATTACTTTATTATTATAATTTGGACTCTTTTGCATTTTTCCATCTCAAATACATTTTCGACCCCTATTATATTAACGCTTTATCTCCACAAAGAAAATGTCAAACCTCTTAAGGTTTCAATGACGTGTCTTGTAAAGATTAATTTGTGTAAGAATTGTGATCAAATAATGACTTCTTCTAGTTAACATATTCTGTTATGCCTTTTCTCTGAGTCGTTGCACACATTCGTTTCTTTCCTCTTTCTTTCTTCATTGGAGAATTTATGAGTTCCCGATATGTCGCTTGGATAGTCAGCAACCAAATCCCATCATTATTATAGTGATATTAACGAGAGTAACCATAGAAACAGATTGACGCGAAATTATCACTCATTTAAGCCATGACAAGCAATAAAGGATTGCAATTAGAAATGGTTACAATCCTGAGAATGTGCCAACTTCAAGCCTTATAGGTTCTTGGTAATTGAAAGTAGACTGATGATTTACACAGCATTGTCGGCAATCTGGAAGACAACGTGGAAGATTGTCCAGTGAGATTTGTTTACATTTGATGACAGATCATACATTTTTCCGATAAATTTAATAATTTGCATTTTTTTAAAATAATTTCTAAGTTATAAAACGGTATTAATCTTTCTTCTCTTTTTTAAATCATTTCACTTCACGGAATGGTGGTAAGAATGCCACTAGTACGCAGTGGGGGAGTTACAGGGAGTAAAATTGAGAGAAAAGACATTATAAGGAGGAGATAACAGATGAACGGGATTTAAGAAAGTAGATGATAGCGATTGATGTTGCATTTAAATTTTCGAAGATTGTATTTATAAGGGAAGCAAGTAAACGGAAGGAAGTTTCACAGGCAGGAAGTGCAAGAAAGGAAAAATACAAGTGGCGGTTGCATTTAGCTATTGCAGCAATAAACGGGTGGGATCTAGATGCCAATCTAGTTGCACGCTTAAGTTCATGTGGTCGGGGCACCAGGGTAAAAAGCTCATCAGAGCATTTGTCATGGAAATATTTGTAGAAAAGACAGAGAGAAGCCACAACACGCCGGTGAGAAAGAGACTGAAGCCGAGATGCCAAGTCCAGATCGATTACATCACAGACCCTTATTTGGGTTTTGCCATAATCCATGAGATGAATAGCACGAGCACCAGACAAGATATGGCAGGAGTATTCAATGCACGGGCGAATGTTAGATTTGTAAAGATGCAAGATAGGCTCTAACTAGAAAACATTTCTGGCCTGACAGATTGACCCAACTTTCCTTGCAGTAGATACAGCTACTGATTCGATGTAGTCGCTTCACTTCAAGCCAGTTGAAAACGTGAGGCCAAGAAACCGTAATGTGTAACTCTCCAGAAGTTTAGAGCCAGCTTAGCTTTCTTATAAAAATGAAAACAACTTGGAAATCCACCTTTAATAACAATTTCTATGCGTATTTACCTACCTAAACAAAGCCATATTTAAAAACAGCATAATCGGCGTTGCTTTAATAACGACTATAGAAACTAAAACATTGTGACGCCAAAATCCAAACAAACATTAGAATAACAAAAAAATGCATTCTAAAAACAATAACAGGTAAAGTGTTCAAGTAAAGTAGAATGTTGAACTGCTACGTAATATCAAACGTTATGTATGGCAGTAAATGCTCGAAAATTTCCTCACAGATTCAGAAAATTTAAAATAAATATGGTTCTACAGAAGGATGCTGGGAATACCATAAACAGAGGGCGTAAGCAACGGAGCAGTCTTAAGGAAACTAAAACAAAAAAGGGCACTTTGAGTCAGAGGGAGACAGCTGAAGTTTACTGAACAGACACTGAGGAAAGAGAGCTTGAAGAATTCGACACTGACAGAATATATCGAAGGCAAAAGCAACACGAGGAAACAACGAGCCACCTAACTTAATCACTTTATGTGAACAAATGACTAAATGTCACGTGGGAGGGATGACAAAAATGGAAACGTTACTAAGAAATACAAAGGATAGAAAGCCAGGATCATCCAGGTCCTGAAGGGACACGGTACATAGAATATATTTAATCATTACTGTAAATGCTTTTGACAAAGTGTTCAATATAACAAAAATTTCTATTCATATTCAATGTAAAATCACGTCGCGCATATCATTGTCTCATTTAAGATTGTGGAAATAATACAGGTGAATTTGACATCGCATTTCCTGGACAAGCCAAGAAGTTCTCAGCAGTTCTTGCCTTATTCAGAACTCCAAACCATCGTTGCAAATGAACGAGTGGACATGCGGAGACAATTCAATCCAAAGTATGAAAAACAAATATCGCAAACGAAATTCTCAATAGAAGCAAAACACGTCAGTGCCTTCCATTATAAATGGCCCTGGGATTATCTAATCGTCTAAGCACTTTGCAATTAACTTTGTCCACTTTAGACGATAAGAGACCTTCCTTACATGACTTCCTACACCACACGGAGCACAATCATTGTGATATTGTACTGGCTCGAAACGTTTTCGCATTTATGAAGCCTTGAATTTCCGAAGTACCATCCATGTACATTATTTACATTATTCGGACTATTGTCCTCATCTTTGTCGCCATATTTATTACAACGTTTCGACCGTTGTACGGTGGTTGGAATTTATTTCGCTCTCTGGGGTAGACTGTTTTAATGTATGTCAGTTATCAGTTATCTCCTGATAATTTCCCTCTGAAAGTTCTCCACTGCCTTAACCGGGTATTGAACTCACACTCTTTGGGTCCTGTCACTGGATCAAACCAACGCCTTTATCCACTGTGCCAAGGACATCTGAGTATGAATTTCTGGGTATTATAAACATAATGTCTTCGGCAACCATTTTTGCCAGTGCTCATATTATAATTTTTTGCTGTTATCATTTCATGTTTTTACCAGAGCTCATATTGCAACTTTTGTTGTTATTATTGCTTTTCTTTTTACTGGTTCCCATATTGTATTTATTTCTATGCTTGGTCGGCTCAGGAGATTTTTGTAGCCTAGCATATGGGCTGATTCCTTAAGTTTACGAATTTTCCAATGGTGTTCCCTGTCTATGATCTTAACATGATCCCACAGAGGGCGGGGATCTCCCTTCTCTCTCCATATGTGGTCAGCCACGCCTGATTTTTCCACTTCCCCTCTTGTTACAGCTTTCTGGTGTTCTTGAAGCCTTACCTTAAAGGGGGTGACCTGTCTCCCCTTAATATTTCTTTCCGCAGCTGCATGGGATAGCGTACACACAGTCTTTAGTCATGTTCTCCTCTATGGGGGGTCTTACCCGGAGAGATACCTGCGAAGTGTCGTTCGTCAAGCTTTTGAAGGTTGTCCTTATGTTATATGGACCTAAAGAAGGTCGGAGCGTACAACGGCCGAAATGTTGTAATAAATATGGCGACAAAGATGAGGACAATAGTCCAATAATGTAAATAATGTACATAATACCAATATATAGACAGATACCATCCATGTAGTTGTTTTCAAGAAGCTTGACCCAGAACAAACTCCAATCTTTACAAAGGTGTTTTTACCGCTGCCTGAAGAAATGTTTCCGAAGCCTATGGAAGGTGTCTCGTATAGTATCTCGTGTCTCTTATAGTATGATTTCTAGCCAGTAAAAGTTCGATTTAAATACACCAACGATACAACTTATTAAAAACAAAATAAAATAAAACATGGGAAACTTAGGATATCCTTCTATTTACCTGGAGCTCCTAGATAAAATCCAAAGTAGAATCAGCCATATTATTGGTCCTGATCTGGTGGCTTCTGCCACTTTCCCACCGTCGTAAAGTTGCCTCCGTGTCTATTCTATAAATATTTTCATGGTAATTGTTCAAAAGAGCTCTTCGCTATGAGAGTGAGATTTTAATTTAAGCGAATACTAGACTAGCGTCAATATCTCATCACTTTACTTCTGAGTTGGCTAAATGTTGCCGTAAATTCTATGCTAAATTTCTTTACTCGCACTTCTCGCTTGTCGAACTCCCTTCCGGGTACATGCTTTCCAGCCAACTTTACCCAGCAAAAAAAAAAAAATAAATAAATAAATAAATGCAACGTCAATCGCTATCTACTGTCCACCTGATCACTCTTTTCTCTTCCATCTCATTATTAATGTTACTGTTCCTAATTCTTCCAAACCCTGTAGCCCCCTGTGTTTAAGTGGCTTTACTGTTTTGCATGGGGTGATACATATTAAAAAAATACTGTGTGATTGATGAAGTTTACATTAGCATTCCTAACAAGATCAGTAATTTGGATTAAGAACTAAAGACACATCAAATTTCAACAAATAAGAGACCCACTTTAAAGATATTTCATTAACAATGGTGAAATTCCAGAAGCACTGTTTAAATAGGATCATCTGTTCAGGAACACAGTTTTCGTTGCTAACAGGATATTAAATTATTAAAAGAACTTAGTCATATTTTTATTTCTAATTGTTGGTCATTAACGACGGGTTTGCTTAAGTAGAATAACAACCCAACCGAGAAATCTAATCAAATCTCTTGTGAAAAATAAATACGTTTTCCTTAGAATTCACTAATACAGAACATTTCTTTTCCAATATTGGTTTCAATATAGACCTTACTTCAGCATGCTTCGTCTTTGCTAAAAAAAAAATGTTTACACATTTTTAACACAAAAACGTCTTTTACAAGTTTATATTAAAGAAACTTAACTTTTAACTCCTTCAAATAATTTTTTGAATCATAATATCTAATTACACATATTGATACTTAGTATACGTAACTAATTATAGAATAAACAGATGAAATTATTTACATTTGTACTTATTAAAGGATTAACAACAAATTTTATTAACAGATATGATTCAGTGCCCGGTCGCTTTGCTGATAGCAAGATCAAATTTAAAATCTAAATTGTAATATTTTAAATGGACAAACATTTATTTGAATATAAAATCATAAAAATGACTTCAAATGGTCGCATAGCTCTTGCGACATCGATGTCTGGTTGAATTACATTCAAACCGTGTATTGCGTGTGTATGTATATTTTAATTCAATGCTACACAAAGAAAATTTTATTACCCAATAATTTCCGTAAAGTTCAATAAAATCTTATAAATTATATTTTTTTAATAAAATCTATTTTTTTCGGTTTAAAAATTAACTGTTTTTTGGCCGAGAAAATTAATCATACTATTTTTCTTTTCATTCCACTTGCGCTATTTTTTATGTAAATTTAATTGCGGTCATTAATTTAAAAAAATAGTTATAAACTGAATATTTAATTATAGTTATTTCTACGCTGTCAGGTTCTAGGAAGCTAGAAATGCACACGGACAGACCGGCATATGGCGGCGGACACGGACAGACAAGCCAGCATATCTCGGCGGCACGTAGACAGGACGGCATATACCGATGGACACATACGGACAGGCTGGCAAATGGCGGAGGACACGGACGGTCAGGACGGCATATGCCGGTGGACACAGATGGATCCGCTGTAATATGGCGGCGGACACGGACGGACAGGCCGTCATAAAGCACTGGACATGGACGGACAAGCCGGAATATGATGGCGGACATGGACGGACCGGCCGGCGTATGGTGACGGACACAGACACGGACGTACAAAACAATAACACATTTCTAAAAGCATTTTTTTCTCATTACATCTATATTTTCGTTGTCCTGTTATTACCGAGAAGTAAAAAACAAGAACAAATCTATTTCCATACCTGAGGATGTCTGTAGGAACAGACCAAAGCTTGTAAAATATAAAAAGACCTTACGCAACTAGAATTTATAAACAGGGATCATAACTTTCATATACAGGTTCGGAGTTAGTGTGCTTTATTAAAATTGTTTGCGAAGATGTATTCTCGCCATTTAAATCATTAACTTCTATATTTGTTTTTTTTTTGTATGAATGATTCATGTAATTATGAATTTAACTGCACCTATACTTGATATATATCTATCTATATATATATATATATATATATAGAGAGAGAGAGATAGATATATAGATAGATTTAGATATATACTAGGGAGTGAGATAAGGGAAAGATAGGAATAAAAGATAGGGTATATTTTTGTTACATATAAAAATCAAGGTCTAAAATTTTTTTTTATCGTTATTATGTATAAATTTTTCATTATTTTTTTAATTTTAATTTTATTTTATGTTTTTTAGGTAAACATGGCACAGCAGAAGTATCTAGTCCATAACCAAGCAAAAATGAATTGTATCAAATTCCTTATCAAACTAAAATAGGTTATTATCTTGATCTACAACCTCGTGTCCATCATTGGAAACATTCTTTGTAAACATGAAAAATTTTCTCTATGCAATATATGAATTAATACTGTCAAGATATTTAAAGTGTGCGAACAATACAAAAGGGTTTCTGGATTAACTACATTTCGTGTCTAATTATTTGGAGTAAGTATACTTAGTCTTTTTGCACTTACTGTCCGTGTTACTCCAACATACAACTGTTCATGTGAAAAGCATGGGACGGACAGGTCAATTACAGTTTCTTTAATTTGATTTCATGATTTGTTTTAAGTCTCCAATAAACTAAGATTTTTTTATAATTAGTAGTAAATTGCAAAACAATAATTTTCGAAAGAAAATTTAATTGAAATTTTGTATTTATCTTCGAAGATTTTCGCTGTGGAATCTGTGTGATGTCTAAATATGGAGGTTCTCAAGAAGAAATTGTATTTACTGGAAAATAATTGTGAAGAGTTCCAAAAATCGATTGATTCTCAATTATTGAATTATATCATTTAATCAGTAAGACTCAAAAACTGAATGTTGTACTTTTCTTTAGTATAAACATATTAAAGTGTATGCGCGATTTTAACACTCGATGGCGTATTTTTCCGAGTTATAAGTCGACACGTACCAAAAAAATCAGACGCAACTCCTTTATATATATATAACCCTAACCCTAACCCTAACCCTGACTAAGGACGAATATTTTCTATGAAAATTTCTCGGACATTCAAGCCGGTAAATGTCATTTAATACTGTTTATTATAAGCAGTGCATTTACTTGAATACTTGTATCTATAAAAAAAAAAAAAAGAACGTTAAACATAAAAATGTCTATAATAAATAAATTGTCGGACTTTGTCCATTTCTTAATATATATATATGTATATGCATATATATATATATATATATATATATAAATAAAAAGAAAGAACAGTAAGATATAAAATCCGGGTTTTATAGATATTTTTATTTTTACAAAATAGTGCTCAATATAAATTTACAGAGCATTAATATTATAAATTAATTTTATTCAATTAATTTATAATATATATATATATATATATATATATATATATATATATATATATATATACATGTATATATATGTATATATATGTATATATATATATGTATATATATATATATATATGTATATATATATGTATATATATATATATTTATATATATATATACATGTAATATATATATATATATATATATATATATATATATATGTATATATATATATATATGTATATATAATTATATATACATATAGATACATTATATATATATGTATATATATATACTTTATATATATATATATATAATGCTATATATATATATGTATATATATATATGTATATATATATATATATATATATATATATATATATATATATTATATATGTAAATATATATGCATATATATGTATCTATATATGTATATATATGTATATATATATGCATATTATTTATGCATTTAGTATGTAGCACACATAGACATAAACGTATATACATTTAGATATATATGTACACAAATAAAACGCATGTACCTATGCACACACACACACACACGATATCTCACACACACACACGCACATATATGTATATATATATGTATATGTGTGTGTGCACACACACACGTGTGTGTGTGTATATGTATACATATAAAATATATATATGTATATAGGATATATATATGTATACCCATATGTAAATATCATAAATATATATATATGTACACACACATGTATTATATATTAAAAATATGTGTACATATAAAGTAGATAAACTATGTGTGTATACATACACATATATATTATATATATACATGAATATATATACATGTATATATATGTATATATGTACACATATGTATATATATGCAAATATATATATATGTATATATACATTTTTTATATATATATATATATGTATGTATATATATATATGTATATATATATGCATATATAAATATAAATATATATATGTATATATATATATGTATGTATATATATATGTATGTATATATATATATATGTATGTATATATATATATGTATATATATATGTATATATATAAACACATATGTATATAAATAAATATGTATATTTAACATATATGTATGTATATATATATATATGTATAAATATGTATGTATAGGATATATATATGTATGTATATATATGTATGTATTTATATATGTATATGTACATATATATATGTATATATATATGTTTACATATATATATGTATGTATGTATATATATGTATATATATATATGTATATATATATATGTATATATGTATGCATATATATATGTATATATATATATGTATATATATATATATATATGTATATATATATATGTATGTATATATATATATGTATATATATATATGTATATATATATATATGTATGTATATATATATATGTATATATATATATGTATGTATATATATATGTATATATATATATATATGTATATATATATATATATATGTATATATGTATGTATATATATATATGTATATATATATATATGTAGTTGAAGAAATCAAAATGTTCGAAGAGGAGCATAGAATAGCTACTGCTATTACTCAAGCAAAACAGTGTAAGTGGACAACATGGAATGATATCGAGCCCATTAAACTTTCGTGGAATTCATTAATTGCGATGGAACCATTGGCGATATCTTTCCTTCTTCGATCTACATACGATCTTCTCCCAAATGAAACAAATCTCAAAATGTGGGGATACACAGATACAGATCTCTGTTTTTCGTGTCAAAAAGACCGAGGTACCTTGCGTCATGTGCTTTCTGCTTGTCCACATTCGCTGCATATGTACACGTGGCGACACAACAAGGTATTAGAGGTGATAAGGGATCTAATAAGAATATAATGTGAGACAGCAAATCAACAGCTTGTGGCATCCAAGGAAACTAAGATTGAATTCCATAAAGAAGGGGAACGCCCTGCAAAGAAAAAACAAACAACCCCCAATATAAAGCTGCTGAGGGGTGCCAGTGATTGGAAGTTTTTAGTGGATCTAATGATATCCTTAAAATTTCCAATACACATCGCACAGACAGACAAGCGTCCCGACATTGTGTTGTGGTCTGACTCTAAAAAGACTGTCTTCCTAATAGAACTAACAGTCCCTTGGGAAGAGAACAGGGTGGAGGCGCGCACGAACTAAAGAGAAAAACCGGTACGAGTCACTGCGTGCCGAGTGTATGGAAAATGGTTGGACGTGTCACGATGCCTATTGAGATTGGGTGTCGTGGGTTCCTGGGACATTCGGTCATTTCCTTCCTTTCAAAAAATAGGCATCACTGGCCGTTGGTTGAAAAAAGTTTCGCATCGCCTTCAAAAACTGTTCAACACGCGTCAAGTTGGATTTGGTCGAGATCAAAACAAGCAAATAGAATGCGCGCAAGATCACGACCTAATATGCGCAAGTGAGATATTTGCGGTCGTTTATAACGACTTTTTACGAGCGCGTCAATAACAGCAAACGCGTTCAAGAAACTTTCATTGCAGATAGATTTTACTTAAAGGAACAATTAGTTAGCTTATCTTCATACCCCTGCCTGGTGGCAAACGCTGCTGGTGGCGCTTAGGGGTGGCGGTCCCGCCATAGCCACCGAAACCGTGAGATCACCCCTGGTCGGCGGCTGATGAAGACAGGGTATCGCACGTGCTAACACACGTTGTATGTTAAAATTGATTACCAAGACTCTCTGGAAAGCAAGATGACTCTTCGGAAAGACGAAGTGACTCTCTAGAAAGTTGGAGTGACACCTTGGAAAGACAAGGTTTTACATTAACGCATGAAGAATACAAGAAACGCAGAATGCCCTCTGGGTGACTGTAGTAGGGAGTGAGAATATATCACCCATCAGACTGATTTTAATGGAAACAACCTGGATGTGGACCCGGCTACAACGTGTGATTGCGGCAGAAGATTTAACGGTTTACGCGGTTTACGTATCCATAAGGCACGCTGGTGCAAACAACGTAATTCTCCTCTCGGAGAATGTAAATCGAGTGATGGATTATGAATCTGAATACACCCACAGCGTTCAGGATTCCATCGTTGAGCGACAGCACCCTGGAGAAATCCTAAGTAAACCAAGAATCCAGTGGCCAAAAGGTAACAGTAAGGCTGTTTGGACAAATCTTGACAAAGAGCTTTTTTTATCCCAATAACAATCTTAAGGGTTCGATAGGGCAACAGATCAGTTCCTTTTGTAGTATAATTTACGACGTTTGTTTTGAATGGTTTGGATCAGTAGTGGAAAAGAAAGATAAAAAGAGGAAAACGACCAAATCGACGACAAATCCAGAAAGGAAAGTTACGGTCAGAACAAAGATCACTGAAGCGCCGTTTTAAAGAAGCTCCAAATCATGAGAGGGCAGGCCTTCAAGAACTCATGAACGATATCAGAAGGAAGATTCTAGTGATATCCAGAGCTGAAAATCAAAGGAAGCGTCGGAAGAAAAAAGCGGCAGGCTCGGAGATCTTTCTTGATAAATCCGCATGCTTTTACTAAAAAAAACTTTCGTGGAAGCAAAGAGCGGCAAGCTTGATATCCCAAAGGAGGTTGGAGAATCACTTGAAGAAGACGTATTCAGATAATATGCGTGATATACCAATCCCTCTTATAAAAGATTTACCAAGACCTCAAGATCCGGCAGTTATGTTTGATCATAGTGGGATAAAATTAAGTCAAGTCCGAGATTTTGTCCGAAAGGCACGCGCTGGTAGTGCTCCTGGAATGAATGGGATATCATATAAACTATATAAAAACTGCCCATGCGTTCTTAGGAAACTTACTGTCCTCCTTCAGCGGGTTTGGAAGCAGAATATTGTACCACAAGAATGGTGTTTGGCTGATGGGATTTGGATACCTAAAGAGATGGATTCAAAAGGCATTTCCAATTTTTCCCCATATCCCTCCTTAATGTAGAAGGAAAAATATTTTTTGGAGTCCTCGCTCGTCGCATGACAGATTTTCTTATAGGAAATGATTACATCAACACATCTGTCCAGAAGGCTGGGATACCTGGCTTCCCTGGTTGTCTGGAGCATGCACAAATGATATGGAACCCATACTATCAGCCAAAAGAAAAAAAAAACAGAACTCCATGTAGTATGGCTTGATCTTGCCAACGCATATGGATCAGTCCCACATCAATTAATAGGAATAGCTCTTGACTTTTTCAATTTCCCTGGCAAGATTAGGGAAATCATAATGAAGTATTTCGACTCGGCTTTCATGAAATTCACCGTTAAAAATTATACTACCAGGTGGCAACCACTTGAGATCGGTATCATGATGGGCTGTGTGATTTCCCCGCTTCTTTTCGTTTTGGCCATGGAACTGATTTTACGAGGCGCATCAACCACAGCCAAAGGAGTGATGACTGAAGAACAGCCAGTCCTTCCTCCTTCTAGGGCTTTTATGGATGATATCACAATTCTCGTCTCTTCTAAAATTGATGCCAATAACCTGTTAGAAAAGTACCACGATCTTTTCATATGGGCGAGAATGAAGGTAAAGCCCAAGAAAAGTCGAAGCCTGTCATTAGTTAGGGGATCTGTTAAGGAGATTCACTTGAAAATTGGTGATGACACGATACCAACAGTTAAGGAAATGCCAGTAAAGAGCCTCGGACGGCTATATACAATCCCACTGACTGATCGACATCGGGGGTGCGGAGGTTCATAAATCAACTCTAAAGGGTCTAATTTCGATCGATAGAACCTTTTGCCTGGCAAAATGAAAGCCTGGTGCTATCAACATGGTCTATTACCCCGCCCTTTGTGGCCTCTGCAAATGTATGAAATTGCATTATCTCGTATTGAGCGAATTGAGCAAGTGATCAATAAGTACTTGCGTAAGTGGCTTGAGTTCCACCTTTTTTTTTTTTTGTTTTTCGAAAGTGGGCCTATATACCAACTCCGGACATCTGCAGCTCCTATACATTCATTGTTGGAGGAATTCAAGGTTGGAAGGTACGCCTTCATATGATGATGAGAGA
>CAHIKZ030005588.1:1512500-1597500 GCA_903632075.3 Acanthosepion pharaonis | reverse complement strand
AGGTATTTCTGTCGCAACCTGTGTTTGTTAGAGCTTTTCTTCATAATGACATTCTTGCAGAACGATGGGAGATATGGACCGATTTGTAATAGTTTGCAAAACAAGCGCAAACTAGTGCTCTACGGAAGGTGTTTATACTTTTTGAAAATATAGAAACAAAAAAAAAAAAAATACATTTAATTCATAAACAGTGGAAAGTTAAAACGAGAAAAAGTAACAACGAGAAAAGAAAACAAGTGAGAAAAATAAGAGAAATAGTGAAAATAAATTCTCCCAAACTCACAACTAAAAGGGAAAACGAAAGAAATAAAGGACACAGAAATCTTGATGAAAGCAGAAACAATAGGGGAACTAAGGAATGGAGAGAAGAGAAAAGGTAAGAAGCCACTTAAGAAAGTATGTGGGAAATACTATATATATATATATATATATATATATATATATATATATATATATATATATATTTCTGTAAACCAAAGTATTGAGGAAACAAGCTCAAAGCTTGCCAAGTGACCAAAGAGAAAAATAAAACCAATAAAACAAAAGAAAGAAAAAGGAAACTGAAAATACAATAAATCTAAAGACATACACCCGCATATACAATACATTGCTCTATACATTGTTCTCTGTCTAAATAACCAATATATATATATATATATATATATATATATATATATATTGTTATATACCGTACCTATGAACCCTATTGGGCATGTCCCAATCCTCATAACTACGTTGGGCACTATTGGGGGTAGTCCACTACTAGCAGTGGTTTACCTACTTCACGCCGCTGGCGAGTATTGTATTTGTTGATGTTATAATGATTACCATTTCATTTACAACCTCCGTTTTGGTGATTTCTCCTTCAGTAACCGTTTTAGGTTACAAATATATATATATATATATATATATATATATATATATATATATATATATATATATGATCCCTTGATTGCAATTCGAAATTTTTAGTGTATTATACACTTCGATTTATTTTAATCTCTTGCTTAAATGTGGATCAATTGAAGTAAAATTAACTTGAACACTTATTGTGTTATTTGAGTTGGTTCATGTCAATATTACGAGAGAGGGGAACATATCAGTAACAGTATGAAGATATTTTTCAACTCAAATCCCGTTGTGCCTACGTCTGGTGTTAAATATTGATGAAAAGCTTGAGGAGACAAAAGGTTTGATGCATTAGGTAAAGGGCTTGTTAAACGTAATTAGGGAAAGACCAATAGATGTCGGTTTTGTAAAGATAAACATAAAGTGGTTGGATTAACGAGTCAAGACAGTTTGGATAGATTCCAATATAGTAGCTTTTGGTAAACCAAAGTTTAGGCACTGGCAATCAGCCATATATCTACCAACCAAGTCAAACACTATCAAATTACTATTACTACTAGTACTATGACTACTAATAATAATAATTTGTCTTACTCGTGAAATTTTCTCGGTTTTATTTTAATTTTCATATGTATCGTAATATTTAATGAATAAACTCCTTGCGAATTCCACAAATATAAAAAAAAACATCATTAAATATTCCACCTTGAGAACTTTGACCAAATACTGTGAAAACAATCATAAGGTCATTATTTAATTAAGTAAAAAAAATGCAAATGCTTTAAAATTGATAAGTTGTCTATTTTTTCTGTAGAATACGTTAAACACATGGGACTGTTATCACATCATCAGTGAAATCAAACAGCGTCTATGAAATTTTTTACGTCTTTGCTCGTGGACAAAATGGTATTTTCCATTATACATGAGGTATTAGCAGGGCATAAACTAGGTTTTAAGCGAAAAGAGGAAGAAAAACAAGAAAAAAGAACCGGAAGGAGAAGAAGAAGAAAAAGAATAAGATAGAAAGAACCAGAAGAAGATGAATAATCAAAAGAAGAAAAAGAACCAGACGAAGAAATAAATGAAGAAGAAGGGCAAAAATAAGAACTAAAAGCAAAAGAAGAAAAAGAAAAAGAAGAAAAGGAGAAGAACAAGAAGAGCAACAACAGTAGCCAAAAGAAGAACAAGAACAAAAAGAACAATCAAAAGAAGAAGACGAAGAAGAAGAAGAAGAATAACAACAATAAGGGAATATGTCAATGTTTTCCTATTTGAATGTTCTGATGATTTGTAATTGTTGAATAAGCTCATGCCGAGTTCTATAACAATAAAATATCCGGAGAAATTAACTGAATATTTGAGCTTAACAACGTTTACAAAATATTGCAAGAACTATCAAATATTAATGTTGGTCGTTACTTTTAACAAGGTACAAATGAAAAAAATCAGGTGTATCCGTGGTTTGATTAGAAAGTTAGCTTACGAGCCAAGAGGTGCAGATCGGTGCCTATCAGGATATCAGTGGCTGCTTCAGGCATGCAAACAGGTGGTCGAGCCAACTGCACTCAGGATGCATATGTGACAAATCGGATGATACTTTAATATATAAACATCTACTCGAGAGGAAAAAGACAGTCTTTTATATCCTCACGAAAATGTAGAATTCTCACTCTAAATAATAATAAAAAACAGTTCTTGTCTGGAGTTGAATACAGAATGTTACGTATGAGGGGTTTAGTCTCGTGTTTTAAAGTCTGTATCCAGATAACATACGTGATCGAAAGACTAAAAAGAGTTAACATCAAAAAAGAGAAGAGATGAAAAACTAAAGCAAATGGTGAGGACGGAAAAAAAACATAAAAGAAAAATGAAAGAGGAAGAGTTAAGCTAGGTGTAAATAAAAATAATTGATTCGGAAAGAAATGACAAATTTCTGAAAGAGAGACAAGTAAAAGAAGAAAATTAGAGACAGCAAACATTTTATTGGCAAATCGATACTGACTATTTCAATTGGCTTCAGTTAAATTCGTCTGAACTGCAGCAAGGGCAATATGTAAAAGCTTAATTTGACGCTATACAACACGTTTTGTCCTTACGCATCACAGTGAGTGCTGGATGATCTTCTCAAGGATGAAGAGGAGTTTTGAAACAGCAGAACTCTAGTTCACAAAGTTTATTGAAAACTACAAGGGACATGAATTTGTGGATTGCTATGGTTGCCTATGTCCTGAGGGGCTCAGCACATAAAGAAGAAAAAGAAAATCCACACATGTGAGAATTAAATGATAGGGACAGTGAATAAATCTAAATGACTTTTGGTATATTTTTCTTCTTCATAGTGTTGCGGGTTACATATTCTGTGGTTTCTAAAGTAGAAACTTATTAATCTTGGTTATATTTTTTATTAATGGGTATCAGCCCAAGCAAGGCAGTAAAGCCACTAAGACGCAAGGGGGTTACAAGGTGTGATGGAATTAGGAACAGAAACTAGTAGAAAGAGAAAAGTGTATTCAGGAGAGCAATAGCGGCGATTCACATTGCATTTAAATTTTTGCACATTAAAGTTGGTTGGAAAACATGAAGCCATAAGGGGGTTCTACAAGCGAGAAAAGAAACTTGTGGCATAGAAGTTACGGCTGTGTCTAGTCAGATGAACTGTAAATTGATGAGCTCTCGCCGCTAATCTAGTACTACGCTTAAATTTGTACAGTCTAGGTACCATATCTAAGAACTCATCTGAACGTATTATGAAGGACTCAGAGAGGCAACCTTTCTGTGATGGGCAAGTGATTGAAGCCTAGCTGCTAGATCAGGACCAGTAATATTGCTGATTCTTTGGATTTTATCAAGGAGCTCCAGGTAAATAGCAGGGTCACCGGGCCAGATAGGACAGCAATATTCTAAACATGGACGAATAGTAGACTTAAAGATTTGCAAGATAGTTTCCGGGAGAGAAAAAATGTCTCACAGAACACAGTGAACCGACTTTCTTATCAGCTGATCTAGCAATGGATTCAATATAGGCTTTCCACTTCATGTTAGCTGAGAACGTTAGCCCGAAAAGACGCAACGAGTTACTATCATGGACGTTAGCATCAGCCATGTTGATGAAAGGAAGAGATGATTAACTGATAGAAGTTTAGTTTGGAGGCGTTAAAATTAAGAAGCCATCTTTTGACCAATTAACGACTGTCATGAGATCGCTTTCCATATCAGCTGCCATTTTGATAGACTGATCAGCCTTACTATCGAAGCAGGAGAAAATGATTATGTCCTCAGCGTAGAAGACAAATTGAGTGCTGATGCTATCGGGAAGGTCGTTAATGAAGATTAAAAACAGCGTAGGACCAAGGATGGCGCTCTGGGTGACACGCGCGTTAGTATGAACAGATCTAAAGTAATGGCGGTCCAACATAACTTTCATTTCACGATTTGACAGGAACGATTGGATCAGCTCAAAAATGTGCCCGCAGATACCGTAACCTTTCAGCTTGTGGGTAAGAATTGAATGCCCGACTCACTCAAAGGCTTTCGAGATGTCCAGTACTACAGTCCAGGCTTAACCGTTTTTATCTAGAGCATGATAGGCTCTTTCCGAAATTATCGTCAGTACATCAGCAGTTTACCTGTAGAAATGAAAGTCATATTGCTTGTCTGCGTTGAGAGATGATGACCCAAATCAGATATTAATTTGAGTCTCTAGGAATTTCTCAAAAGGAGGTAGAAGCCCGAGAGTTGAATGAGTCGGGTGGTTTAACAGTTCTTAAAAACTGGAACAACAGGCGATGACTTTCAGCAACCAGGAAAGCAGGATGCAGTGAGGCATTTATTATCAGTTTACAGAGAACAGAAGCCAGTTTGGAAGCGCACTTAATAACACTTACATCGGATCCACATGCTTTGTGGGCATCCAAGTTAGAGATGATAGCATTAAACCATGGAAATGGTAAATTAAGCAGGGATATTCCAGATCAGTCAAGAGTAGATTTCGAGTTTACGAGCAAAGCATTCAGCTTTATAAGCAAAGGATGGTAACACTTCAAATTTTTGATTGAGGTTGGAATAGTCTTAGTACATGTTAATGTTTTTGGTAAATTTTAAAAATATTTTTTAAAATTATTTTTATTTTGGATTAACAGAATATCAAGAAAGGGTAGGGTGTTTATTTCTTGTGATTCAATTCAATAATCGGTCCAGCATTACTGAATTTCTTTATATATTTGGTCGTTTGTTGTTGTTGGATATGAGTAAAACATTATCTATGTCTCCAATGTAAATGGAACTTTTAGGTCGGATGTCTTTCTAGAAACTAAGAACAGACATATAGAAACATTGCTTATGGGTGCATCCAAACCGTAAACCAAACTTCTGTTTGTAGAAGTTGAAAAAAAAAAAGAAACAGTGTCTACAGATGTATTAAATCGATGTTTTTAATTGCACATTATTTTGAATTAATAAAAATGTTATGTTTAATAGATACGTGTTTCTGACAATATCCGTGTGTTTTTATTTCCTTAAACAGTGAAATTAAAGTCAATCAGCCTAGATCGAAATGTCAAACTTAAGAGGAATGTACCCCGACAGGAATCGAACATGTATTACTTTATCAACACATTACTGAAAAATAACTTTCTTAACAGAAGTATGCCGTTAGCATAATTAAGGACTTCTCTCGCTTGGACCTTACGAGTCTATATAATTGGTATATTTTCAAGTTTCATTTTCGAAAATAAAGCTGTTGGGAGGCACATTTTTCATGGGGACTTGTCGATGTAGTAGACCCGGTGACATTACAGCATTTAAGAATATATATATATATATATATATATATATATATATATATATATATATATATATATATATATATATATATATATATATATATATATATATATATTAAGAAAAAACCTTCTCTCTGCCGGCAGAAAGAATTTATAAGGTCTCTGAATCTGTTGGGGATATTTTATTTTAACTGTCCCTCGCTAATTTATTTACACGATTATTTCCCCTTCCTCGTTACAAGTATATATACTTGTTCGTTATTTTAGTGTGTTTCCCCCCCTTTTTTGCAATATCGTTAATATTCTTTTCGCTAATCCAACGATTGTCTCCTGATGAGATGTTGGCTGAAAGGGCCCTAGAGACTTTTAAATTAAAATCAATGGTTTCCCTTTTTTTATATATATATATATATATATATATATATATATATATATATATATATATAGTTTTTAGGTGTATTCTAGTTGTCTGTGTGTTAGTGTGAGAAAGTGTGAGTGATAGATAGTGATTAAAATAAAGTGAGTGAGAGTGAGAGAAAATTTAACTATAAAACTGGACACTGAGGTCAACAAAAATAAGCGACATCACTTGGTGTTGGTGTCAATGTGTATGTGCGTGTAATAGTATAAAAATGAAGTAGAAAGGGTTCGCAATCGATGAAAAAGTACAGAGTATTATGAAAAACATGAATGGAAAATGAAAAACATGAATGGAAAATGAAAAACATGAATGGAAAATGAAAAACATGAATGGGAAATTAAAAACCTAAATACATAAAAGAAATCAATAATGATCACATGAAACAGTGTATATGAGTTATGAATATATCATTTTCATAACTTTATTCTTGTATACACCAATTGACATGAAATGTGTGTTGAAAAATTGGTTTTCTGTGTGTTAAAAATGAGCACCCTGTAAATGTTATTTTTTGGACCAGATTGAAAATGACTTTAACTCCTGTCGAACTAACAAGAGTTACATTTTCACTGGTCAGTTTAAACATGAAAAAGTTCAAGAGAAAATATAACAGGAGATAATAAGAAATAGAAAAATATTAGAAAATAGATATTGAAGTGAATATTAACAACTAGAGCAAATTAAAAGAAAACATTAGAATAGGGATAAAGAACATAGAGGAAAAAAGAATAACCATAAAAATGGAAAGATATCTAAAAGAGGATGAAGACGAACGTTACAGCATAAGAAAGGGGGGAAGAAAGAGAGGAAAAGTAAGAATCAGAAATAGAAATATCATTCGCATCGTTGAGAAAGAGTTGGGAGTTATCAATTAAAGAATGGAACACGAGAAATTGGTATGTGTGCCGAGAAGTGTTGAGAGGGAATAATGAGCATAGAAAAATATAAAAAAAAAAAAGAAAAAAGTTAAAGTAAAGGCGAGGAAAGAGAAATGAAGATGATTTCCACACCAACTTTCTTTCATTTTGTGTTTAGTTCGAAAGACGCAAATCAAAAGTAACAAGTGTTGAAAAAAGTCAGATTTCAGTGAACGCTAAGAGACGGAAGTGATTAAAAAAATAGAATATAATTATGAATGAATGGTAAAATGAAGAGAAGAACAACGAAAATCAATAAATGAGTAAATAAAGAGAGGAAAAAAAAAGCCCAAAACAAACAGGCCATCATAGAAATGGAATGAAGATTAAAAGATAAATAACGAAGGAAAAATCGAAGAAAAATCGAAGAAAAATGCGAAGGAAAGAAAAAGAGGAAAGAAAAAGAGGAAAGAAAAAGAGGAAAGAAAAAGATAATGTGATGTAAGAGCTATTTTTAGATGCCTTCGAATTGGAAGATTTTGGGAGAAAATGATGTCAAATGTTATTTTCAATCGATGTTGAAATCGGCGTCCAATCATTTGCTTAGTTATTGACGTCATCTTTACAGCAGAGGCGAATTTGGAACCGATCGCTGGGTATGAATGAGCGCGTTGAAAACGTAGCCGACCGTTTGGAGAAAGTCGATAAATTTCCATCGTTTGCATATACACAGGTGAAGATGTTAAGAGTACAGAAAACAGAGTTACAGTAAGCGATATTATCATTGATACAATACTCTATTGTCAGTAGTTGTTTGTAAATAGCAAAAATATTTCGTCTTTAAACTCCATTGTTATTTAATCAGATTAACTTAAGTTGGCACAAGGCTATTTAAACATTAATGTTTAGACTTATTATTAAATAATAATGGTTAACCAGATCAGCGCACAAAATATTACCTCAACCCGAGGCACTTCACTTATGTATCTCGTTTAGTATCGGGGGTTATTTGGATATAACAAATAATATTTTTAATATTTAATAAGTGACAGGTCAAATTTTCATAATTATGACTGATTAATTTTTACGGTCTCTTAGCTCTTTACAAGTAATTTAAACCCAGAAAATATTTTTAGTTTGTAAGAATGTTTTCGGTCTGGGAGATAATGACTTAGACATACAAGCCATAGTAATTAGCCTATAGCTGAAGGAGAAGAGGTGCATTCAACTCTTCCCAAACGTATTTCCGCGTAAATGAATATAACGAACCCAAATGGGATTAAAACTCGTCTTTCCAAATATTAATTCCGAGTCATTATCCTTTAAACCGTGCGGGCATCCAAACTTACTACACCTAGTATTCACAAACGGTCATCCATCTTGATACTGAACAGGCTCGACGTTGCTTAACTTCGATGATCGTACGGTGTGATGAACGCGCGTCAGAACAAACACAAAAGAGGTCCCGAATCGCATGCGGACATGTCAGTCAAAACCAGAGACAGTTTGGCATGTTCAGATACGGACCTCTCTGCAATTTGTCTCAATTCAGGTTTCTGCCAGCGTCTCCTTCCAATAAAAGTTACAGGAAAACTAGCAGTCAGGAGTGAACGTCACTCGGTATGTTGTGAAGTCAGTCCCGAGGGTTGTTTGTTCCTAGAGTTGATGTGCCTTCTGTGGTGGTGTCATTTTGTTACCTCTCGTCTCCTTTCCTTTCTCTGCCTGTGACCCCCGTAGCAGCTGAGAGAGCTATGGTTTAGGTGTTTCCCCCAACCTCAATACACCCTTGCTTTAGTTTACAACATACATGAAACGATGTTTCAACGTGATATGGCCGTAAGCTTTCATAATTAGTCAAGTAGCTTTCTGAATACTTCTGTTAAGAACTTTCTGGTTTGAGTCAGTATTTGTATGCATTATAACGGTTTTATTTGACTTAAAATAAAGATAAGCCTATGTTTGTTTATTTGAACTTTTGAAACTCATAAATTGATTTTAATACTTTCTTTTTTGGCGTTCAAAAGTAGAGCCTTTTTTTTTAGTTTTTTTCACTTATTGTTAGATATAAAAATGAGAAAAAACACAAACGACAATATATTAGAAAATAAAAAATCTGATATATCTTAAATACATTAAATGGTAAAAGTAAAATGCAATGGAACTTAACGGCATTTGGTACAAAACCATAACTCGTGGTCATTTACTAAGAATCGAACTCGCTTAACAGTAGTAATAGAGCGCTATAATAGTTCGCGGAGCATTACGCCACAGCAATGCACCTTCATTTACGGATATCAAATCTATTTGGAAACGATTCAGAGGAAGTTTATCTGGTGTAGTAAAGATTTGTCTTACGGCAATGCCTGAATCAACAAAATTATTAGGTTGTTCGGAAAATATTGTCCGCGTTTATAAGAAACCTTTTATGTTCTAATATATTATTATAAGAGTTGCAAAAAATATGTTCCTCATTTGTAATGTTTAAAACATCGTCTTTGTTAATTATATGTCGATTGCTTCAGAATTTAACTTAAAGCATATTCCTAATCTTGAATGAGTTCATTGTTGGTCATCATGCTTCTCAAACTGCTGCCAGCATTACCAGAGAATCGGGTGAAGGATTCAGTTGTGATTGGTGAGTAAACAATAGACACAATGGCTTGATCACGACGAAAGACTTTCCAAAGCCGAAATTTCTCCAACAGGAAATTACGTCGCCAGTCTGGGAATTTGTCACTGGTGTTACTGTTTAATCGACGAGATCAAATTTTGCTTCATGACAATGCTCGTCCACGCGTTTGCTGCAAACGATTACCGACGTGGTATACGAGACTCTGCCACATCCACGATATTCCCCCGATCTTCTGCTCACTGACTACTACTTTTTCAAATATCTTGATAATTTTTTAAACCAAAAGTCATCCCGTTGCAAATAAGATGCAGTCACTGCATTCAAAGATTTAGTTTATATAAAGGCAGAAATGGCTAGTTGTTTAGAGTCCCTAACTTAACCGATTTAAACTGTTTAAATGCATTAAGGAATAAATGACAATTCTAAAATGGGAAATAGCAATCTACTTTTAATTGACTGAGACTAAAGTTTTCACCATACGATATTGGTACAAAAACAACAAAACAGAATACACTCAATGACATGGCTGATTCTAAATTGATTTTAGGAGTACTTCTACATGCAGTGACCCTTCAGGGCGCAGGCGATTATGGCTCTTCACAACTTCCTGTCGTTTGTAACTCTTAATAATTTGTCTTTTTATTATTTCCTTTAAACGCTATTACACTAGCTCGCTTGGTAAGTAATGTTTTGTTTTCCCCCGTCTCTCTCAACTAAAATCGGTTCGAAGAGTATTAAATTTTCAAAGCCCTCTTTCCTCATTATGTACCTGCCAAATTTAAGTGCGAGCGTGCTTTTGTTTCCATATTTACTATAGTTTTGGTGTTTCTCACATGTTGTGTCTGTGGTATTCTCAGCATCCTTCTGTAGGACCACATTTGTTACTTCAAGTATCTTCACTGTGAGGAGATTATTCATCATTCGCTCTCATATATGAGGACCGATATTACATAACAGTTAATTTTTTAATACTTTGCTTACCTTCGGATTTCAGAGTCACACTTTCCGTCCTGTTAAAACACTTATCTGGTAATCAAATTGTTGTACCTGTTTGATTTTGGTATCTCTAATTTGTAATTTGCATGTTTCACCGTTTCTTCTATTGACAACCGCACATTGTCGTATCGCAACTGATGTTTAGTCCTTCTCGCTTAAAAATGAAAAGAAAAATCTGCCCGTAAGATCCAAGTTATCTTTATTTTATGACAAAATTATCTACTTAAAAATCTGAAGTATTCTTCATATTTTTAATTATTATCGTAATTAGTTAGTTTCGATTTTTTTATAGCTATAATTTGTCTTGCGAATTATTGGGGAATATTTTCATGTTGCCTTCTCAGGTGACTGCATTGTCCCAACATATAATTAGCTGGACGTTGGAAGAGTGTTTGAAAATTCTGATACTAACATGGCATAGTGATAGGAAGAATGGATCATGGGACAACCATTGTTTAGAGCTATACAGGATAGAAAGTTGTGGAGA
The DNA here is from genome assembly GCA_903632075.3 of Acanthosepion pharaonis. Classification (NCBI taxonomy): domain Eukaryota; kingdom Metazoa; phylum Mollusca; class Cephalopoda; order Sepiida; family Sepiidae; genus Acanthosepion; species Acanthosepion pharaonis. Next base: position 1,586,477 of record CAHIKZ030005588.1, on the reverse strand, counting down.
GGTATTATTGCCCACACTCGGAAGTAACATGTCACATAAAAAAAATTCTTCATGTAATGTTTCACGATATTTGCACTGATAAAGAACAGACAGATAATCAAAACGATACTGAAGGCTATGTCTGATATAAAAATTTCCATTTTAATAAATTGGGTTAAAAACCGGAATTATTCAGCAGACTAATACTTAGGTACCTAAAATACAATGGACCACTTATTAAGGGGCAGTAGATCGTATGTTTGCATGCAATAAACGAGAGGTTTTAATTAATCTTCTCTATAAGTTGATATATTTATTTGTTGATTCAATATATCTTATTATTCTTAGGAGGCTATCTCTTTTTTCAATACACTTTTCCATCCTCTAGCAAAGCATTCCACAACATACTGCCGAATAACCACTAATTTATTATGTTATAATAAAGCTGAATGAGTCTGACAAACTTGCTTTTGGTATGAAGTAAGTGTCTATAATGTAGGTGCTTTCTCTTTTTAATATCAGAATTCTTGGATAGATTTACTTCCTATTTTGCATTTATTCATATAGATTTCATAATATTGGTTTTACTTAATCAGCTATTATCGTTTTCTAACTCTTCAAATGTTGAATGTAAAAACTAATTCTATTTTCCCATCTTTACACTATATTAACTTTATCTTAGAAATTGTCTCTTATTCTGTCACCTATGAAATAAAAATAATTGTACGGAAAATAAGGATCTAGGTACATCGAATCGCCTTTAAATTAAGTGGCAAAAACTATCATTGAACTTTTAAAAAATAAACTTAAATATTAATTCAGTACTTAAATGCAGCGATCACTTTTGATTTCTGTAGTTTATTGATGCCTATCACATCTACTCCTTCCTATCTATTGTAATGATGGCCAAACCAAGAGTCCTCTACAATTTTGGATACAAAAGGAAAATAAAAGTTAATCCCCTTGAACCATCAAAGCAACGATAATGGGTAGTATAATATATTAATATATGTTTTAACCTCGCGTAATCTGGCAACTCTGAATCTGAGCACAACGAAAATCGTTCCCTGTGCCTAACTTTTCTAGGGCTTTTGAATGAGCTATGAATCATTGAAATCGGACCAATGGAAGCGGAGAATTTGCTTGGACACACACACACGCACAATCACAGACACATACACTAAACTGTATATATAAGATATGATTAACATACAGTGTGTATTTCAGCTGAAAATATATGTTTTTATTAGAATAATATACAAAGATATTTGATGACATTTTATTATGTAAGCCGACTGTTGTTATTCACACAAACACTACATAGTCTGTGGAAAATGTCAAGCGGATGTCCGGTTTTCAAGAATGTTTCAGTCTCCTCAGTATCAGTAAACTCCTTGAAGCCATAATCAATCTGAGGGTCCTCGAGCACTTAAAAAGAGCAAGCTCTTCAGTGAAGTGCAGCATGTGTTTCGGTCAATCTGATCCACTGCCAACGTCCTAACTACCTACACACACATAGAATCAGTAAAGCAGTTGACGACAAACACACCTCGAGGACCATAGCACTAGATATCTCAAAGGCCTTCGACAAGGTGTGGTAGAAACACACAAGCTCTCCAGGTATAGAATTACCGGAAGGGTCTTCTCGATGATAAAATCCTTAGTAACGGGGAAGTCCATAAATAGCCATTCCTATGGGGCCCTAGAGAACACACAGCCGTATACCAGGCTTCACTCTTCAGAGCAATCCTCTTTTTGGTGTTCCTAAATGATCTTCCTAAGAATATACTCAGATCATTTGTAAATGTCTATGCCGATGATAAGACTTTATACGCGCGCACCTCTGACACTCTCGATTTTATCACTGCCTATTTTATTAATATTATTAATTTTATTAATTTCATTATTGATCTTCATAAAAAACTAGAGTTACGCCCTTGATATCCAAACGTCTTTTTGTTTTGTTTTTTAATGTGAGCATCCGTTTTTAAATTAAAATTCATAATTCTCATTTTCAATCGTATTTTTGAACTTAAATGTCAATCTGGGCTTAAATTCAAATCCAAAATTAAACTACAATTCATTTAAGAACTTACCAACAATAAAAATCCACCCTAACAAGAAAATATCTCGCGATAACCAGAAGTATTTAACAAACGGTGTAAACCTCAAAATTGAACCTGAAGATTGCAAATAGCATGATACTCCGAGTTGTGCAATCAATCATAGGATATTGTGTATATTTTTAATATAGTAAATGGGTCTGTTATGTAACTCTGAGTACTGTTTCTTCTTACATTAGAGGTATATATATATATATATATATATATATATATATATATATATATATATATATATATATATATATATATATATATATATATATATATATACATATATATATATATATACATACATATATATATATATATATATATATATATATATATATTGTATACGAACGATTGCTCGTGCATTCATCTATATTCATCCATTTGATTACATTAATATATATTTATATAATATATATGTATAATATACAATATATATTTATATAACATATATAATACATATATTTATATAATATATAGTATATATAATAATATAATATTTAATACATATATGTATATAATGTATATATATATAAATAATATACATATAAAATATATATAATATATATATATATATATTATATATATATATTATATATGTATATATATAAAATTTATATATGTAATATATATATATATATATATATGCATATATATATATATATATATATATATATATATATATATATATATTATTTGGAAAAAAGCGTTCAGTTTTAGAATCAACATTTATTCCTGAACATTTGCCATCGAGTTACTAGTTTTAGTGCTTTTACGATAAAATGTTAAAAGGTTTGGTCGCCAAAAAATGTTTACAGTTGTTGTATCTTCTTTGCAACGGAAATATACTTTTCGCGCTAAAATAATTGTCCTGGGGTTTTCAAAGATGGTCAGTGGGAGAGAGATCAGGACCATATTCGCCGGAGAGCTTTTCCAGTGTCATCATGTATCTGAATTTGACTTCGTCGATTACCTCGTGCCAGCTAAATTTTGCTTAACTGAATGTGCATTTCATTCTGTCATTTAAATTCGGCACTCATGAGCTGATTCGATTGACGGACCACCAGCCACTAAACATTATTTCTATTAGTTCAATTTTGGTTTGCAAAAGTATTTGCGTGCAGAGTCATGATCAAGCTCTTGGGCCGATCATTTACGATTGTCATAAAGGATACATTTCTCAACATAGTTACTATTCGATCAAGAAATGGATCAATCGAATTTCACTTCAAAACGTCGAAATCTCATTTTCATAGAATCCATGTGGGATCCATTTATCGAGTTTCGTCTTGTCAATTTACATGGGATATCACGGCATTATTGAAATGCTGGCACCCATTATTGAAACATTTGATACTTTGACGTAGGTTTTGTTTGACTAGTCCTTGCGGCTGTTGGTTTTCAAATACAGATGCAGGTCCCTTACTACCTTGATCTTCAAGACTCATATTTCCACTGCTGAACTTCAAAAACCAGCATCGTACGGTCCGATCACATTCAGATCATTCACTCTATTCCCTTTCAATGTTGGCAGCAGTTTGAAAAGCATTATGTTCAATCTTGAACACATGCAAAAAAATAAACGCATCTTTTTTCATGTTTAAATTGACGCGTATATAAGCTTTTAAGTAAAATTCTGAAAGCGATTGATATAAATTTAACAAAAACACTTTAATCATTAGGAATGAGTAATATATTTTGTGCAAATATTGTATTAGAACACAATTGAATTTGTTTTTTTAAAATCGGACATTATTTTCCGAATAATCTAATAAACCTGTAATTTAATACAACTTTCTAATGTTAATACTTGATTCGTCGCTCATCCGCCGATTGTGAACGCTATCTAGGCTGATTTGGATTCAAAACTTTACCTTGTTGCCAACCAAGGCTATATAAGATCAAGTCTGTCCTACTGTTTAGCCATAGTTTGGGAAGAAGTGATAGATTCATACTTTTTCCAAGGATATTTGCACATAAGTGAATGCAACTGAAATTCGAACTCGACTCTCCGATTTCACATTTCGTGTCGTTGTCCATTACAAAACACGTATAGCAAAGCTTACAGCACATGGTATTACCGAATTCAAAGCAAATGGAATCATACAGAAAAAGAGTATGATAAAAAAACTTCTAGGTTCGACCTATTTCCCAAATTTATTATTCTGATGTTTTTTTTTTGTAATTCTGATTGGGGGGGGGGGGTACTTAAAGAGATAAATTTTCAGCACCCCTTGTAAATTCACATACTGATTCGCGTATTGTTTCTCTAAATCATACAGAAGGCATAGCATACACCAAAGAAATTGGAGAAGAAATAAAAGAAGAAATGAATTCCTAAGAATATTTTGTTTCGGGGTCTTGTGCCGTCACTCAGCTTCTGTGTCAAAAAATATCAGAAATTAAAACAATGGCAGAAGCAGAGATTGCGTTTGCCGACTCGATATCTTTCCTCATCCAGACATCTCTGGCGGCACTATTTAATGTTGACTTGCCTATTCAGAAGGAGGCTACCGAAACTGTTTTATTAAGTTTCATTGAAAAGTTCCATTCGGTATGTAAGCCTATATTCTCTTTGCCGACTTTATATTTTTCTTGATAATGCGACAGACAATACCAACAATGTAAACGGTTGTATGGACTCTACAGCTTATATCAGAATATTCCATACGTTTCAGTCATCTATCTATCTATCTATCTATCTATCTATCTATCTATCTATCTATCTATATATATATAGTCGGTCTCATGAGATGAATATGCCTATATATAAATGTATTACCGAGAATGGATTTTTAAGTTTTTTCCTAATTATTATTATAATTTTCTCTGATTGCGTTTAGCTTAAAACAAACTGTCATCTCTGGGAATTGACTTAACTGTCCACTTATATATAAATATAAGAGTATTTTGGCAGCGATTTTTACTTTAAAACGAAGATCAAGAGAAACCTCTTGTAAAGTTTTTTTTATTATTTATTTTACTATATTTTGGATCATTTTGCTAATTTCCGGAATGTCAATATTTTCATATTTCATAAGTCATTAACAAAGAGTTTTGATTTCACTGCTATATCGGTTTTCTCATTTTCAAATGTCGCGTTTTCATGTGGCACTTTGTGTTATCGTATCGTTTATTGTTAAAGAAATGTAATTAGTATTTGGTTTCATTAATTTTATTGATATTGATTTTTTCGTTTTTTTTTTCAAGCTTCTAATATATGTAATTTTTTGATAGTTTGTGATTTTTTTTGTAAGGTTGGTAGTTAGATTTTGTTTAACGGTGTGTCAACACTGATGGGTCATTTTACGTCAAACGTTTTTGGGTAAACATTAGGCAGATTTGTGTTTTTTTGTTATGTTTGTTGATGATTTAATTGAATTATAAATAGTATATTATTCGACACGATAATATATTGGTTTGTAATCAATTTATGTTTGGATTATCATTAGGGTGTCTCCAAGTTGGTAAGCGAATTTATAATAAACATTGATTTGTTGAAATTTTCATTTTCTGTTGTATTTTTGACGGTCACCATATTGGATATTTTTTGTTATTTGTAACAAATGATGAGTAATTTTTTTCTACTCTGAGAAATATATCTATGCATGTGGTTTCTTATCTCGTGTGGCTTACGGTTACTGTTACTTCTATCATGGTAAAGTTTCATAGAAGAATTTAAATGCAATGTCACATATAATGTAAAAATGAATATGAAATTATACCATGTTAGATCGTGCTGCTTGGAGTGAAAGAGAATAATACTTTCACTCCTAGCAGGCCGTTGGGTCTTAGAATAATTACTGTCTTGCCTGTGTGTAGGATATACATACATACATACATATATATAAATAAATAATTGTACTAACCAGAAGAAAAACAGGAAAAGAAAAATCATTTGGTATACCCCTTCGTTCAACCAAATGGTTAGTATTAAGCTAGGACATAAATTCCTAGCTTTAATTGAAGAACATTTTCCTACAAACAGTAGACTTAGTAAAATATTTAATAAAAACACCCTAAAATTAAGTTACAGTTGCACTGAAAATCTAGAAAGTATAATAAAAAACACAATAATAAAATCCTGAATAAACCCCCATGCCAGAATAGTATTAATAAAAACCCTACACTTAAATTAGACAAAAATAGTGAAAAATTATCAGACATCTCTATCTAAATATTTTTGGCATTTGAAGGAAATGAATAAAACACCAAAAGTAAAATGGAAAATTATAAACAGAATTAGGACATTAAACGTCGAGCTAAATGACGGTTCCGTATAGGATACAGGTTCAAATCTGTGAAAATTTCTTATAAACAGAGCATTTACTTAAATATTTGTATCTATAAAAAGAATGTATAAACATAAAAATGTCTTAATATATATATATATATATATATATATATATATATATATATAATATTCTTCTAGTAGTACAGATCCTGAGTATCGTTGTAAAAACATTAAGCTGAATATTACTTGGCATAATTCAAAAACTGAGGGTAAAAATAAAAAAAAAAATGAAAGACAAAAACAACTGGTTTCGTTCCAGCTCTTCAAAGTTTTAATCGGAAGAAAAAGAGCAAAAATACAATAAATCAAATTTAGCAAATGATTGATTAGAGGATAGAAAAGGGAGGGAAAAGTGGGGAGTCCCAGTCATACACTTTATTTCATCTAAAAGTACTAAAGTCACTGTTTTCAAATCTCACAAACCGTCTTTCCGTAAACAGCGTGATTGTTTACTAGGACTTGCTATTATTAGTCTCTAGTACTCTCTCTTTTTTCCTCCCTTCTCTATTTTCTCATCAGTCATTTAGGTATGTGTCAGTCATTTTTATCTTTTTTATTTTTAATGTGTTTCCCTTTTCTTCTATTTGTTTTTCTCTAGTTTTGGTGGTTGTCTTTTTAGTTTTTTTTTTCTTTGGTCACGTGACAGACTTTCCGTTGCTTTTAGCAATAATTTGGGATTTTGAGGTTATATATCAAATGCCATGTCCCTGCACATCGCAAACGATAATACCTTTTCTGTGAGTTGCCGTGATTATTTTAAAAGATATTGGAATGATTCCCCTATAAAATTCTCCACTTTTGGATTCAAGTTACCTTTCTATATAGACCCACATTCTTTAGAGATTCCAACCTACTCTGGTATTGGAGAAGAAATATGTTCATATGACTCCCAAGGGTATTATTGCGAAAATAAACGCATCAGACTAGGCAAGGATTCGAAATCGGACGGCTGGCTCCACTTTATGCGCCGATAGACTTTACAGAACCCACACATATATTAACGCAACATAAATTGTTCCTTCGCTTGATTTAGAATAAAAGAATTGTTTCGACATTAAATTTATTTTGCAATATATTAGATTCGTACAGATTTTAAAGCAACTTTATTATTTTCATAAGTCTTTTTATCTTTTTAATCAACGTGTGGCAGAAACGACCTTTTCTGACCTAGCACGAGGAATTGGACCTCCCGATCATCAATCTGTATTCCAACATTTTAATCAGTAATCATAATACTGTAAAAATGAAAATAGACTAAAACAACATCGTTTTGCAAAAATGCAGTTAGCGTTTTCATGAGCAGATCTTTACATTGTGATGAATAATGTTTTTGTTCTTTGTAGAAATGTATTTGCGAACAGAATTTAAAATTATATTCTTGGGATATTTGTGAGCGTACTGCAAAACTAAATCATTTTGGCCATATTCAGTTAAAAAAATAAGTGTGCCATACATCAAATTTAAATTGGCGATTTCTCACTGTTGATCAAATATATGTTGATGTGATTAATTATACCTTTTATCTGTTTTAAATAAGATCATTTATTCAGTTGAACATTAAAATACCAAACAATACTAAAAAAATGCAAAAGAAATTAGAAATAAAATGTACACATCTTCGAAAGTACAAGAGCTGTGAAACTAGTGATGGATTGTTTTAAAAATTGTAGCCATTAAATTGTATTTTAGTTTACTCGCAGCCAGTTTAATTTCTTCATGTCATCGAAATCGAATTTTGTCAGGTTTTTAATAAATCATTCTTGCCATTATTCTCTTGTTTTAATGTCTTTCCCGCCTCTTTTCACTATTGATTAAGGATAACCTCACATATTTACATAACCATCTTCATCATTAATGGACTGGGCGCCATTGTTAATGTAGAGAACCGAAGACAAAAAGGCTTGCGTTTTTCTTCTTATTTTGAAGATTTTAAGACCATTACGACAAATTAAACTAGAAGTTTCTTTTTCATATACATTGTTTTCCTACAAAATTTTTACCACTCCGATATTACGATAATGATAATTTCCGGATCCGATCTAGAATGGATTCCAAATAATATTCTGATGTTTTTTTAGTAGAAATTTTAGGAAGTAACTCATGCTAAATAATTTACAGCAGTTTTCTAATGAGTTACGAGCGGAATGTTCGATTGTTTTTGAGTCTTGATAAAAGACGTTTTAATGGAGTTCAAGTAGATAATAATTCAACTTTTAATCGTTACATATTTGACGATATTTTGCCGAAATCGGAATAAATTATAAACATAATAAAACTGCATGAATCAGTATGTAAACGAATGTTTAAATAAAGTAAATTTTGAGTTTAGATTTAAATTTTAAGTATTTGCTTGGAGTTTGTTTTTAATTATCAGTTTTAGAATTTTTATATAAAATTTTCTTCTTGTCTTCTTGGCTTTTAATGTAAAATGTTTTAAAATATTTAAAAGAGAATGTAATTAAAATTTTAAAACATATGATTTTTATTCAATAAGAATTAAATCCATGAAATTTATTTTTATCAACTAAAAGATTGACTTGTTAACATTTTTCAAAATTTGTTTTCATATTCCATTCTAGATCAGGAATGTTTTTAAATTTCTATTTTAAGAATGATATTTTTTATGGAAATTCATTGTTAATTTGTCCAAATGTATTCTTATACCACATGGTAAAGCATATTGCTACTTAAAAAATATCAAATAATTTGAAATTAAAATAAAAACTGAACATTCATATCATTTAACGAATAGGCTATTTTGGGCCCGGTAAAATAGATGCCAAAGCTATATCGCTGGTAAATATAAATAGTGTTTTAGAACCAAGAATATATTACATTTGAGATCATCATCGCAGTAGGAAGGACATGAACAACATGGATTCTGTGGTCTGTGAGTGTTGTCTACAATAGGTGCATCTGCACAAGAGAATCACGACCAAGGGCAAGTTTGGAATTTTTCAGTGATTTAAGTGGGAAATGCTTAAAATATTCTGAAACTTCTATATTTATTTTAATAATTGATGATGAATAAATAACTTAAATTGTCTTAACAATTGATGGCGGAAAAAGATTTAAAATTGTTTTAACAATGATGTAAAAATAAATAAACTTCTGTGTTGAATTAGTGTTATTTTTAACATTACCTGCCTTCATAAAAATATTTACCGGCAAATGGGCCTGAAGTCTATTTTATCGAGACCGGTAAAATCAGCTTAGAAGCATGTTTGTCTATTTTAGCAAGACCAACAAAATGGTCTCTTCCATTATTAAAAGCATACTGGATTTTTACCTGTATTAAAATAACGATTAGATACAAAATTTCAAAACAGATGCGAAATATGAACGTAAAAGTATATTCTTATACTTTTCGCTTTATGTTTTATGTTTCCCTTCTTTGCTTATGTAGGGTTATCAATTCACGATGAAATTACATTGCAAAGTGAGTCACTTTAGAAATTTTAGAAGATTTTAAAAGGTTCTTCTTGAGCTGGAGAGCTTAATCCACGGTAAGAAAATAATGAAAAAAAAAATGAGCATTTCTTGGAGATGTGAATTTCAGTAGAAACTCGAGCATATTTTAATACTCTGATACTTGGCAGGCAATGCAGATCACTTTCCTTATAACTGAAGACAAGTGGGTTTTGAAAATACTGTGAGAAGAACATGTGAGTAACCAGGAGATTTAAAAATGAGTCGCACTAAGACAACTCAAAAAGATATAGTTTAAATTTCTGCAACAAAGAAGATTTGGAGATTTTATACTCATAGATTCCTCTTATTTTCTGTTCGTAATTAGAATGATAAATAATGCCAATTGCTGGTTTCAGATTGATGAAAAAATGTTTAATTTAATTTATAACGCAAATCGTTAAGAAAAAGTAGAATTGTTAAAATCGATTACAAACAGGAAAAAGGAAATTGCATTTAACAGTATCGGAAGGATATTGCATTTGAAGTTTTGCTAGTTTTTGATAGTATTTTAAAATGGTTATGGGTTAGATGCCAAGAAAATAGCATGAGAAAATAGATTATATTTATTTCCTATAATTAAAGAGAGATGCAAATTTGGAGTAGTAAACTTTATTTTGTAAGAAACACCGTGTCAGTTTTTTGTATGAGCCATGACGTTGGCGATCATGGCTCTCCAAAATTTACTGTCCTTTGTAACTATGAATAAAAAATTTGATCGCTTGTAAACGTCGCTCCGACATCCATTTTCTTAAGCTCGCTAGGTCGTTTATGTGTTATTTTCCTCTATTCCTCTTGCCTTCAACTTGTCCGATGACTATCAAATTTTCCAACACCTCTTTCCTCATTATGTCTGTCTCTTCCAAATGTTAACGTGTCCTTTTTGTTTCCATTTTCTCTAAAACTGTGTCGTTGCTAATATGTTGGTTTCATGTAGTCTCCGCATCCTTACACATCGATACATTAATCAATCAAAGTGGCATTATTATCGACTTGTATTCGAGTTGTTTTAAAGAGTTAAAAACAACAATTATTATAGAAAATCTTTAACTTCTTTTTTATCAACCAAAGATAATTAAATGTCCATTATTCTTAAACTCCACTCGTCTCTAATATATATCCACTTGTCAATACGGTTGATAATAAAACTTAACTTATTTACAGAAGGCATGATTTCTGTAAATAATTTTAGTAGCTATATCTCTATCTATAAAAGGCAGGATGTGTGTGTGTGTGTGTGTGTGTGTGTGTGTGTAACGAATGCACGGGCTCAATTTTCGACGGATTTGCACCAAAATTTACATGCACTCTCCAAGTTAGCGGAAAAGGCCAAGACTGACTTTGCATTTCTCAACTCCCATCGATAGTGGAAATAATCGATTTTTCATGCTTCTACGGCAGTTTTCATGTAGTTTTCGGCCATTTTCTACTGGCCAGCGTGAGAGCTTATAGCTGGCTGTCACGAATAGGCAGGAGGATTCTAGTGGCCAGCGTGAGAGCCAACAGCTGAGTGACACGAATGTTAACTAGCATGCAAAAAAAAATCGATAGCTGCATTCGTCACAAGAGGGAAAAATTTAAATCTGCATGGCACTTTACTCCAATTGGCTCATTTGCTTGTTTAAACTCAACGTTGATTCTGATTCCGCAGAACTGGGTTGGGTGTGAAAAAGTATTTGTTGTTAACATTCTTTTTTTTATTCGGTTTTCCAGTGACGAGTCCTTTTTTAAAGCTGATCGTTTTGTGTTCATTTTGTTTAGTTCTTTTTTCATAACAGATTTAATTTTTAGTATAGAGCTTAGAAAAAATTTGCAGTGTGAGATAGGCAAGAAGTAAGGCATGTAGCAACATCAGCACGGCAAAGGGCACGCCTTTAAAGGCAAGGAAGGGCAAGAATATTTTAAGTCAAGTGATAGCGATTGCTGTATGAGTCGTACTATTTTTGAATCAAGCACGGGCAACGCCGGGCCATGCTGCTAGTCTATGAATATAAATTACATTAGTTGCCAGGATTCAATGACCAAAAGTACATAAAATGATAATGTAATATCTGAAACCTAATAGTGATAGATTAGATAAGATCGTCTGTTGTAAAATTTTTCAAATAAAAATACTAGTGCATGTAGGTATAGACATCATTGCAGGACGATTCAATAAATCCCAAATATGATTTCTGTAAATAAATAATTTATTATCAAGACCCCTAGCAAGTGGATATTATCTCCATGAAGCTCAGAAGGTACAGGTAAGTAAACATTTAATTTTATTTGTGGTTATTAATGCTTTCTCCCTTGATAATAAACACCATTTGAAACGAGTGTCTTAAAAGCGTTATCGTGTAGAAGTACATTCGCTAGTAGTTTTTAATGTTTTGGTGAAACTATATTTATTCTCAAACATTTTTTATACAAATGACATTCCTTCTCATGCTTAATCAGTTACTGACAAGAATATCAGTCGTTTCAATTTCTTCCTAAAATTACGGCCATTTTCATTTATAACCTGTGGCAACAAAAGAGTAAACTAATTTTACCGTGAAAAAAAGTACGCGTTCTGTGTACTATCTATCGAAAAAAGAATTTTTTTTAATATGCATTGTCATGTGGCATAAGGCTGAAATGGAAGTGGAGAAGGCTGAAATGGAAGCGGGGAAGGCTGAAATGGAAGCGGCGGGGAAAGGTTGATCTTCACTGGCTATCCTACATCTAGCTAATTAGATTCGCGATCCATTCACTCTCATTTTCCTCACTCACCACAAGAATCCATCCAATCCAACATATATCACATTCACCGGGGTCCTGTTAAAACAGCCAGTGTGTAAAAAATTAAAATCTGTAAAAATATTTTTCTCCTTTCTTTTAAAAATTCTTGCAAAAAATAAAAGTCTAATAAAAGAAGAAGAACTCAATAATGAAAGTAAAAAGAATCAAAAACATTCAACCTAAAATAAAACAGTTAGCAAAAACCATCCAACCCACAAAAATAAGAGCGCTCACTGTATCCTGTTAATTAGCAGAATCAAAAAGCTCACCCACTAATGACAGGGGAGAGGCAAATCAAAATGGAAGGGAGGAAATATAAAAACCTAATAAAAAGAGGGTAAAACAAACTGGGGAGATTGGTTATCTTGACAAAAACCACAACAAAAGAGAACGCTGGGAACAGTCACTCACATTAAGTAGGTGAACAAAAAGAGTCTAGCTTAACCAGAGATAGAGGCCGTCAGGATTTCTCCCCGTTGTGTCTTTAGTAGATTAAAAAAGGAGAATCAAGATTGACCCGATTCACGTGAACCAAGCTCGCAATTAGCACCCGCCTTTGACTAAAATCTGTCAAAAGCAAACGCTTTCTATCACTTCTGATTTTCATCCTGGGCTGATACGCAATGAATCTAATACGATCTTGATGAGAATAGTGATTGTCCAGTTAACGTCCCTCCATCCGCGTGATCCACACAATTTTTGTCACGGCTAGCAGCGTACGAAACACCAACCGTTTCACCCCAGATCACGACGGCAACGCATTAGCGATGAAATCGATGGACACGAGATGTTCAGGATCGATACTAGCCGTTAACTCGCTAACGTGATCCCAAAACGGGCGCACAAAACGGACAATGAAAGAAGGCGTGTATTGTTTATTCTAGGTTACTCGCCAAATACAGCATTCACAGCACCCCCATGACACGCACACTGGACACAGACGGTTGTGCGGACCCTAGGCTAGACACCACCAAGAGGGAGAAAATCAAGGACTCGACTGCCTCCGAGTGATACTTGAAGTGATGGGGTAGGGACATTCGGTAATGGATAAGGGGAAAGTGTACACGGAGCACCCTCAGCCCTACCCTTTAAGGTCAACCGCCTTCGAACTCAAGTTCAGACCGCCGCTCCTAACTCTGCCTTCGACCAATTTTTCATCAGCTGAAGACCCTGCTCGAACCATACACCAAGAATGCGGACAGGACCGTCAGTCCAACTGGAGGGACCAGGAAGAGCAACACACTTACAAGCACCTAACCGCAAGCCGGAAGACATGTTGCTGTTAATCTTGGCATCTATGGCCTAACTGTACCGTTCAACCACCATTTGCACCACCTAGCATGAATCCATCACTTTTATATGTAGTGTCGTTTCAGGACATAGGCGATCATAGCTCTCCTCAACTGCCATTTGTTGCTCTAAGTAATTTTAATGTATCCTTTTGTCCTTGTTCTGTCGGTCATTCACTTCATAAGATAACTATCTTGTCTTCATTCGCGTCTCTTGCCTAACATACGCCCTATGAGTTATTAGATCTCCTGGGCCTCTTATTATATATCGCAGAATTTTGTGTATGCAATTTAATTTACTTATTAATCAGTCTTGTGCAAATGGTTAATGCCTTCTTACAGACAGACAAATGTTATTCGAATGCAAATATTAAAGTTAAGTAGACACACGAATAAGATATACAAAATATATACGGTGCTATATGTGTTTTAGGTACCTCCACGAAATCGCTAAAAAAGAGCATAGATTGATAAAAAAGACGCCAACCCTGCCGAATTTCTTTTAAATATCAATTATCCATTGAGATTATCCAAAATCCTGTTGAAATAGATTATGTTTCTGTTTTACAAACCCCGTCTAACAATCGTTGTATAGCTTCAGGTGACTGTCTTTTGAATTTGGAACTGTTCTTATAGACTAGTTTCCAAGTACGGGTAAAGAGCTCAGCCTGGCTTCTTGTTAAGCCCACAGCTGAGAGAGAAGAAATGGCCTCCTATCTTTCCCTAAGAGTATTTGTAAGAAAATGGGTAACGAACTGTCAGAATTCGAAAGCGGCCCCAACCAATTTCTCGTCCTGATCCACTAACACTTCCCGCACAAACATAACCTTTATTTAATATTACATTATTTCATGAAGAAAAATAAATGCGACTATTACAACGGTTGTATTTCAACACCGAATTTTTAATATAGTTAGTATTATATAAACAATCTGTGAGAAGCAAAAAAAAAAAAAAACTATTGTTGTAAACACGGACTTGTTAAAAATGACAAATGCAAAAATATAAATAACAGAAAAGGAGAAAAAAACAAGGTAAAGTATGAAATTAGTAACTGTACTTGCTTTAAACGATAAATATGTTATAATTATTTTATTAAACTTGGATTGATGGCGACATCAAGTTTATTATAGAAACCGCTTCAAAAAGAGGGAAAACCAGCGTGATCACTGTGCAGTGAAATAAGGTCCTTTCTCTAAGCAACTCTTTTAAATCTCTTTTCATCCTAAGCAAGGCGACAATGCCAGTAAAGCTTACCGAGAATGAAAGAGAATAGGGAAGAAAGGACAATAATGGAACAGAATCCAGGAAGACAGAAGATGGTGATTGACGTTACATTTATTTTTTAAAGATCGTAGGTGACAGAAAAAGCAAGAAACCGGAAGAGAGTTCCACAGGTGAGGAGAGCAAGAAAAAAAAAGAATAGAAATTACGATTACATCTAACTATTTCAACAGTAAAATTATGAGACCTAGTTGCCAATCTAGTAATACGCTGAAATCATTCCAATCAAAGTACCAAGGAGGAAAGCTAAGAGGAATTGCCATGAAAATATAAAAAAGTCACAGGGAATCCTCCTCATAGCGGTGAGAAAGTACTATAAAAAGGACGCAACAGAAGGCGACATAATTAAGTACGAAGATTGATTGCATTGGCAATAGAAAAAGTCATACGAGATAACCAATATCAATCAAAAAATCGAATTTGTGAATGGTGGGTGGAAATGACAAATTACATTAAAATGGAGATCAAACATTAAACACGGCATCCGACTGACAAATTAAAGAGAACCTGGGAAAACAACTGAAATTTTCAGAATATTATTGAAACAACTCTTCACCCAGATAGAATATTTTCAAATGTGAACTTCCATGAGAGAATATAGTAAGAACACCCGTGAGAGAATGCGGTAAATTCCTAGTATTAAATGAGAAATGACAAAACAAAAGCTGGTAAACCTGATGTCAAGATATAGAAGACGGTACAGCGGATCTATAGGTTATTTAAGGAATTCTTAATTCCTGTTATTTTGTTTTCTCTTAAGTTTTTGCTCACGTAATATTTCACACCCAGTGGCCAATTTGATCTTAGTGGCTTTATTATCATGCACAGGGTGGGGGTAGAGGTAAAAAAGATAAAAAAAAAATCATAACACGAAATAATATTTGAAGTAAAGGGAACAATAAAAAGAAAAGCAAAAAAAAATTATTAGGGACTTCTGTAAGCGATATATATGGATCTCTTAATTGAATGGTATGCAACACGGAAAAATCGATTTGAACATATCCTACAGACGATTGTTTTATTTTATTTTTTTCAAACAAAGTTTAGTAATTCATTTTCAACATGAACAGTCATTAATACATTTATTTCTCCAAGATAGGTCCGCTATTTCAAATATGGCGAACTACACAGATCATAGGCGAAGTTATCATCAAGATCCTGGATTTCACACATTAATAATCATCGAATCTTAAAATAAAAAAGACAAAACAAATACAAATGTAGTTATTTGTCACATAAGCAAATCATCTTAACGTTTACATAATTGATATTTCTTTTATAAATAAACAATACAAAAAGTAACATATGTAAGGAAAATAGCAAGAGAAATTAAGATATCAGATCACTTGCCTGCCAAATGGAAACAAATATTTACTGCAAAAAAAAAAGGTTAAAATATGGCACAGAAGGAACAATGGGTGGTGGAGGAGATGGGGGATTCTCATAGCTCTATTTTTTTTTAACCTAGATAGTCAAAGTCACTGACTCAAGAGCACACATGTTTTTCCTAGCACTAAAATAACGCGTTTACACATCTCAGTCAAACGGCAGACACCATCAAATACCACAGCTTTATTATTAAGTCATAACTATATACAATTTTGTAAGGAGGGGATAAAAATATCAAGATTTCTCTAAGGAATATTTACAATTAAAAATTAGGTACTATAATACTATTACACCAATCTCCGACATTTCATGTTTTTAGTAGTCAACTGGCCAATGATAGTGAAGTAAGGGCGGAATTGATCATGCACATTAGGGCAATAACGGAGACAGATGTAATAATTAAATATATATATAATATATATATATATATATATATATATATATATATATATATATATATATATATATATATACAAACAAACATGGAAAAACAGTGTTAGTATTGGAAACTGGTACAGAACTAAGCGTGGAAGAAATAACAGTCAACTAACGAAAAAATACGAGACTGAATATTGCATCACCCACTCTAGAAAGACATCACTCAACCAGCATAAAATACTAAATCTAAAAATATCCCACATTTATAAAAAAAATGTAATATATCATATAAAAAAAATAAGGGGATGGGAATTAAACAAAAAGTAAGGAAAAAAATAAACGGTTAGATTTGCAAACATACACAAGTTGAGTTAAATGAAAGACTAAAGAAAATCCCTCTATTTTACCCAAGTCGGGGCGTAATGTTATTGAATAATTAATGTTACCTTTATTCGTTATATATATATATATATATATATATATATATATATATATATATATATATATATATATATATATATATATATTGATGAAGATTTCCAGAGCACCGTTAGAGTATTTTAGATATGCGAGTGAATGCGTATCAGGACAAGGATAAACAGGAATGGTAAAGCGTTAAAAGTTAATTGCAACAACGAAGAGGAAATTAAGGAGAGCTATGATCTCCCACGTCATTAGGTTTTTCTATTGATGCTTAATGATTTTATTGCAATATTAAAGTACTTTACTTAATTATAGTCATGTTAATATAATTGTCCACACTTCTATGGAAATGTGATAATAAAAACAATTATTTGTCTAACAGAAAGGATTTTGCAAGTTTCTGTCTGCCGGTTATTTCAGCACTTAATTTGAATGTTACGTACAGAAAATCAGTAAAGATGATTGGATAATTAATTCATGTTTGCCCGTCCAACTGCGTTTATTATATGGATATAATGCTGCCATTTCTCTATAACTTGACTTGAGATCAAAACACCCTGTGTTGGTTAGCGTTGAAGTAAGCTAAATCGGTGTGCCGTGTTCAAATTCCAACCGAGTTCGTTACATTTATATTTGGCAGGAAAAACTTCGGGTATTTATGAATCCATTTTTTCCCCTCCCCTTCGCCCAGTTATGAGTTAAATAACAACGCAGTCTGGGTTCTCTAGACGTGTTTGGAAAACTTTCTCGAAAGGATGACTTGATAAAAAACTCCCAGCAGCCTGGGTCTCTTGTGTCTCGTAAAAATGCACAATGGCAGTTTAAAATCCTATGAATTTGCGTAATCTGTCTTTTTTTTTTAAAATGTATCGACTCTACTGCATATAAACGATTTATTAATAATACATCATAATATTTATCTTTGTCGCGTTTTCTAAAAGGATAACATAAGGACGGTATGTTTCATAATAACCTTATTTTATAATTTATTTCAAATACGTATGTTTGCGGAAACATTTACTGTTTAATGATTATTTCCGCCAAAAGATCAAAGAATAAGACTCGTCCAGAAGAATCAGAAGATAATTAAATAACTGACATCACAGGGACAAAATATCATAATATTCAACAGATATCTCATATTAGCCAATCACTTGACACCTGATGATGATCAGAGGGTACTTAGTCGAAACGTTGTGTCTATAATATCATCTTTATCAACCAAGATGAGAAGAGTAGTTTAAAATAATTCAAGTATGAAGATAATTGCTGCTGAATATTGTCTTCGATCCTCACTGTGAACACCAAATTTAGCAAACCAAAGTTTTATCAAATGTTTTTGAAATGCAAAATTATTTAATGAGTTGAGACGTCGTTGCTGTTGAAAGACGGAAATTCATTTAAAACGAGACAATAATGAATGCAGAGCGGAAGTAAATTGTGTACGACTTAAAATTGCGTCTTCCAGGAAAGTAGCTAAAATTTTGGTGATCGATATTTTTTTATTCGCTAGTTAGAAAAATTAATCCCGGTGGAAATTGATCTCGTAAATTGGTTATTGTTTTGAAAATTATCACTGTCCATACACATATGATAAAAGTCGTAAACTTAATTTATCTTCTATTTACTCCACAATTCCCTATTCGATTTTTGAGCGAGTTTCTTTAATTTTATTTATAATTTTAAATAATGAGTTCCAGACATTCATTAACATTAAGAGAAAGACACTTGGCTGTTTGGAATTGAATTAGGAATAAGAAAACGTTTTACCAAGAAATATCAGTTCGTCACTAATGGCATTAATACATATGTTTAGTGCAGTAGGATCGAGTAATTCATGTTAAAATGAAAATTATGTTATCTAGAAGGGCAAACATTGAGCTTTAAAGACTATAAAATTTAGATGGTAATGCAAGAGCAGCTTTTTGTGCCTTAAGCCGCTTCTAGTCTCTCCAGTTTACAAATCCTTCATAAGTACAGTGTGTGATGAGTAAATTGCCACCATTTTATATTTTTAATTTCGCGCATGCGTGTTGATTTTTTATTTAGTCGACTGAACAGTATAGCAGGGTTAGTAATTTGGAGACGGCATGCTGTACTGCTTAGCATTTGTGCCGGAAGCTTCAATACGAACATCTCAGAGTGTTTGTGTGTCAATCTGAGGACAGTGCAGAAAATTCGAAAAGAGTTGGATGAATCTAATGGTGTTTACGAAGGTATGGCAGCTCGGAAAACTCACTCTGATCGTTCTGATAAGAAAAGAAATCCCGAATGTGTTGCCGAGGGCCTCCGACTTAACACAGAGGCCTACATCAAGTGTCTCGAGTAGGTAGTGCTGTGCTGGAAGACGCTTTGTCTGGCAACACAACTTTGCATCATGCCACACAAGCAGGAGAACCCATTCATGCGTATCAGACAATTTCTGCGACCCCATCAGCCCTTAAATCTGGCCACCTAACTCTCCAGACCGAAACTCTTTTGATTAATATGTGTGGGGCACATTTGATCGAGAGACAAACAAAACTCCTTTAACACCAAAGATGAACTGAAGATAAGGATTATGGAAAAATTCCCCAACTTAAACAAGGAGACCATCCTGAAGATTTACCAGAGATTCTGAAGTCGTTAGGAAGCCGTCGTCGAAGCCAGTGGCGATTTTACTGAATCGATTTATTCTTTAGTATTTCAAGATTGTGTAATTTTAGTAAATATAATTGTTAAAATGATATATCTGTCTTATTTTCATTTTTGTGTATTTTTAGACAAATTATCGCACGCTGTACATATGGACGTCAGACTGATATTCATGCAATAGTCTTACCCCTCAGACTCGACGTCGTTGAAACGATCCAATGGAAAGTTCCAGTGACGGAGTTGCCAGGATTTTGCTGAAGACACACAGGGACTTCCTTCGGGATTCCAACTCCAGATTTAAAAATACATGACGATGAGATGTTTAAAACAACATGATTCCATGTAGCCATAATTCTTTAAGCATTTATCTACGTAAAGATAACACTCAATTTCTTTAATCGATTATATACGGTATTATGATCACGACATGCCCTCTCCCCGTTTCTAAAATAATAAAGCAACAATATTTACGGTGTAATGGATTCTAACCTACAAAAAATATTAACCGGAAAAATTTCTTTGTTTTTTTAGGAGTGGACCGTTGTATTTCAGTAGGATCGATTTCGGTACAAAAATTATTGCAATCCCAATCCTTATGGAAAAAAAAAGATAAATAACGTTTAGTAGTGAATGAAAATCACCCTTTTGTTTCTATTGGATATTCCATGGTGTTTTGTTCTAATGATCTAGCGTTTGTTTTAGCTAGTCACTTTCTCCAGCGTTCTGTTAAATATATTGTTTCTGTAATTAGAATAATGGACATATAACTGATTTCTCAAGTGTAAAACTAAGCAAACAGTTGAAATCTTGGAAACTAGATTTGCTTCTCACTAGATTGATATTACAAGCCTCGCCGACTCGTTAATTTGAGGTACAGAACGAAATATTTTCTAAAATCAAAGGCAGTTTTCTCTCAACAACATCTCCGTGTTTGTTTACGAGCATCATTAATATTTAGCCAATTTAGCCGGCATATTTAGATCTGTCTCCTCTTTGACCGACACTGCATCTACCCGTGGGCGGACTTGTTATCAAAATGATCAGGCATAATTCCCCAAGGTACTGCTTGCTTGCTCCTCCTCCATTTTCTGCCCAAGCTGATGGATTGTCGAGGTTCAGTTAAAAAGTTCGAGAATCGATCTTTGGCCTTTTGCCGACGTCTGAACACCAAGAGGCTGGCATAACATTATGAAAAGTCGTTGGCAAGGCAGAAGCTGCGACGGCATTAATCTGCAGGATAGGTTAAGGAGCGTGTCATCGGGTATTTGAGCTGATTAACCCAACAGTAAAATCGAAATATTCCCCATATATTTATCAGGGTAATAAATATCCATAACGATAATTACTCTCGGCCGTAATTAATAAAACCACAAAAAAGATTAATTCGGCTTTTCTTCATTACTTTTAATTGGTGGTCATTTATTGTGTTTTATAAGTGATTCAAATTGGGTTTATGTACGATAATATAAATCATTATAATTATCAGTTTCATGACCGATCAGAGTCTTAGGGTCACTGCGCAGCTAAGAACCTAAAGAGTTACTTCTACACATCTCGGTTAAAACCGTAGATTTATTCATTTCCAGATATCGTCTTGGGTCAGTACAGCTGATGGCGGCCATCCACAGCCGATTCACTCCTACTTGAAGGTTTGCCATGGTTCAAGAATCCGTGGCCGATGATCACATCGAGGGAATCCTGAATTCAGATAATATAATATCAAATCTTTACTTAATTTTCATCGGTGTACTTCCTGAGAGCAATGAATAGCTTGTTAATTTTAACGCTTCCAAAACAAAACTTCTCTTTATTAATCATCTGAGAGACTCAACCATGTTGATGTGTGACATCGCATCAACATCGTTGATGATAATCTCTAGGAGAATGACTCATTGTATCTTTGGGGGCTAGATTATACTGATAGGTTTGCTGCTTAAGAATGGTGGTTCCCTGTGTCATACTAGACAATTTTCTTCCCTGAATCTATCGTCCATGTTTATAAGTGTACCATTCGTCCATGCTTTGAATATTACTGCCATATATGGCCCTGTTCTCCTGTGATATAGTTAGAAATTCTTCATAAAATCCAAAGAAGAATCAGCAATATTATTGGTCCTGTCTTGGCTTCAATCACTTTCCCACCGCCGTAAGGTAGCATTCCTATGCCTTTTCTATAAATAAATTCATCGTAATTGTTTGGATGAACTCTCCACTAAATATAGATGTAAATTCTATGCTAAACATTTTTTCTCGCTTGTGGAAGTCCCTTCCGGCTCCATGCTTTGCAGCCAACATGGGTCCTCAAGAATAGAATATAATGTCAAACGTTATATACTGTATTTACTTTTCATTACTATTCTATTATTCTTCCTCTTTAATAAAATTTCTGTTTTTCTTATTCTTTCACACTCAGTAACCCTTGTGTCTTAGTGGCTTTATTGCCTTGCATGGGATGGACAACAGCCTACTTTTCTAAAGTACATTAGAAAATTTTCGAAAAGAACTCACAATACATGACATTTAAAAAAATGACTTCATAAAACTGTTTGGAATTAAAACATCGAGCTCATTTCCCATGTAAATAGTAATAAAGTAGCGAGTGACTTGCGACATTGCATCTGTGAGTAAATTTGCATCTGTGAGTAGAAAATAAATCATCCTATACAAAATTGCGAAAATGATGTTGAACTCTGTTAAAGCTAGAAAAGTGGACAGTTCAATATATCGCATATGACTCCTTCTGGCATGTATCGTAACAAGTCAGATTAAATCGAGTATTGCTGTCATATCCTTGCTGGAGAGGCACAATCCCCATTTTCCAGCCTTGATAGTGTTCAAAATCATTTATGCAATCTTCATTCATTCATTCTGTACTCGGTTTTTATGGTTTATTTTATTGACAGTATATCAGCATCAAAGGTTTATTTAATGCCGACAAGATTTTTAAGATAGGTTCGTATGAAAAGAATATGTATTCTTTGTAAAAAAAATCAGTTTGTAAATGAGATTACATTAAAGTATTTTTGTAAAGAGGGCTTTTGTCGAGAGTCAAATGTATTGCTGGTAATATTTTATTTTTTAAAAATGCATTGCTGGTAATATTTTATTTTTTAAAAATGCATTGCTGGTAATATTTTTTCAAATGTATTTCTGGTAATATTTTTTCAAAAATGTATTGCTGGTATTTTTACTATTTATACATTCATAGTGTTTTGACCCCAGTTTTCCCATAGCCATAACTAACAGGTGCTACCGCCTGGTTAAAGAGTGGATCTGGGAACAACAGTAATTAAGAGCTGGTTACACGCTCCTAAAAACTCCCGATCAGAAACCTAAATATTATGAACACAGTTGCATGGCTTCAAATACAGATAAAATTTATTCTTCGTAATTCTGTGTTAAAATGTAATTGTTGATTAATCTACTATAAATGTGTATTTTGGTAATATTTGTATATATAATGTATTGCCGGTATTTTTACTATAAAATCTATTTTTATACTTTCAGTTTGTTTATGTGTTCACTGTTTGACCATAGCTGAGACTCTGACAGATGCAATCACCTCGGGTAAGGTGAATCTGTGTACAAAAGTAGTTCGACGTCCCTCAAAACCTCCAGTCTCTCGATCAGAAGTGTTGCTACAGTTTATCGTCATACCCAAGACTATTTTGGATTGTTCCTTACAGTGCCCAGTGTTTCCAAAGCAGTCTCCCATTTAATTACTGACCGGGCGCGACGTAACTTAACCAAGACTATTTTGGATTGTTCCTTACAGTACCCAGTGTTTCCAAGCAGTCTCCCATTTAATTACTGACCGGGCGCGACGTAACTTAACCAAGACTATTTTGGATTGTTCCTTACAGTACCCAGTGTTTCCAAGCAGTCTCCCATTTAATTACTGACCGGGCGCGACGTAACTTAACTTCGGTGTTCGAACCAGAATCATTATTTTCAGCGTGATTTGACCGTAAGCCCAAAAGTTACAGCCAAAGTGATTTTTTCTAATAAATACCATTTTTTTAAAAAAAGATTCCTGCGCGGTTGCTTACCTGAATACAACAATTTTAACCCCTTCAAGTCAAGGGTCAATCAGTATCTATCGTCGTTGTTCTCATAATCTTACTACCACCTCTTCTTTAATACATATCGCAGAGCTCATTCATTTGAACTGTAACGCTCTACTTGAGTTCAAGTAGATAGGCAATTCATCTGAAGATGTTAAGATTGTAGCGTTCAGCGAAACACCCACGAGAGAACCCGTTCCAAAAAGTAGAAATTCTTGGGAAACAAGATGTCTGAGTGGGATTTTCTCATAACAGAATATGGAGGAAATAACTCCGTATACGTAGCATGGATAGTAGTGGCTGTGATGGTTCCAAATGATGGAACTAAAGTAGGGATTTTATTTGAACATTTTCAATGCAAACATCGATAGTATAACGATAGACTCTTGATGTTACATCTGTGACAAATACGTTAACCTCTACAAAATAGCATAATTTTGAACTCTATTTAGGTTGGAAAGTGGGGATTAAGCTCAGTTATAACAGCAATACTCCATTTAAGAAAATCTGAACAGACACTTGTGAAGCCTTACACCGTTTGAATGAGTGAAGCTAACAAAATACACTTACATTATATTTCTGAAGAATATCACATTTCTGTGTGTTTATGTAAACAGTAATGAAAATATTCATAAGTGAGGTAAATGTCAATTCATTGAAGTAATAAGATCAAAGTTTATATCTATAAGCGTTCGTTTAGTCATCTGATCAGCCAATTTAATCTGTTGAAGGGGTGAGCGTATAAGCTGATATCTTCTTTGTTAAATAGTTGTATCCATTGAGAAAATGACCAATGATTAATCTAAAACAATCAAATAACATTGTGCTGCTATGTACTATACAGATAGAAAAGGATAAATGGTGATTAAAATAAGTCCGTTTAAGAATGAGTTGTCATTTAATTTCCTCTGTAACATATCAACGGTGATAAATCAATACGATCAAAGAAAATTATTAATAATACATGGAACATCTTTTATCCTTCTCTCTGAAGTTGTTGAACCGACTCTTAAAATTAAAAGCAGCGGTCCCATTAGCAATACTGACTGTGAATAATTATACAAAAGGGAACTTGAAATATAGGAACATTAATAGTGAGGTAAAAAAATTCATTAAAACAAATTCAAAACTGCGTGATTAGTGATGTGAGTAAGAAAACCAAAAAATATAAGTGAAAATTTTAGAGGTAATTAGAAGCGATAGTAAAGGCACATTTATGGATATGTTTACGCTAAAGAAACGCAAAAAGGAAAAATGATGTTTTTTTTTTTGTATTTACTCTCAAAATTCAATGCCTGAGGGAAAAATATATCTAAGTAAAAAGAGGCAAAGACGGGAAACAGTAAATAACGTCTCTGAAAAACAAAAAAAAAAAAAGATGGAAGCAAAACTGAATGCAACAAGCCAACTCTAAAAGAATATAACAATACGTATGACCGCGAAACCTGTGCAGATGAGTTAGATAGACGCTCTCACCTTAAAGTAGAGGTTGTCGTAGAAAATGAAAGCAATAAAATACTTTGGGACTTCTTGGAGACAATACTGAATTTTATCATCGTAAACAAAGAAATGAAGTGCTACCAGATAATGAACATGTCTCTTCAAAGGAACCATAGGGAATAATTATAAACAATGAAAGCAATACAAACATTTATCTTGGAAGTGTGAAACGTGAAATTTAGTGATGTCCCTGTAGTAGATGGAATACTTGGAATAGTACCAAATTGCAACGGGCAAGTTTGGATGAATTATGATTTTGAAGAGGAGTTGAAACTGCTCAAACAAAACCATTCCTGCCGTTGATGAAAAAATTAAGAAATGTTATAGAGATTTGAGGAGACTTGCTACCAATCGATTTAATTAACTACTAAGTATCAGATGTTTAAATGGGAATCCATGAAATAATAATAATAATAATAATAATAATAATAATAATAATAATACTTATTATTATTATTATTATTATTATTATTTTCAGTATTCACGCACACGATAAGCCCGATGGGAGTCAAAGACCCCTACTTTTGATAAGATATCTCTGAGTAGAGTTTGTTTTCTTGAGCCTTGTTTGGCAGTCCACCTCGTGTCGGTGTCACGACCAAAATACACTAGGGTAGGCAGGAATCACCCTATATCAACCAATTCATTTGTACAATGATGGAAATAAATAATGAAATAATAAACTGCCATGGTTGTAAATCCATCGATGGAATCTCCGAGGGTGGGGTAACTGCAGGAATCACGCAAGGTCGGGCACGTCAGGCGGAATGAAAAGCGAGACACCTGCCGGTCATTATCCTACCAGTTGTAAATCACAAAAGAATTGAGCTGATCTGTATTAGCATAGAGCGTCAAGAAAACGTAATGAAGAAAGAGGAAGATGGCGAAGGTAGAATGAGAATAATAAAACGGCCCCGAAGTCCCATATGCTAGCTTTATCGGGTGGAAAACATGGCATTGCAGCTCGTTCCCTTGCTCAGTGGAAAGAATTAGAAATATTTGAGAGCTCTGAAATAAATTTAATTGGACAGATTCGGAATATACTGTAGCAATATGTGTCCGCCGAGGGCTTGTTAAAACGAAAACAGTAGGACCTGTCGCAAAACTGGATACGAAACTTTTACTTTCGACTGAGGGTTCGTAAGTGGAGTTAACTTCAAAGTACAGAGGAAGAGACTCAGGGAGAGGGAATGTCACGGAATGAAGATAAATAACATTTTTAGATGACGATTACAAGACAAAAAAAATGCTGTCTGTAAAACTGAGCACCCAGCGAAAACGCAAACAGAAAGACCGATGTGGGCCTCGTAGAACTGACTGAGTGGACAGACACAGAACTGTGCACCTCCCCGCTCACCTAGGCCTCAACTCTTCTTCGTTGGCTTATAGCAGTAGGTTACAATCCAAGAATAAAATTTGGTTTACTGCTAGAAACTGTTTTGTTCTTCACTCGTGGGTAACAATCTTGCCGAAGGGTAACTTTTAACCCACAAGCGTTTGACTGTAAGAAACGATCCTGGTGTCTGTTATGAGTTGCAACGCAACACTACTGAATAGTATCTGATTCAATGCAGAGGTGGATGGCATCAGGTAGGAGTTATACCAGGAACAGCAGATCAAGTTAAGATTGATTTAAAAGAGTTGCTTGAAGCCTTATGCGGTGAAGGCGACAACTGGGTTGTTTTTTAACGCGAAGTAGAGATTGCCTATGCTGGAGTGCAGGCGGATATTGCGGTGGAAGCTCTGATTATCCCTGTACGATGTCAATACTCTTAGTGATGCAACAATAGAAATTGAAATATGGTTGACTGTACAATGTCTCTTTGAATATTGTTGGATGATGAAAATGCTGCCATTGTGGTACGCTTACGCGTGTTCTATGCTGATGTTGAAGTTCAGATTCCTTTCAATCTTCGATACACTAACAGTTGAGTAGACAGCAAAAGTAAATGTCGCATTGAAGCATTTGAAAACGGATAATATAATTGATATCATAAAGCTTCTTTACGCTGCTGAGTATTTGATAGGAGAAAGGGTGGGAGCTAAGCAAAGTTCAAAGAAAGCGAGAAGACAACCATAGTGGAAATGGACATCTGAAGGTGATATAAGGAAACTAAAGAGAACTTTGACTAAGATAGATACATTGTACAGCTAGGAGAACACGGGGTGGGGGTGAAGGACAAGCATAGTGAAAAAGCCAGAATTCAAAGAATCTATAAAAAGAAGTTCAAATTCTTCAAAACAACTCTGGAAGAGATTAGGCTAAGGATAAGAAATAAAAAACAAATCATATCAAGTGATACACAAACAGAAAAAAAAGCGGTTTCTACTAAATAGGCTTTTTCTACAAACCAGAAAATATTCTTTCAATATTTCACTTTAGGCAATAGAGACTTCGGTCCACGAAGCTCGTAATACGTTACAAAATTCTGGTTAGACGTCTGGTATCACCCGATAAAGCTAGCATATGGGACCTACACACATACAAGATATTAATATCATGACAAAGGATGTTGAAGATCGTATTAGCACAATGCTAAGCTGGGAAGTCCGTAGTCTAGATAGAATTCAACGATTTGGGCTAAAGAAATTTTCCTACCTGCATGACAAGATAAGTCAAGCGTTAAATGAGTGGATGCCTGAATGGATGGTGAAGGGAAAACAACACTCATTATGAAGAATAAGAACAAAGGTTCTCATGACAGAAATTACAGACTAATTGCATGGCGGAAATGGAAACTGTTAACTGTAAAAAAAAAACAACAACAAAAAAAACAACTTATTAACCTCTCTTGAGAAACAGCCAGCAAAAAGCCTCCGAAAGAGATCTCTGGGGACTGAAAACAACTTTTCATCTCTATACTTGAGAAAGGGTAGTGGAGAAAGATCATAAACGTATGACAAACGTATTTTTTTTAAATTTTATATTTGAAGGATTAGACAACCGAGGCGATATTAGGGTCATATATAATTGGGACTATTTTCAATCGAAGACTGAGTGAAATGTGCTGAAGGAATTTCTAACTAGGCTTCACTTGCAAGATTATGCACTACTTTTATTATAACCTATTACCATAACAAACACATTTAACTATAATGAAAGCACCTGTTATACTCTAACCATATTGGGTATCATGACGCGTATATTGTTTTTCCTATATTCGTAGCCCAGCGACACTTGATTGCCGTGCTGCTTCCCTATTCAATTAAAATGACACTGTTGAATTCAAAGAGAATTCTAAGACTTGTTATCAATCTATCTATAGCACTAACCATCTCTGAAAGCATATAAAATAGTAAACGCAGGATCAAGATTCTATATCACATTATCAGTTAGTGCAGTCAGTTAGCAACGATAGAATATGCAAATAGATGTTAGAAACTAAGGAAATTTGTTCACTGGAAATATTGCAAACAGTTTGATTTTAACTATTTTGAGTACAAATAGTATAAGCCCAAATTAAAAGCTCGCTTACTTCAATCAAACTATGAAATAATCTTCAATTCTGACATCCAGACTAATCTCCCCACTCAAACATGCATACAAAGTAAATTGCTCTACACCTCATCTTCAGGAAATGACACGAGATACGACTGGATTGAAAACTCATTATTACTAATAATAATACATGTTACTACGACTACTATTACTACTGCTACTACTACTATTAAAAATACTAATAATAATAATGACAATATTGGATGAAAGAATTCTTATATGCAAAAAGATTATTCTGGATGGCGAACGTTTCAGTAAACAACTCTTAATCAGATAACAAAGAGATATTGTTTCTTGCCAAATGTATACTAGGAATAAATTAAATACAAAATTATTTACAACTCTAACCATGTTACTTGTTAATTAGGTACAAGAACATTTTTCGTTTTTTTTTCATTTTTCTTTATGAAAATTGTGTTGAAAATAGGAGAATCTCAACAATCGTTTATGTGTATACATTCAGTCATACATGAATTCATGTCAGTATAACAACTTTGCCTAAAATCAATCAGATGATCAGAAGATTATTTTAAGAGAATATCAAATCAGATCCTAATGGTTACCAAGCATCCAAGATCTTACGAAACAGATACACATTTTGACGAGGAGAATACTGTAATAATGCATGAAGTACTATAAAAGTAAAAGGATAAAGTCAGGATAAACATACAACGAAAATGAGAAATATTCACGACATTACACACATTCTCACATGCACACACAATGGAAAAAATCAACCTTGCACCAATGAAAAGTGTAAACGTGAAATATAAACAGTCATTTACTGATACCCTCTGACGAGTGGAGGGAGTGATTTCTGGAGGGTCCGTCTACGAACTCCAAAATCGGAATGCTGAACATAACATCATTCAGTTTACAAATTTTATATTTATATCATTTCCGTCTCTCTGTATATATACAAACACGTGCACCACACACACACACACACACACACATACACACACACACATACACACACACACACACACACACACACATATATATATATATATATATATATATATATATATATATATATATATATAAATGAAATAGATTAAGTCCGACGCTTCTCTGACAGTTTCCGTGTATGAAAACAGTTTTGATTCCTGTCGGAGAACGCATATTTTCCAAGAAACGTCTCGAACATTCAGACCGGTAAATGTAATTAATAACGTTTAATTAAAAACAGATCGATTACTTAAATAAATTGTGCCAATAAAATGTAACGTGCAAACGGAAAATATATTAATTAACTATCGGACATATTCCATTTCATTATATGTTGTAAATTTTACGTTAAGATACGTTTTGTGAGCAAATATGATCGACCGAACCGAGAAAAATCGTTGAGAAGTGTGTGTGTTTAAAAAGTAATTCGCGCTTTGCTAACAGGACGCTTCTCTGTAGCTGAATGATACAGCACGTCAGATTAAATGACGGTCTTCGTATAGGAATTCATGTTCGATTCCTGTCGGAGAACGCATGTTTTCTATAAGATTTCTCGAATATTCGATAAATATTATTTAATTGAGAACAAATTTTACTTAAATAAATTATTGTATCTATATAAATAACGTATATATATATATATATATATATATATATATATATATATATATATATATATATATATATATATATATATATATATATATATATCCTATGGAATTATTGATTGAACGTTGTATATGTAAATGTTAAGACTTCCCATAGTTGATAACTCACCTTAGTATCGCCGTACTTCGGATTTTAGTGCATCTCATTGAAGTACCTTTGTGTCTCTCACCAAGCACCTTCTTAAAAATTTATTTTCTTTTGTCAGAGGTTCTCACCTGCATTCACCAGAGTAAAAAAGCATAATTTATGTTTCTTACTTCAAACTTTTGAAACATAACTTTGGGAAAATGAGCTGGTTGTCATTTTTTCAAGTAATCCCAAGAAGAAGAACTTGAGAAAAACCATTCCTAAATAGAATTTATGATTTGAAATTGGAATGAAACTAGTGCTGGCTACTACCCTGAATCCATCATCAAACATTTAAGATGTTGAATTTGTTAAGTTTACGTCCATTGGTGTATGTATTAGTTATCAAAACTTATTATATGAAATAAAGAAAACGAACACAATCAACGTTGCGTTAGGTGCACTTTTCTTTAACGCCATAAGATACTTCTTTCTTTAACGCCATAAGACACTTCTTCTATGTGCCGTGTCCTTTTAGGACGTAGGCGATCATGGTGCTCCACAATTTCCTGTCCTTTGTAGCTCTTCATAAAGCAGAGATAGCAAAAAGACAAAAGTCTTTTTGCTATTTCTGCTAAACCTTCTTCCGCTATCCATTTACTGAAATTCACTAAGTAGACTGTCCTGTGAGATTAAAATTTTCCAAGCCCGCTTTTCTCATCTTGTGCCAATAGAAATATCAATTGTCTCTTCCTGATGTTAAGTAAGTTTCCTTTCTGTTTTCATTTTCTCTAAAGCTTCGTCCATGCTTGCTCCATGGTATCCTTAGCATCCTCCTGTATAACTACATTTCTGCTACCTCAAGTCTCCTTCAGTACCGAAAAAGCGATAACAGCTGATTTGAGAAATCTAATTTCCGGATAGACCTTTTTAAAAGGTAGATTTTAATTTTCTTCCACCGTAACGCTAACTCTTCGTTCAATAAATGCCGATTATTTCCTTCATGGAAATGGCTGCTTTTATTACTATACTTTCTATTATCATACCAGTTGAGAATCAAAAGAAACGGCCTCCATTTCTATTTATCTAACTCTAAAAATAAAACACATTTTATATAAGTTATAAGAGATTATTTCGAATATAAACTTTACATCTGTGCGGTACGACTAAAAATAATGAAACCTATTCTTCTTTCTGTTCTAACGCCAGTCATCTTAACGCTGTATTGTGGCAAACATGGCATGGGAAAAAAGTACTTTCTGTTTCCATAATTTCATTCGCTTTGTCAAGAAGATCACTGGGATTACCAACAGTGACATATTATCAATATTTACATTCTATATATACTACATAATTTAATAATTCACTTGCAGACACTCTTCAGTTTTTATTTGCTATAAATGTAACGTACACATAAGCGCATATTGATAATTTGGTCAATATGAAGCTTAATTCATGACAAGAAATAAATTGTTATATATGCTGAGCCTATGACTCTATCGTATGCGTGTTGGCTGGAGCAGTTACATATTTCTCAACGACGTCAGAGGTTGTTGATCGTAGTCAAATAAAAATATATGTCTTAATAAGTTTGCCAGAGTCCATAAACGTTTACGCAGTCTTGTGTGGGGTGAAGTACTTTCATCCTATCACTCCTTTCCCCACAGACGGAAGACTACCGCTACTTTATTGCTATTTCTATGGCAAATGTTTCAAAGATCGCCACCCTTTACATACCTTTAAAGCTAAGATCTGATTTACTATATGCATAGGATTGAATCACCTCACCTTTGAAAAAATGTGTTCCACTCCGAAAACATATTCTCAAGAACTGCTACTTTCTTGGACATACTCCTGCAAGGGATGCTTTCTAGAATAATACAATCTTAACCTCTTTAAGTCTAGGCCAAATAGTTATAAATATATCCACCATATCCTCGTAATCTTCTTCTGCCTACTTTCTTTCTTATGTTCACAACACACACCTCTTTCAATAAACCTCTATCTTGAGTTGATTTTGGGCCTTGTATTGCGAGAATTTTGTTTAAAAAGAAAACTTAAAGTGCTCATCTCATTTTCTCTTGAATTTGATTAATTTGTTTTTACAGATTATCAACCCCGTGTAAATTATTTTAAGCTGAAGCATATTTTTGAATTTTAAGAAAAATAATTTTGATTTTGCGAGTGAATATTGTATTAATCATTTTCTTAAGATAATAATAAATTTCAGATACAAATCTTACTATTTAACCAATAGATGGGGAAAGGAGGGGTTTCATACATTTACTAAGGGTATTTGCACATAAGTGAATGCAATGAACCCGACTTGAATTTTGAACTCGGCTCTCCGACTACTAATTCCGAGATGGTGTCCATTACACCATGCGCACATCAATGTTTATGGAACATTGTATTCCAAAACGGTCGCCCATATAGGTACTGACCGGTTTTGATGTTGCTTAACTTCGGCGATCGCTGTAGAACCGGTATTTCAACGTGATATGGCGGTAAGCCCTCTTCGCTTGGTGGATGTGTATCAAAATCCTTTTCTAATTTTCGTATGAATTTCGTGGATGAGGAGTTGTTTTTTATTACATTATTTACAAATAAACTAAAGTCCTCCATTTGTTATCATATCCTTTCGTTTCGGTCGTGATATCCTCCAGCCGTTTTTGGATGCTAGTCGATCAAGTTAAACTTTATGATATTTCGTAATGAAATGTATTTATTTTACAAGGATTGATTATTCTTTTTCCTGTCCATCGGCCACACATGCCTCACCCACCATTCATAGTTGCTGAAGAATGAAAATCAACCAAAATGTATAATATGGCAAGCGGCACTTATGGTGAAACATATTTCAACTGAATACTTAGCACTTGTAAGACATAAATACTAAAAGGAAACGAACATGAGAAAATTATTTGAAAATGCTGACACCATCAGCATAATACCCTACCTTACAGAAATAGGTTTATACCAACGCATATAACATCTACAACAGATCATGTAAAAATCAAACGTCTACCTTGACTATAAAATCATGTAAAAAATAACTTTAGCTGAAGGCATATGATACGTTCAAAATATATTTAGTTGAAGGCATAAAATTGTGTTCAAAATATTTCGATCTTGGCATTAAATAACCCATAGAGGTGTTGATATGCCGCTAACCAACTAGCCAATGTGTTCTTTTTCCGCTGTCCATGTCTAGGAACATTCATTGTTCACTTTTAGCACTGTTCGGTTATTGGTAGCTTCATATTCATTACATTTGACAATATACTAGCCAACCCACAGATTAAATACACAAAAACTGCTTTTAAATTAACTATCACGTTAAATCACTTGGCTTTAATATTTCTGCTTGGGCTTGTACCACATTCAGTTATATCTTAGTGTATGTTGATAATGATAAGTCATTCACCAATCATGAAGACTTTTTCAGTTTCCCTGGAACTTCGACTTTTTTTGCGTATATCAAATGAGATTTATCTGCTTCATTAGAACAGAAAATCTTTGCTCAAGGCACCCAGTGTTGACCAAAATAAATGCCAGGCCATTATACCAAGTCTCCTGCTCTAACAACTGGGCTTCAGAACGAGAAAAATTGTTGCCGATTCTGTTATATCTTTGCAGACGAGTCAAAAAAAATCCTGATCTATGAATAATTGAGAAACGTCATGATTAGATTATATGTTTGCAATAAAAAAAAAACGCACGGATTCGGAGCTGTGATTGAATGAAAGCGTGAGCCACGTTTCGTCTTTTTTTATTCTCTCAGAACCAATGCTGTCTCTCCCTGAGGATGAGGAATTAAAAAAAAAGAATAGGATGGGCAGAGCTTTGAGCTATATTTCTTTCTTTCTCTCTCTCTTTCTCTCTCTCTCTCTCTCTCTCTCTCTATCTATCTATCTATATATATATATATATATATATATATATATGTGTGTGTGTGTGTGTGTGTATAAAGGTGGCAGTGAAACTGATAAAAAAAGGAGAAAATAGCGTCAGACTGCGGGTTGCTGGATGTGTCATAATAATTGATGGCAGTGAAATTTTGGCGGGTACATTGCGTGACCGACTCCTTGTTATGTTATCGGAGGCGAAAAGATTCTGCGTATTTTCAAAGAACTGCTAATGGACTGTGTTCTCTCTCAACCTTTTTTCTGTTTATTTTTTATAATGTACATGAACTTTTTATTGTCACATTTTTTAATATATTTTTTTTATTGTCATCTCGACATTTCATGCACAGACACTTCCGAAACCGCTTTGAGAAAAAAACAAAAAAACAAACTAAAACCCTAAGTATTTACACAAAATTTCAACTATTTCTACCAATTCTTGCAAACATTGGTATCTAAATCTATCTATGTGCGAATCTATACCACGTATTTATGCGCACACATGCACACATACATATATTCGGGTATCTCTCTTTCTCTGTCTTTATATAATAAATAAACACACACGCATATATTGCGTGTATGTAAAATTTAAAATATAACTAAAAATATATCCGTACAAAGTTGTATATATATATATATATATATATATATATATATATGACGTGTATTGGATTAAAAACAAGACATTTCAAAGAATGAATGTATTATTTCATGGGGAAACCAGTCATCTGGCATAGGAGCGGAGATATATAAATACCTGGGTTTCTTTTCTAGACGTGCGGTAATCTCACTGGGGGTGTTGGATACCATAATCTTCTTTAAGGTATCCAACTAGGAGAAGTTGTTAAATCAAAGTTTCCTTTCTCCGATTGATATTATCCAATGATGTGGACTTGTCTTTCTTTTAGCGTAAAAGCAACTCTTACTCGGAGAGTGGGATGACCATCTTTCACTACTTTAAAAATAGACAGTGGGAAGCAACGTCTTTCTGAATCTTAATTATATCATAAACCGCCATTTCTTGATATTGCATGCGACAACTGAGTAAACGGTAAAAATCTACAATAATTTGTGTAATTCAAGCATTAGAAATTAGATACCATAGAATCCTCACCTGTATCTTCTAGCTAGATAGTATTACAAATGACGCAGTATGCCTCACCATCATGCAAGAAGTGAGCCCGGTGGAAGACTTCATAACGACCGTCAAGAAAGGAAAGTTGATATGTTATGGACATGTCATAAGAGTCAAGCGTCTTTCCACTGCCACGCTACAAGGTATCACATGAAGCAAAAGAAAAAGAGGCACCCAGAGATAAAAATTGTTTGACATCATCAGTATCCCTGAAGATCCTTCGTGGGACTCAGACGTTGATAGGCAACCGAAGCATATGGAGGTGTCACAGACCCTACAAACTCAGGTGTTCATGAGACTGATGATAATATTCATGATGAACTGCCTTGCTTTTTATCATCATAGCTTTTATTTATGATTAAACTACAGACCTAGATATCAACTGTAAAAATAAATGTTAGCTTTTGTCAATTCGAGGCATGGGCAAGAGCACTAATTCGTCTAGGGAAAGGTTATAAAATCAAAGAGGAACCTAACTTTTGTACTTTCATTAGTCATAAATTTTAAATTTATTAAGAAGCTGCCCCTGACTTTATACTTAAATAGTTCCTTGATATTTTGTAGGAAAGTTTCACGATACATTTATATATAACATTTTCATACATGTTTTTCGCTTGATTATCGTTTTTTTCTTTTTCTTTTTTTTTGCAAACATGAATCCGTCTCAGATATTTTAAAAGAATTGTTTCTCTTGGATTTTCTATCCAAGGGAAAATAGAAGAAGAAAAAACGATTTGTCAGCAAGAGAATGTTTCTTCCAGCTCTTGAGAAAGCAGACGAGATTTAGGCAGATCTCGATTCTTCCCTCCAACACAGAACAGATAAAGTTTTCAGAAAACTACTAGCGGTTTATTCAGACGAATAACATACTCGGTTACTTGAAAAAAATCCAAACTAGTTTACACTTTGGGTATATCGGTTGTTTTACGACCCAAAAGTTATGTGATAATACCGTTAAGATACGTTCCACATACTTGAAAGAAAATCGAAGGTTTATAAAAAAAGTTCAAAAGGAGTTCACAATTATTTTGTATATTTCATGGCATTTCCGTGGAAGTGGGAAAAGCAAAAGGATTCACTTACAGACAAATTTCCGAAAGAACTTAGAGAATTCTGCCCAAAATAGAGGTTGTTAATACAACGGAGTTACAGGTCAAATCAATTTTTCGTTATAATAGGCAACTATTTATATAATTAATCTTTATATTAATCTTTGTAATTAATATTAATATCAATGTTGATCTTAATTTTCTGGGACGTATTCTTTAAAATTATTGTTTGTAATGCTTTGAAATGTGAACTGAAAAAATAATGTTTCTTCTGCAAATCTTTAAAACATCATTTGTTAAGAAGGCCTTGTGTCGCATTCGGAATGAGTATGCATTCTGTTAAATATCTCAAACGTTTAATGCCTCTGTGTATAACCGACTATTGTTGATTCATTTCTCACTAATATAAGTCTAAACGGGACATAATGATAACAGCTCTTCGATTAATGGGCGGAAAGTGTTATTAGTTAAGTTTTATCTCGATTTAGTATCGTTTGGGGAATGATGCGCATGTTAAAAACTGTAAGTTTCATTTTAGTAGCTTGTCTATAAGATTGTTATAAGATAGTGTTTTCTAACTTAATATTCGATGTTTCTTCTAAAGTTTTTTAAATACTGTAAATATTGCGTAAGAATATATTTGAAACTGATCGCAAAAAAAAAAAAACGAAAAAAAGAAAACGAAGCCATGAGAATTTGTTCAAGGTAAACAGAAGGACACTTGCACGCTACCATAATGCAACAAGGTAAATATCTACGCCATAGACATTCCGTTTTCAAAACAAAACAAAATTCTTTCCACTGACTGAAAATATTGACTGTGAAAATGATTTTTATTGACGACCTTCTTATATTTTATTATTGTTTTATCCAAGAAATGCAATAAAGCGACTGGAATAGGTTACCGAGAGTGTATTAAACATATCAGATAAAAAAAAAAGTGTTTAAAGAGATAGAAAATAACGATTGACTTTTCGTCGTTGTCTGGAAAACAGGAAGACTGGTGATACTTCCAGAATTTAATAATCCCAACAAGGAAATAATAGAGCCTAATTGCCAACTGAGTACTGCGCTTAAATTTGTGAAGTTGAGGCACCAACAAGGAAAGCTCATCAGAAGAATTAGCGCGAACATATTCATAAAAGAGGCAAAGAGAAGCTACGCTACGACAGTGGGAAACTGACTGAAGCCAAGATGGCAGGTCAGACACAATAACGTTACGGATTTTTCTTTAGATATGGTCAACAATCACTAGCCATATGGCAGAACAACCAGACCGAATTTGGCAGCAATATTCGATACACGGACGAATAGTTGACTTATAAGTGTGCAAGATAATTCTGGTGTGCATAATCGTCATGCACACATTAAATACATTCTGGTATGAACGAAATTTCCTAGCAGCAGACTTGGCAATAGATTCAATATAAACATTCCACCTCAGGTCAATGGGGAGCGTAAGACCAAGAAGCCGCAGTGAGTTGCTCTCCTGGAGGTTAGCATCAGCCATGCTGATGGAAATCAAACGTGTTGTTTAACAGAGAAATGTTTCGTTTTAGAGACGTTAAATTTAACAAGCTACTTCCTGTCCTGGTTGACAACAGATTGGTAATTCTTTACGCGATCAGCTGATAATTTTATTCTGACACAAATAATAAACTCATCCGTATGGCATAATATTGCGATATTTCTTTGTGGCGAGGAGAATGGATAGACACTGAACAGGATTAAAAACAAGACGAATGGCGAAGGAATATTTTCATGGAATCAACGTCCATCTAACACGGGTTTGTTGTTCAGGCGCGTGGAAACATCAATTGGAATGTTGAAACCTTTAGCCACCGTTGTTATTCAACGAGCATAAGGTAAACCCTAATGTAACACCTGAAGCTTAACAGCATCTAATGATGCTGACTGGTCATTCTTTTTGGGTGCATGCTGTTCTTGCTTAGAGAGAAATATCAACGCAGTACAATGTCTTCCACTACTCTAAAACTTGATTCGCATGCATGGCTTGCAGTCTTAAGTCACAATTGAGTCTTTCAATGGCATCTTGCGATGGCCCTGAGCGAAAACAAGTTGTCATCCTTCATTTTATTTGCATGTATATACGGCTATTTATAAATATACATTTATACTAATGAACACATTCATGCATTGGTTTTTATTCGTTTTTATATGAGAAGACATTTTTTACGTGCATACATGAATGACACACACACACACACACATATATATATATATATATATATATATATATATATATATATACGCTTATATATATATATATATATATATATATATATATATATATATACTCCTGAAAAAATTATTTCGGTTTAGATCTCGGGGGACAAATGTGTGAGTTTGTAAACAGTGACTCATACTGATACTAATGCAATACTCTTTGATAAAACGAATTGAATTTTCTCAGTCACTGGAATGTTTATCTAAAAATAAATACGCTTAAATTCACCTTCATCTCTATCGTGCGCCAACGGCTTAGGGATAGAATCTCCGACTGATGCCAATTCAGCTGAATTTCTATCCTAACTAGAGGTAACCGGATGTGTAGCCACACTGATGAGTTGTGACACACCGAAATAGTCTGTCTGTGGGGGTGACTATATATATATATATATATATATATATATATATATATACTAAACACCCTAACAATGTTGGTGTGACCAACAGAAAACCTATTAGTGGACATAATACTTTATACAAAAAAAAAACTACGAAAGAAAAAATGACCAACGCAGTAAATTAAAAGGCTCAGCGTTTGACAATGGCAACACTCAAAAAGAACAGTTCTAATCACTATTCAAGTTTCACGCTCTCGCGATCTTCAGACGCCTACTACGCGTGAAACACACGCTCATACACACTGGTGCGCACCGCACCCAGGCATACATGGTTCACGGCCACATCATGTTGAAACACCTGTTCTCATAAGATCACCGATGTTAAGCAACGCCAACGTTAGTCATCACCTAAATGGGTGACCGCTTACGAATACCAAGAGTTATAAGCTTGGATGTGCTGGTAGTTTAATGGATAACAGCTCGGAAATATTAATCGAAGTGATGAGTTCCAATTCCAATTAGGTTAGTTATATTCGGTTACATGCTAATAACCTGAGAAATGGTATGATTCCACCTCCTCTCCCACAGCTATGGGTTAATTAGTATAACAAAAAATATTATTATCTTCAACAAAATAGCGTACAAAACATTTAGATTCCGGCACTAAACAACCTATAAAAAGTTGATATACCGTTAAACAAAACAACTAACCAACATACATGCATATATA
Source organism: Acanthosepion pharaonis (assembly GCA_903632075.3). Taxonomy (NCBI): domain Eukaryota; kingdom Metazoa; phylum Mollusca; class Cephalopoda; order Sepiida; family Sepiidae; genus Acanthosepion; species Acanthosepion pharaonis. The sequence goes on along the minus strand of CAHIKZ030005588.1, from coordinate 1,546,303 downwards.
TATATATATATATATATATATATATATATATATATATATATATATATATATATATATATAAATGACAATTTCTATAATGGGGCCACTAGGGTCCCCTAAATCCCAGCTCTCGTTGGGTCTTATGCGAAACGCTCTTTACTTTGTTTAAGCAAGGGGACTAACTGGCCTTGAAGGTTATTATCTAAATAAAATATTTATTTAACACATTAATTCAGCATAATCTTTCTTTGAATAAGATTTCCGTGGTGTGTTTATATTGCAAAATATTCATCCTTTTACATTGTAATCAATGAATTCTTTTCAAGTTTCGCCATGTGTATCTTTAAATTCGCCAGGTTCGAAATTATTAAATAGAAAGAAATTGGCTCGATTTATTCGATCATTTAAACGTAAAACAACATTTAAACCGAAATTATTTGCGAATAGAAACTTTACCTTTATATTTCAGCATACCATTAAAAAAGCATATCGTGGTCACCACTGTTTTTGTTTTCTGTGAAACAACAAAATGTTTGAAATAAATTTCGTGCTATATATGGTCCGTGAAAAAATATCTAGCTGTAAAAATACACATCCTTCTTAAAAAAATTCCAACGTTTTTAATCGGCATGGGCCACATCCCCTTCTCCGTTAAGTTTTCCTTTTAATTTTGGCTGTTTGGCATCTCCACTTATTCGCCGAAAAAACAGCATAGAACGATGAAAAAAAGCCCCAAATTTAATAAAAGCGAACTTTCATCGTCAAAATATGTATGTTGTTATTAAGAGGAAAGACCAAAGTATTTTTTGATTCTTTTATTATTTTTTTTATCCTTTCTAACTTGTTTTGGTTAAAAATCTTATTTTTTACGTCAGCGGTTTACCATTAGTGTCTTAGCGCCTTTTTCAGAAAACACATTTATTTGAAAATTCTTTGAAAAATCAAACAATTGTCGCTTTTTAATTAAACTTTTAGAACTTATTCACAAATGAACGACATTATTTTAGAGATGTTTTTAGAAAATAATGGTAAAAATATTTTTTACATCTGTTACTCTCCTAACTTAATTTATGAAAACTTGAGAAATTCGACGGCATACCTTTTATTGATTATATTAGTTAAAAGCAGAAGAATGTAAATCATCGATTTTTTTATAAAATCGAATCACACAATTACACAAAATTCAGCTCCGAATTGTACCATACAAAACCCAATAAAAATTAGATATTATTTAATTAGAAAAGTTTTTAATGGCTTTTATGAGTAATATATTTTAAGGACAATATTGTCTGAGGCCAAAATATTTTTCCGATAAAAAATGAATTTTTACAAGAATTTTACATTTTTTTTTCAATTTTAAATAGAAAAAGTGATAAAGTTGTGAAATATTTTAAAAATAATGCTTCAATTTGTGCAGTTTAAAGAATGCTCTTATTAAGAAGATCTATCTTTACAGATCATAAATTTGAAAACTTATTACAATCTGCGGTATTTTAAAAAAATAATTTTTCACTGATTTTGAGTCTGCATAAAACTTTTTTCCAAATGTATGGATGGTCGTAAGTGACCTTAATGTCACGTGTTTTTAGAGTCGTTTCCCCTGACGGCAACAAACTTACCTCAGAAAATGTTAGTTTTCATTCTGCAAATGTTAAATTCTCTGACTTTGACTTTCATCGGCGCACTTTCAAAAGATTTTTTTTTTCACCCTATTTCGGTTTTTATATTTTAATTTTTTTGAAATATAATTAATTTAGTGTTTAATTTGCAAATATTAATTATTTTCAATTTTTAGTTTCAATTCAATTAATATTAAAAATAAATTTAAAGCATTAAAAAAGTAACATTTCATAAAAATGAGAGAGGTAACTATATTTATTAGGTACCTAACTTATTTAAAACATTTTATGATATTATTTTTAATTATTAATTTTTATATTATTTCAGTTCTGATATAATTCCATAATTGATATAAAAATCAATAAAAAAAAGTAATGCCATTAAATTTCGTAAGAGTTGTATTTAAAAATTAGGTACCTCAGTTATGAAAATTTATTTCCCTCTTAGTTATGAAATTTTAAATTTATTTTATTATTAGTATTTTAATATTATTTTTCCAGAAATTATCTTCAAACGTAAGGCTATAAAGCTAAAGTACGTAAAAAAAGATAAAATCATTAAAATATAAAACTTCTGAAAGTGTTTGATAGTTTTTAAAAGTTAGTGTGTAGTTAAATTAGTTCAGTACTTTGGCCTTTCCTCTTAATCATAACATAAACATTTAGACGATACAATTTTTTCCGTCAAGTTTGGGGCTTTTTTCATCATGGTATGCTCTTTTTTCGAATTAGTGGAGATTTCTTACACGATATCAATTCGAATCGCAACGAAAAACGAAACTGAAATCAAAAATTTAATAAAGAATTGTTTTAAACCTTTCACCCCATTCACTATTGAAATCTCTCTCTATATATAACCTTTTAGTTGGGCAGTTATATTCCTCTATCGAAGCAATGTGTCACATTCTGGGTTTCAAAAATCCACGAGCAGAATCCAACGGTGGTGAATCTAAATGGCCAGAGTCTATATTTCACCGATGATATTGCTCGAAACCTAGTTGAAAATACACCAGAAACCACTTTGATTTATTTTTCAAATTAGACCAAATGGACCTGTTTGCCCGAACAGTTTATGTTGCGGTTGCCGTCTACTACACGTGGACACACAATAGTTGAAAAGAGGCGCAAGCAAGGAGCACAAATTTAGGGCTGTGAAGAAAATGCTGACTTCAGAATCGGGACCATCGGGCGAGTGTACACTGTGCACCCCAATCAGCAGGGGTGATGCTTTCTGCGTCTGCTGCTGCACACTGTCAGAGGCCCTACATCATTCACAGACCTGTGAAGATATAACGGAGAAATCTGTATGACCTACAGAGAATCCTGCGCCAAACATGGACTACTGGAGGACGATATCCACTGGGATCAGACATTTAATAACATATAACATAGCAGTTCATTTTGTTTGTTTAGCGGGTGATTTAATTCGGAAGTTTACTTTTCTTGACAGCGTTAGTAATTTTTTAACAAATATGTCTGGCTGGTAATTTTTTAAATTTTTTACAATAGATGTATTACTGGTAATTTTTATGTGGAAATGTATTGCTGGTATATTTACTATAAAATGTTTATATTTTCATAGTATTTTGACACTAATTTGGGGGGTTAACTATTTACCCATAGCTTGGACCCTAACAGGTGCTACCACTCCGTGTCAGTGTTGACCTGGGAACAATAGCAATTAAGAGGTGGTTCCACATTACTCAAAACTTCCCGATGAGAGGCCTTGCTGCCGGATGTAGTTTATCGTCATACCCAGGACAGTAGCAGTTCAGTACTGTTTTTCGTTTCTAAGGACATTATACAATCCCATAAAACTTTGCTCAGTTTCTGACATACGCCATTCGCTTTTGCTATACACCTGTCGTTTGTTGCAACACTAAGCTGGGAGTATAATTTCCACGCCTGTTTGATTTTAATACCTCCGACATGTAACACGTAAATTGTTCTGTCTCTTTTCCTGACAACTATGTATTGTCTCTTTTTCTTACAGTCATATATTCTGTTTTTATTTTGTTTTTTTTTAGTGAATAGTCTTTTTTATTTGTTTTTCTAGATTTCAATGTCTAATAGTTATGTCAACTTTCCTTCTGAATTTGTTTTCAATAGATTACCATCTGCGTAGAAAACTTTTTTAAGGTTTTATCCGCTACCAGACAGCTAGGATTTATTATTAAATCCTGGCAGTCTCTGAATCCTATTAGAATTGTCTCGTTGAGCAGGTTAAATAGTTTCGATAAGACGACACATGCTTGTCATACTTCAGTTTCTATTTTTGTGTATACACTAAACTCGTTTTCTATCCGTATGTAAGATGTCTATTCCAGTTGATTACCTATATATATTTTCCGTGTATTGCTAGTTTTCCAAAATTTCAAAGAGTTCTTCATGACTGATCTTATCAAATACCTTTTGTCATCTTTTAAACATAGGCATTTCTACACTTTTACTCGCGCTGATAGCATTATGACCATAAGAATAGCGTCTGTTGGTACAGTTTCATGAAAGAATGCAGCATTGTTCTTTCCCTATTTCCTGTGCAGTTATATTTCGTGTTCTAGTCAATAGTCATAATTATTAACAAAGTTATGCGGCTTAATAAACAATCTAACGGATATAGTTCGAATATATTCTCATATTTTTTGACAGCGTTAATAAGATTGATTTATTGAGGTCTTCCGATATTTCACCGTTGTCATATATGTGCATTATCACTTTGACTTTATTATTGATCCCATATAGTCAAATGTTTCATTCATCTCTCTGCAAATGCCATATGTTCCTGCTATTTTGTTCATTTTTGGCTTGTGCTGAACTAACCTTTTATATTACGAGTCTATCTACGTTTCGTGTATTTTAGCTTTCTCTTTTATCTCACAGATGAGAGCTCTGATATCTTCATTCAATGTCTCTAGTACCGTTACTTTTTCCTTATCATTGTTCCTACTTTAGATGTTATATATCTTGTCGAAGAGCACGTTTTCTGTCTAGAGATTGTACAAAGACACCGTGAAAGCCAATCTCCTGAGGTGCAAGCTCGAACCGAAAGAACTAGAGGAGCGTGCCAGTGATCGACCACGTTGGCGAACCACAAGCCATGATGCTGCTATTACCTTCGAGGATGCCAGAAGCTCACCAGAGTTCAAGGCCACAGGGCATCTTCAGCAGTGATTACGACAACAGACTTTCAGTGCTGCTACTGTTCCAGACGCTGCACCTTCACCCTGGGGTTGCGGAACCACCTCCGTGTTCACAGATGAGAGGCAGATACGATACGTCATTTTCTGATTCGAAGGACAACCGAGAGCTTGTCAATACTGATGATCCAAAAATGGTAAAGATTTGCGATTGTAATAAAATATAATTACCTTATAAAAAGGTACTTTTCTCTGAAGATTTTAGTTCGTATCTATCGGTAGCATGACGGCAATTGGTCTCAAAAGATGAGAAACAGGAAAGCATGAAAAGAACAGAGAGAACGAGAAGTCAAATCCCAGAAAGTGAACACTGATACATTTTCATGTTATTCATTTACTAAGCGCTTAGCTTAGAATGTGCAAAAGGCTACAGTAATGGAACATTCGGCGAGGATCGAACACTTTACGCATCCTAACAAGAGTACATTTTCTCTTCTACGATTGTAACTTTTTATGCATACTTGCCACGCCTATGCTCTGCAGTTTTTTAATATCTGCACATTTATTATTAAGCTTTTCCCTTCTGCTTGCTTGTATCTATTTATGAAATTCATGATTAAAATCATATATTCCCCGCTGGTTAACTGCTCTATCTATTTAATTAGCTCAATTAATTTATCATTTTCTTCTAATTTCATGTCTTTCTTTTCAGGATTTCATACTGTTGAGGGATCCTCCCCCTTTTTACACAAATGGACTCACCCAGTATATACATATACTACTGCTACGTGAAGACCAGGGACAGAACAAGTGGAGGAGGAGGAGTGAAAGGTTGTAGATAACCGGAAGAGTGAGAGCAAGGTAACAGACAGACAGAACGAACGTAGCGAGCAAGAGTCACCGTGAGCGAGCACGTAAACTCAGTAAGATGTCATACAGCGATACTTCAATACTAAAGACTGTATAGATATTTTGCTACTAACCCGTATTCCTGGAACTACTAACCTGCATTACCAGTTTGTATTATTACGTTAATACATTATTTTCCTATATTCATTCTTGGAATTTATTGGTATCGGATTTCATCCCGGAATCCACAACACATACTAGTGCTTCTGTTAATGTTTTACACTGAGTTCCTAGACTTTTTTCAACCCCAAGTAAGGTAGTAAAGCCACTAAGACACAAGAGAAAACTGGATGAAAACTGGTTGCGGAAGTATTAGAAAACAGTAACATTACTAAGGAGTGAATACAAAAGAAGATTAATCAGGGGTACAGTAGAGAGCGATTGAAATTGCATTTAAACTTTTGAGGATTAAAGCTAACATGTAAGCGTAAAACTGGAAGAGAGTTATACAAACAAGAGTGGCGGGAAAATAAACTGTTAGAATAGAACGTACGGTTATATCTAACCAACTCTCTTGTATATCGATGAGACTGTTACGGTTTTTTGTTTATATATGTGTGACTAGTGAGTTAGTCAAAATGACTTAATTCCCTTTATAGTCTACCAATAGAAGATTAACCAATCAGAAGCCGCAGAACACTGTATCCGTCGTGTATAAAGGCGGCCATCTTTGTTTACCCTACCGGAATGACCAGAGCCAACATGTCAAGCGAACATGACAGACGGAAAAACTACGCTCTGCTGCGATATCCACTGCGAACCTAAAGTACGCTTTCCTACTGTCTCCGAAGTATTCACTGCCAACCTCTGGATTCTATACTCGAGTACGACCGTCATGAATTTGTAACAGAGACCATGTCGCCATTCTAGTGCTGCGCTTAAATTCATAAAGTCTAGGTACCATAACGAGGAGTTCACCCGAACAATTACAATGAAAGTATTTATAGAAAATGCACAGGGAGGAAACTTCATTGCGACGGAGAAAGTGACGGGAGCTGTAACGCCAGATCAGGACCAATAATAATGCTGATTCTGTTTTACAATTTATCAAGGATATCTTGATATATAGCAGAAGCACAGGAGTATATGTGGACCCGATGTTTCTGTACTTGCATCTAACAGAGACACTAAAATGTATGATGGATAAATTGTCTAAATTGGGCAAATTTAAAAACATTGACATCTCATTTTAACAGATATGTTTACCGACAGTACATAAAAGTATCTTCAAATACAAAAGATAAATTTATTTAATGTAATCGCCATTGGCTTCAACCATGGCTTCCAGACGACTTCGGAATCTCCTGCATCTCCTCCGGACGTTGAATGTTGCCATAATCCTTGCCTTTAGTTCATATTGGGTCTTACAATGAGATTTCTTGGTCTCTCGCTCAACTGCGCCCAAACAATAAACAAGGGGTTGCAGTCTGGGGAGTTACGTGGCCAGATGTAAGGGATGATGTGCTGGTAGAAATTGTCTGATAGCCATGAATGGTTTCTCGTGCCTTTGTGGCATCCTCTTGACTCAGGGCTCCACTACTTTCTCAAGGCTCTTGATGTAAGCCGTTGTGTTGAGTCTGAGGCCCTCATCAACAAATTCGGGAGTTCTTTTCTTATCAGAACGATCAAAGTGAGTGTCCGTGCTGCTGTATCTTCATAATCACCATTAGACTGATCTAGCACTTTCCGAATCTTCAGATTGATATTCAACTATAACTGAAATGTTCGTATTGAAACCAAGCAGTAGAGCTTTTCCAAATTTCTGGGGGAGAGAACTGCGTCATGTTGCACTTTTTCTCGCAGACGGTGCCCAACTGGACCAACTGTACTGTGCAGTTGACAAAATCAAAAGCAAACAACGCGCATGCGCGAAATTAAAAATAGCTTAGAGCCTACTTTCAGTTTCTTTAACATATTTAATTCAACTTTATGTTGCCTATAACTCTCTTATGTTCACTCATCCAGTCATCGCTTGGGTGTGTTTTAGAACGCAAAATATATTTCTAAATCGATTATTGATTAGTCTATTTGTTTTTCTGCCATGGGTTTTATTTGACAATTCGCTGCCCACCAAGGAATGAATTTTCTCCGCTGCTTATGTCATCTAAGACTATCCTTACCGATCATTTCCCTATCTTGTTCTATTCATTCTTTTACATCATACCATTGGATGTGATATTTTCAAGTGTGTTATAGAAAATTGTCGATTTTTTCTTCCATGTTTTTTTGACCTAGGCACACACACACATATATATATATATATATATATATATATATATATATATATATATATATATATATATATATATATATATATATATATATACCGTACATATTGAATTACTTCCCTTTCAGTTTCGCCCCTTTCCGACTTCTACTAAAACAGACGTACTTTTGTCTTCATCTGATATTAGTCCAACTCTTCTTACATTTACCTCTTCGTATGCATTAATGACCTATCATCCAGACAGGTTGGTCCCTGTAGGCAGTTATTACCGGCCAGTCTTCCGGAGCGTAACGGTCACCACAGGTGACGTCAAGCGGTTACTACTCGGACCAACCGCCTTTCCGATTTACATAAATGATCTGCCTAACAATATTTTCAGATTATTTGTAAACATCTATGCCGATGATAAGCTGATATACAGGTGCACCACTAAAACTCTTCATGAACATGGATTGGCAGCTGATCTTTCATCCGATCTAGCACTAACTTTTCAGTGGGGGAAAGATTGCCTCATTACATTCAATGCCTCGACAACCAAACTAGCTACATTCCATCATCGCCGATCGGACCCCGAACGACCACCAGTCACGATAAACCCTCGGGCAGGATCCATGCCTTGAGAGACTATTGGACCTAGCCATTGCTAAAGAATCAGGAAAAATGGTCGCCTCCCTAAGCCGCTCTAATAAGTACCTGACTCTGCATATTAAATCTCTACCTTTATAAGAGCCAGATCAGTTCTAAAATGGAATAATTTTGTCATATTTAACCCAATCTTTATTTTCCAGTCTCGATTGAGTTCAAAAGTATCCCCGAGTCCGTGTGGGTGACAAATTATTTTCAAGACTCCAACCTCACACTCCCACTGCTCTATTGCTACTTCCGTGAAAAATGCTCTGATGAACTATATTCATTGGTTCCGCCAGTCCTAATCTTCACGGCTAGGGCCCGCCATGCCACTTACACTGGAGAAAAACACTCACATTCCCTCCGTATTCTATTGGTGAGAAGAAAGTTCTACTAGAATAGTTTCTTCTCGCGAACCACTGCTATGTTGAACCGACTCCCAAGAGGATGTTTCCCTGATGATGTTTCAGTTTTAACCTCTTCAAGTCTAGGGTTAACCGTTATCTTACCCGGATGGGGAACTCAGTGAAGATCGAACTCACTATACCAGTCGTAATTGATTTAGCGAGAGAAGCTTACTAGCCATTATACCACATCGAAGTGGCCAGGTAAAAGCTTATATGAATGTAAAAGAGATGTTTTAAGAATATACAGTGTAATAAATCTGATTATAATCTCGCTTTAGAAATGCTACATTAATTACAGAAAAAAATAATTTACTTAGTCGAAAATGTATAGAATGTGCACTGATGATTTCTGAATTTTCCACGGTAAACTTGCGTGCAGATTCTTATAACATTTCACCCTAAAAATATTTTCTTGTCCCAATGTGTGATATTGAAAAACAACAGAGATAAAACAAAAACAAACGCGTTGGGAAACCAAATAAAACCGGCTGAGCCGCGCGTCTAGACACGTGTGAGGTTAGAAAGATTATATTGAGCAAATCTTAGTTAAAGCAGGATGCATAATATAGCGGGATGAAAAATTGAAAAAGGCCAGTATGTTGAAGTAGCATAGAGATCGATAGTTTCTAAACATTTTCATCTATTCAATTTCACTCAGAATATTTGGCTCAACGCGTGGTATGGTTTAACTGCACCTCTCAATGGTATCACGCGCAAAGATTGTCTATTCCTGTCGATTTTGAGGAGTTACCTCAATAAATCAACCATGTTTAGAATTGAAATAGAGATTTATTGTCGGAGTGCTAATATTGTAATCACCAAACCACTTACATATATACATAAAAGTTCTTAATAATCGAAGAACTTATGCATTCATCTATGATTTCTCTGCTAATTCTGCAAAACAATTGCAGCAACGCAGTTCCTGGTACATTAAGGTAAATAAAAACTGGATTTTGTTTATGAGAAAATTATATCTTTTTAATTTTCCCCCAAGAAAGGGAGCGGAGCCATAAACAAGCAGATGATTACTGAAGGTGAAAGGATAAAAGAAAAACATTATTAAAGTGTGAGAACAATAAACGGAGATAATTTAAGAGGATAGAAGATAACGATTGATATTGCATTTAAATGTTTGAAGATCAAAGTTGACTGGAAAGCAAAAAGCCGGAAGAGAATTTCACAATCGAAAGGTGAAATGGAAGATACTATTAGCATAGAACATATGGTTACATTTAGCGACATCGAGACTATGTACCACAGAATAGCGTTTCTCAGAACATTTACCATATAAAAGCCATACCGAAACTACATTATGACGCTGGGAAAGTTGAGATGGCAGGTCTGGGAAGATAACGTTGCAGATTATTCTATGGATTTTATCGAGAATCTCTAAATATAGAGCAGGAATATTAGACCATATGTGGAAGCAATATTTTAAACACTAACGAGTGGTAGAGTTGTAGATTTGTAAGAGAAATTGGCGAGAGAAATTGTCTACCATGACACAGTGAACCAACTTTCTCAGCAGCAGACCGAGCAATGGATTAAGAGAGTTAAACGTGAGTATTTTCGTTTTGGAGGTGCTTTTAGATCAGCTGTCGCTTAAACCTCATCAAACCGATTAGACTTACAATTATTCAGTGAAATAAGGATATGAAGCGAAAATTCCAATGATTTCTAGCCTTTGTAAGAAATATATTCCAGTTTACTTAAATGATGCTCATAGATTCGTTCAAGTTATGTTTCTAGGGTGAATCGTTACTAGTTTTAAATAATATATGAAAACAGATTTTTAGCTACAGTCTTCAAAGGTTACCAGGGCCAATACACATCACATGAGCTGACCAAATGACCTAAAATCAGAATTCTTTTAGAAGGATTTCTTAGGCTGGAAACTTTTTAGCGCAATTACTTTGTATCTACGAAATCTAATCAAAAAGTATCGGGACTTTTGCTATGGTAAAGGAGTTAAAGTACATAGAGTAAAGCCTCTTGGCACAGATTGACATTGAACTCTGTTGTGCATGCACACAAATTTATAACGTTGTCGTTCATTTCCGTTGTTTATAGCAGCATTTGGAAGGAAAGTGTATAGAATGTTGTTGTCTCACTACAGAAGTTCTATCAGCGACCATGAAAGAAAAAACTGAGCTGAGAATCTGCATCAAATTTGGATCAAAGCTGGACACAGGAATGTATGAGTCGGCCACGAATGTACAAGTGGTTAAAACGTTTCCAAGATGGCTGAAAAATGTCGACAGTGACGCACGAACCGAGAGACCCGCAACCAGCAGAAATGAATAACACTGCGTGAGTTATCGGATGATCTGAACATTACGGCTTTCAGTTGACCAAAAAGAGAATCGGGTTTCAGCTGCACAGAATCGCCTGGATTGTGTTGATGAAGGCGAAAACCTTTTGAAAACGGCCATAACAGGTGAAATTTGTGAATCCATGGCTATGACCTCAACACCAAGAGTCAGTATTCGCAGTGGAAGACCCTAACCTCTCTGAGATCGTAGTATTAACAGTTTTAACAGTTTTATTCAGCTACAAGAGATGTGTTCATCATGAGTATGTTCCACCAGGTCAGATAGTAAAAGAGCACTACCTTGATGTTTTCAGGTTGCTGTTTGATAGAAAAGGACAGAATTATATACGCGCGGTGAATAGCAACTCCATCATGGCAAGATACCTGGCTATTCAGAGCAGCTTGTGCAGTAGTTTTTAACAAACACAACATTGCCCCTTCCGACTTTTTACTCTATTGAAATATCAGACCCCACTTGAAAGGAACAAGATTTCAAGACGTAGAAGCATTTCTAGAAACTGCGACAAGGTAGATGCTCGCTATTCTCAAATTTTACCAGAAATTCTTTATCAATGGAAACGACGCTGGATAAAATGCGTGACTTCAGAAGGTGACTACTTCGAAGGAGATTAAATGCCGAATTGATATGTATTGTAGTTTTCATTTTTATTTTAATACACCAGTTCCGATTCATTTTATCTAGTATTTTATGAATAATGATATTTCTTTACTCGAAAAGCCTATTTTCTCCTCAATAATGCTTTTTCTGATTTACATATACGCAGAATGAATTATATAGAGAATAAAATATACGTGTCAGCTTATTTAACTTAAGATAATAACAAATTCTGTTTCCACCTTTATATTTTTTTCATTTAGAATCTAAAATTCCTGAATAAGTAAAGAATGTTTTCGTCCGTTTCAAAGTTACACTTGATATCAACTGCTTTTTTTTATTAGACGACAACAGACAAAAACGCCTGAATATCCGTTTCTGAAATAAATTACACAGCATTTCAGTACAAATGATCTAATTAATCAGTTCAGTGTGTAAATTAGCGTTAAAATTTACAACTGCTTTTGTAATTTCTGACCTGTCACTCGGAAAAATATCTTTGAGATGAATATATAATGAATTTAATTAACTAAATATTGGCTGTGAGGCGATGCATGTTGGTTGTTTAGTGGGAAGTCAAAGAGAAAAAAGTGTTTGATCCTTATTGAAGGCATCATAAATTTATTTGAGGCCAAAATTGGCTAAGACTAACTGAAGCAAAACATTGATATTAGAAAGCTCACTATCAAATTTAAAACCTCCATTTGACATGCTACTAAATGCCTGAATTTTTGAGTCATGGAAATGTATGCTAAAAATGTTCAATGCTCAAAGCATCAGTTTAAAAGCTATTTTTGTTTGTGACTTCATCACAATCTTATCATTAAAACTGCACTACTTACCTATAATTGCAAATGCTTCGTGGTTATTTCGGACGTTATAAGTGTAGATCTTTCTTCTGGCAAACATTTTAAGATTTTTCTTTTTGTAATACCGGAACTTAGGAGAATAGTAAACTAAAAATTGTCTTGGCATCTGAAATTTATACATTTCATCAATTTCATCAAACTGAAAATCGACTGAGGGCAGCACTGCCTCTTCAAGGCACTTGATGTAGGTCATCGTGTTGAGTCAGAGACCCTCACCAACTAATTTGGGAGTTCTTATCTTATCCAAACGATCAGAGTTCATTCGTAATCACAATGGAAATCATCCAACACATTCGGATTCCTATGCACTGTCCTCAGATTGACACACAAACACTCTGAAATGTTGGTTACAGATTTTCTATTGAGAATGCTAAATACTACAGTATGCCGTTTCCATGGCGGCGGAGTCTTTGTCTCTTAGTGCGCTCTCTTTTTCTCACAGACGGTTGCTCAACTACCCTTTTATATTGTGCACTCAATAAAATTATACAACGCGCAGCGCGAAATCAAAGATATAAAATAATGACAATTTACCCATCGCACCTTGTATATATATCACATATATATGTGTGTGTGTGTATGCATGCTTGTGTACATGCGTATATATGTGTCTGTGTATAGTTATAATTTCGCCTACATCACGCTTCGATGAAAAATGGTAGGAAATCTCTCTCTCTGCTCCCTGTGCCGCGCCAGGAAATTTTTCTCTCCAGAATCGATCCTCCAGATCTACAAATCAACAATTCGCCCTTGCATGGAGTATTGCTGCCATATATGGTCTGAAGCCCCTTCAGTTTGCCTCGGGGTTCTTGATAGGCTCCAGAGGCGGATATGCAATATAATTGGCCCTGTTCTGGCATATCGTCTACAGTCACTCCTTCACAGACGCGCCGTCGCCTCTGTCTTTTTTTACAAATACTTCATGGCAATTGATCCGTCGAAACTCCTAAATGTAGCCGTCTCTTCTACTCCAATAGCTTCATGTCTCGCACCTCTCGCCTGTGGAACTCCCTTCCCTATTCCTGTTTCCCTGAGAGCTATAATCTCCAACTATTCAAATGTAATGTCAATCGACATCTCCAGTTGCCTTGAGCTATCCACTATCCTTCTCCTCACCCTTTCCTCTATCACTCCTATCTGATCTTGCTCCAAATCTTCTGTAACCCCTTGCGTCCTAGTGGCTTCCCGCCTTGCTTGGGGTGAAACGCTTAATACATACATACATACATACATACATACATACATATATATATATATATATATATATATATATATATATATATATATATATATAAAGATACAAGTTACATTATTTCAATAAACTCATTTCAACGATTCAATAATTTTATAATATACTTTTGATGAAAATAACCGTTTGGTTTGAAAGAAAAAGAGTAATTATAACCGCTTCTTGTATTTTAAGCACTTGTTCCGCAAGTTTTTCTGGAAAAAAGGTAATCAGATAGAGCCTGATCTGGAGAATAAGAGACAGGAATCTTTATATGTATGATCATTGGTTTTAGATCCGTACTTCTCCTGATGAAACAGTACGACTTTGTGATTGATCTATCTATAGAGTGTTTCTTTCAAAATAGTGTTTAAATGTTCTAACAGCTGACAATATATATCTCTTAATATCATAGTATTGACTAGTAGCAAGTCATTATAAACCACAAAACTTTACTTGGATGGATGAATGTCCATTTTAAGTTAAACTTTGTCTTCAATCAATCGGCTGTGTCGTGTTAAATCATTAGAGATATCTATTTTTTCCAATCAGGCATTAATCTCTCACAACATGCTAACATGCGTAATCGAGAATATAAAAAGCTGCAGATGTTCACACTTGCTTTAAGACAAAGTTCTTTTAATAATGTGGAAAATATTTTATATATATATATATATATATATATATATATATATATATATATATATATATATATATATATATATTTTTCGATAAACGTGCAATCAATTTACAAATTCATGAATTATTCACACAAAAACAAATGCAAAGGCTAATGATTTAATTGGCGAGAAATCCATCGTCGCAAACAATTCAAATAATATACAAAAACCTCCGAACCTGTTATGAATGAAAAGATCCTTGTTTCTATAAATTTCTGCCGCATTAGTTCTTATTTTTACTACAAGCTTTCGTCTGTTCCTACAGATATCTTCAGGTATGGAATAGATGTCGTTCTTGTTTTTTTTCTCAGTAATAAGAGGACAACGTAAATATATGTATTGTTGTATCCGAAAATGCTATTGGAAATGAGTTATTGTTTTTGGAGCGTGCAGTAGCAACGCTGAGTTTGATTTTAAATTTTTACAGTTGTGCGTTCTTGTACAAATATGGTGATAAGCGAATTTTTTACTGGTAAATTTTCTGTCAAAGTGGCATGAACAATATTGTTCAATAATTACAGTAATGTCGCACTTATTATCCAAAAGTCGCACTTGGATCAGTTATTTTAATTTCGATAAACGTGCAATCAATTTACAAATTCATGAATTATTCACACAAAAACAAATGCAAATTTGAATTGTTTGCGACGATGGATTTCACGCCAATTAAATCATTAACCTTTGCATTTGTTTTTGTGTGAATAATTCATGAATATATATATATATATATATATATATATATATATATATATATATTACGTCACGTTATATATGTTACGGTTCCAAATTACCATCCATCAAAATGACAACGATTCAAGTAGTTTCGCATCTTTTGTTGAAGGTTCGATCTTCTTACGCTGATGTGAGTTTATATAACTTTTTTTTATCGGGTTGTCTTAAGTCTGCATATCTTAAGTTTTCTTGTTCCTTGTTCATATTGGAGTGTCCACCGATATCATTTAAAGAGGTTCGATTTTTCACTCGTTAGTTTTGAGCTCATCTTAAAAGTTAAAGATTGGGGCGCCTAGGTCTTTTGAAGTTATAAATTGATAGTATTTTAGTATCTCTTAGATTAGTTCCAGTATATATCGGGGGTCACCAGAAATCAATTCTTCTGAGTTAAAGGTTCCGATAGGTTTCGGTTTCCGATAAGTTAAAGGTTTCGATTCAAACCTCTCGGATTCCTCGTCAGGACACTGTTTTTACATTAAACCTTTTCGTATTTGCCTATTTCTAATCATCTGTTATGAGATACATTTTCATCATTATAAAAAAAAAAATAAATATTAAAAATAAACAAGAAAAATTGATGTGCTGTTGTTACCTAGAAAGGGTTACTGAATGAGGAATAAACAAAACGGAGGTTGGAAATGAAATGATAATATTTATAACATCAACAAAATACGATACTCGCCAGTGGCGTGATGTAGGTAAACCACTGCTAGTGATGGACTACTTAGAAAGCATATTACCCCTCTTACAATAGTGTCCAACGTATTAATGAGGACTGGTTTATAACCATTAGTCTTCATAGGTACGGTATATAACATATGTATTATTTAATGATAAGATTCTGTACAGCTCGATCTCATCATACCTGCCAACTCAGCAGCTGTTCGATAAGGTAGTTGTGCATGAAAGGTTTCTCCTTTGAATCTTCTTTGTATTCCAAAGCCGGAATAAATTTATTTGAAAATCTAAAACGCAATTTAGGTAAACAAGCGTCGAAAAGCTTATTCTCTTTATTTTAATGGACTGAGTTTGTTTTTATACACATACAGGCAGCATAAGTTGGGCATTTCTTTTTTTTATTTTTGTTATAAAATCGATTCATTAATCAATGTAATTCTCTGCACACGGCTGAACTTTGTTTCGATTTTAAGCCAGTGTCGAAAGGAGAATCGTATTGATTTCAAAAGAACTACTTTAATTCGTTCGATACAGCTTAGATGAATCACAGTGTTGTGCAGTTAAAATTCACTTGCAGCTGCAATTAGTTTTATACTTCACTGGTTGCGCACTGAACGCTTCAAAGCAAGTTTAATGAGAAAAAAGATTATATCATTTCTGTTATAATAATATAGATGCAGTTGATGATGATAGTGATGTCTGCAATAATTATAATAATTATAATAATAATTATAATATAATTATAATAATTAATACAACAATAATAAAATAAATCGTTCTTAATCAATATGGATTTTATTTATCAGTTGACCCCAAGCAAGGTGATAATGCTACTAAGACACAAAGTGCTACTGCGAGTGAAAGAGAATAAGAAGACTTTAGAAGGATCCAGAAACGCAATGATAAACAGGAAACAAGGGTAAACCTTTACTCCTGTTCAAGAAACCGAAGAGAAACCAGTTACCAGTTACATTTTTCTGTTACGGCTGGAATCTGCGATTGAATTGAACAAATCATTAATGACGCTATTTACATGAGGAATATTGCCCCCATCTTTGTTGTTGTATTTAGATATTTGAAGGTAATATTAAAAAAGTATTGTTTTTTCATACATACACCACATACATATTGACGTAAAAACACATACACATACATTGATGTACATGTTCAATTACACATATAACCACATACACATGTATCGATATACATAGGTATATATGCACATGCATATACAAATACTTATATATACATTTAAATATCTCCACACGCATCCATATTTATACATACTTAAATTTTTACTTAAATTTTACAGTTAACGTTAGGTGGTGAATTACGTGTTTAAATTTAAAAAAAAAATTAATATTTTTAACACCATGACTAATGGTTAAGGAATAACATATTTTAATTTAAATCTAAGTGATCAATTTAAACTGAGATTATCTCCAGATGAGTAAAATTTCCAATCTTACTAGTCAAATTAGAAATTATTTAAAGAGAAAGATTAAAAGGTAATAAAAACATTTTCTATCCTTCCATTAGAACTCTCTATATATAAAAACATACACACATGTATATATATATATATATATATATATATATATATATATATATATATGCATACAACTATATCCTACACATATATTCACACATATTATATATATAAATTTGTAAATGCATATATATATATATATATATATATATATATATTTACAAATATAAATGCAACCCCATATACATGAATCGATACATATACACATATAGCGATCTAAATTTACGAATACACATATACATATTTACACACGCACCAACAATATATATGTACATATACACATATACACATGTATATACATATACACATAATCCACATATCCATATCCATATCCAAGTTCATATACACATTTATATACGTACAATTATATGCCCGCACGCATGTGTGCATAGAATCATCCTCAAATCTAAAAATAAGCCAATATTTATTATCGTATATAGTTTTTTTTATATGTAGTGAGTTAAATTGAGATGATTTCTACGTCTGTATTTAAAAATTATCTCGTTATGTTGGTTTAGTAATTTATCAGGATCTTCATACTTTATCATTAGGATCTTCACTTTAATATACAGGTCACATTGGTCTCTTAAATTTATCGAGCCCTAGAGATGATTCTCCATATCACTTGCGGGGTGAAGCCGTTTTCCAATAAATCTCATAGTGTTTCGATAATGCTGTTTGGTGTCTTTTGGATTCATTTGTGAAGGACTGGCGATGATTGTAAAACGCTGTTTCCAATTTCCTGCAGATATTCCTATATATATATATATATATATATATATATATATATATATATATATATATATATATATATATTTTCTTTTGTGTTTTTACATTTTCTTGGGGAAATTGTAGCTTCGTAGATCATGTTTTCTGCCATGCATATTCCTCGTACTGGACAATCACATCTTGCTCTGCAATTACAGGTAGATGTTTCTTTTGTCAATTGGTCCGCATTTAGATTCCTTTGTAATTGGTTATTGTGAAATTCCCTAATAATTTTGCTATTGTGAGAGCTTATAATTTTCTGCATTGCTCATGCATGAATAACTAATTTTTAGATTAATTTTATTAAACGTTTTTTCAATAGCTCATCTTTACTAAAATTCTTATCTATTGGCTTTAGGAAGTATTTCCCTATATTGATATTAGATAGTTTACAGAAAGGCGGGTTGAACCATATAATCTTCCTTTTCCTACTTTTGGACTTAGTGGATGTGTTATTAATTGGTTTATCTATATAATTTAATATTTGTTTAAATTTACTTTTTAATAGGTCTTGATTATATGTCGATTTGTTTTGATTACAGATTGTTTTTCTAGAAGACAGTTTGTTTATTCTTGTATTTACTGTATTTCGAATTTGGTTTATAATTGCTTTCGGGTGGTTTGAGTTGATATTTATGTATATATTAAATATATTTAAATAATAATCATTCTAGAATTTTAGACGTCCGTAATTATCTCTTAAATATAAAAAGATTGAGTCTTCTTTCATTAACTATTGTTGAAAATGTATTTTTTTTCAAAACACCGATCCAGTAATTTCAATTCGATCTTACGACCATATCATGTTGAAACAGCAGTTCTCGTATGATCGTCGAAGTTAAGCAATGTCGAAACTGATCAGTATCTAGGTGGGTGATCGCTTGGAAATACGAGACGCTGTAAGCTTGAATGTGGTGTAATGGATAACAGCTCGTAATGGGAAATCTGAAAGCTCACTTACGATTCCAGTCGGGTTGGTTATATTCATTAACGCAAAAATAACTTTAAAAAATGTATGAATTTGTCTCTTCTCCCGCACCAGCTCTGGGTTAATTAGTTGGACATATCAATAAATCATTATTATCTCTCAAAAAAAATTACAATCTAAAAGTATTTTCTGGTTATAATTAGCCTGATCAAGTTCGCAAAAAAAAAAAAAAAATTCTATAAGATGACAAAATATTTTTCAAGTTAATGAATCGCAAACGTTGCTAATCACGACAAATCTTTTAATGCCATTGCTACAAATTACGTATAAAAACGTTCTTTAATAATTTCCATGTTCCTGTAGGATGCAGACAATCGTGACGTCAAATACAGTGTGCGATGGATAAATTGCCGTCTAAATTACACAAAAATTAAAATAACACTGATATCTCATTTTAATAAATATATTTACCAAAATTACAGAAAAATATCTTGAAATACTAAAGAGTAAATTCATTTAATAAAATCGCCATTGGCTTCAACCACGGCCTCCAGACGACTTTTGAATCTCCTGTATCTCATCTGGACGGTCTCCTTGTTTATGCTGGTGAATGCTGCCATAATCATTGCCTTCAGTTCGTCTTTGGTGTTACAAGTGGTATTGTTGGTCTCTCGCGTTCTTCTGCTTGTATAGCATGGTGCAGGGTCCTGTTGCCAGACATAATCTCTTCCAGTGGCCACCCTCTCTACCCAAACCAGCACTACATCTTCAAGACATTTGATGTAGGCTTCCGTGTTGAGCCTGCGACCCTATGGGAAGATGAATGGAGGGATAACTTCGCCATTACTAGTGATAACTCCAAATACCATGATGTTGACGTGCAATCTGAAGAGAGTGCAGAAGATTCGGAAAGAGTTGGATCTCTTTCCGAATCTTCTGCACTGCCCTCAGATTGATACCCAAACACTCTGAAATCTTGGAGCTTCCGGCGTAAATGCCAAGAAGTACAACATGCCATTTCCAAATTTCTTGCGGAGTGAATTGCGTCATGGTGCTCTTTTTCTCGCCCAACTGACGTGCAGTCGAAAAAAAAAATCAAAAACGAACTGCTCATGCGCGAAATTAAAAATATAAAATGGTAAGCATTTACCCATCGTATCCTATATATTACTTCATTATCTATGAATTTCTAAATATGTAATCCTTGAAAAGACCTTGGAATGTTTTTTCAGCTGCATTTTCCATTGTTTGGTATTTCAAGTATTGCTTCGCTTAGAAAAACTACCACCAAAGGCTAGAGAACTCTACCCTGTTACTTAACTCATAGATAGAATAAGTAGAAAAAAATGGATTCATGTATGCAATAGTGTAGGACAGAAATTGAACTCAGCTCGCCAATTCCAAATTCCACGCCGATATTTTCTGTCGGTGTGGAAAGTGGAATGTAACAATAAATATTCATTCATTCAATTTACTACGTAACATCTTTTTAATCCATTGTAATTCTTCAAACAAACATAGACGCTATCATTTAATTATCTTTTTGATGGCACTTACCCTTTACCATACATTATAAAAATTTAGTAAATACTACACACTTAAATTACGTCGGTGTATGGGTTATTTATAACAAATTTAGTATAGAAGATACTGAATCGTTTCGTCTGACAAAGCAAAATGCTAAAAAAAAAAAGCCTCTTCCGATTGAGACTTTCATATGGGTTTCAAGCATGGCGCCAGATTGGTTCAGTAATTTCTAAACTGTCAGCTGTATACAACCGCCTTCTCAAATCAATAATTAAAAATGGCCTCCAGCGAATGAACCCTGTAGTTTTTAGGGAGAACCATTCTTCAGATCCAGTGAACCAGTGAACTAGCGATATAGAATCACAAACCAAATAACAGAAACTACCTCAGTTGTGATCTTTTCGCAGCAGCAGCAGCTAAAAGGGTCAGTACATGTCCGTCTAAGAGAAAATAATGACATAATCAAGATGTTGATTTTCTACGTTACTTCGAACAAAATGTTTGCAATGAGCTCCGCCACCCATTGATACTGGCAAGAGCAAGAACATTTAGTAGATTTGAGAAAAAACTATTTTCTTGAAAAATTTTATTAATAAAAAGATTTTTAAAAAATTCAAATGACAGTAGCAATCAATGAACGCCAAATGTTTCCTTATGAGAAAAATGATAATATTAACATGAGCATTCTGTTTTTGAGGATAAATTTGTAAGTAATCTGTATTATTAATAAAAAACTTGAAATTCAATCATCAATAAATTTATAATAACCAGACAGTATGGCATTGATGTGATGAATTACATGCTGGTCCTACAGACGGAGTGGTAAGTTCAGGCGAATTGTCTTACGGAGCAATAGGCTAGTTGATTACAAAATTGGTTTGTGAATTTGGTGGCATAATGTTTGTGATTGCCCTGAGCCAGACAGTGTGTACTTGGAGCAATAACTGATCAGTATTAAAAATAAGGACTAGACAATATCCCTAGACATGGGCAGTGGAAAGAACAGTTCTCTTCCCGTATATTAAATAAAGGGTTCAGTTCAGAATTCACCACAGACAATAGTCTGAATATAAATAGGATAAATAATAAGCCCACCATACCAGAAATTCATAAAGAAAATAACTTATGTAAGTTGGCAATCTGTCGCATGCGGGATAGGCGCAACATTCTTCTTATAATTAATCTTATTGAAATGTGCAACTACGCATGTTTTGTTCTTGCTTGAAGGGATAAAACGTTTACAATTTATTATTTAATATATATACTAACATTAAAAAATCAATAAAAGTCGAAATTATCGATATATTGGTGTCAAATTGTGAAACATATACGATCTAACATTGGCTATATCATTAAATATGTATATTACAACCAAATATATCGTTTTGTTCGGGGAAAATACGCAGTTCTGCTTGTTGTTCATCAAGCGTAGAAATGAAGTAGGATTGTTGGTGTCATTGTGATAAGTAACTATAACATATCAATTGCTAATAAAAATTATTTCTAATATTCGTAAATTATCTTGAGAAATCAAAGCTAGCTTTCATCTTAATTTTATATTTAAAAGCTATAGTTTTAGATTATTCAGACACAGACGAAGTGTTATAACAGACGACTAACAAAATAATAAGGAAATTCGAAGTTGAATTGGAATAGCGAAATATTTCTTTTCAAGGCTAATCAAAATATCATGAAACATGAAAAATTTGTTAAAGACAAAGGGTGCTAATATGGCAGTAAATGCTGAAAAATTTCCTCACAGATGAGACAACTTGAGGGAAAAGGGATGCTGTTTAATGGAAGCATTTTAA
Source organism: Acanthosepion pharaonis (assembly GCA_903632075.3). NCBI lineage: Eukaryota > Metazoa > Mollusca > Cephalopoda > Sepiida > Sepiidae > Acanthosepion > Acanthosepion pharaonis. The sequence continues at coordinate 1,523,698 of CAHIKZ030005588.1, read as the reverse complement.
GACCATGGACAGAACCTGTGAGCAATAAAGAAGTTTTGATGAAAATTAGAAAGAAAATGTTTAGAATCAGAAAGTGGCTATTGAATTTTGTAAGAAACATTATGAGGAAAAAGGGGTTAGGGAATTTGATTGATTGGTTTGTCTCTTGAACAGCATATCAACTCCTCATTTAATACCGAGATTTCATTTTCTTGGGATCTTTGAAGTAATAAAAACTATATTTGCTTTCACAATTGAATAAATGGTTGATGATACTCAGCTTTTGTGCATATACTTGTGTGAACATAATTATGCGATGTGTTTTATGTTGTAGCTAAATTTTGGAATATAGGGTCATTTTTTTTATTATGTGGATTAATGCCATAAAGTTCGTTCTTTTTTTATTATTCATTTTGTTTAGCAGCATACCAATTTGTATGGGTTCTTTCATATTGAAATCTGAATATTTTGAACACACATGTATGCATCAGCTATAGATAAAATACAATACTGGTCATTTTATTATCAATAGGTAGTGTCCATCATTTTAATATCAATGAATATTGTTGGTATTTTTCGTATAAAATGTATCGCTGCTATTTCTAGGATAAAAATGTATTTTTATACTTTCATGGTGTTTTGTTTATGTTTAAGGGCTTCACTATCTGCCCATAGCAGGGACCCTAACAGCTGCTACCACCCCGAGTAAGGATGGACCTGGGAATAACAGTAATTAAGAAGTTGTTGAACGATCCTCAAAATCTCCAGTTTCCCGATAAGAAGCTTTGCAGCCCAATGTAGTTTATCGGCACATTTGGATGGCAACTATTAAGGAATTTGAAACCTGAAGTATATAGGAAAACGGAAATACTTTAAAGTTAAAAGGATTAGACATATTTTCAAATAAAATTCATGCAATCCACAGCTCAAGAGGCACACGAGATAGTCAAAATAGAATGAGATATGTAATGGATAGCGGCCCCGATTGAGGAATCGGAGAGCCGAGTTCGAATTCCAGTTGAATCCATTACATTCACTTACGTGATAATACGCTTGAGAAAGGTAGGAATCCTCTTCTTCTTCCACCAGATGTGAGTAAATAGCAGGAGAGAACGTGTTCTATAGCTTTGGATGGCAATTGGTCTACCGCGGAAAGAAATGGCAACCTACTGCAGGAAAAATCAGCTTCGTCAGTCATGTATCGAAAGATACATGATCGGCTAAGCGTTCATCACGCATGGCACATAACAGACTGATATTAAAATAATAGAAATGGTAAGTTTGTAATATTACGATGATAAAGGTTGACTCTTGACTTGAAGAGTCTAAAATTAATGGTGTTCAAGAAAGCATCAACATTGGAATCTGTTTCACAAATTAGCAGTTCTTGGGAGAGAATGGAAATTTCTCCTTACACTTGGAATATAGGGTTGCTGATGGCGATTTGACATTGTGAACGTAGCAAATCGAATCCTAACTATGAATGTCTGAACTAGTGGGACTAAAGAATGGAGTTTATCTGAACATTTGCCATTGATATAGCGATAGAATAATGAAGGTTTGCGTCATTGTGTTTGTGGGAAAGAGGCTGCAGAGTGGAAAATGTGATCTTCCACAAAACCGCATAAACTATTTAAACTTTAGTATCTGTCTATATTTCTGAGATGAGGTATTATGTAAATTCTTTACATTATTCGAATTACTGTCCTCATCTTTGTTGCCATATTTATTACAACGTTTCGGCCGTTGTACGCTCCGGCCTTCTTCAGATGGTTGGAATGTCGAACTGAACCCTTTATTTCACTCACTGCGGTACAATAGTCCGAATAATGTAAATAATGTGATTTGAACTTTGTCAAGTCTAGAAAGGATTGAGCAGCTCCAAACCAGATATGGCAGCAACAGTCCATTTTTGGTATAATCTGACCCTTGTAAAAAGAAAGCATTTCCAATGGAGTCAGGTACTTTCTGAAGAAAATATATTATGGGATTCGGAACAAAGGTGCTATTTATTGCTTCCTGTTTAATGCATAAGCAAATTATTTGTTTCATGAACATGATTTTGATTCAACAGTGTTTACCCAACTTAAATTAAAATGTTACTTTTATCTAGTGCTGGATCAATTATCGTTCAAATATATTGTGTCTTTAGGCTTTATGTAGATATTTCTTTTAGAGTGTCATCTGTTGCTATGGAATATAATTTCATTGGATAAAAGTGACAGAAGTAAGCCCTTATTTTTTTTCAGCAATCGATTTTTTTTTAATATCTGTCCATTGCTGAATATACGATCAAACTTCATTTAAAATGCGAAGTATTATTTTCTATTGCATAACGTATTTCGAATTGTCGCATTCAAAAGAATTTATATCAAGAAAATTATTTGACCAATAATGTCAATTAATATCAAGTTGAATTAACGACACAATGCACTTTTGCAGTATGGTATAAAGGTATATCATCCATAAAAACTTTTATTTTGTAGTGTTAATATTTGAAAAGAAATCCCTCTTGCAGAAGTCTAAATTTATCATTCTAAATTGATATTTTACCTGCAACCCATAAACTTAGCACAACGTGTACTTCAAAATGTTCATTCCACCATAAAAAACAACCTGGGTAATGTATGGCTGGTGAATTTCCAAACAGATTGATTTGGTGAACGAAAACTGAACCAATGAGCTCTTACGTGAAATGACGACAGAGCGCCAAAAACTAATCTTCTGTCCACCATCTGAGATAGGCATATATTTCTCTGTTGAATGTTGACTAATTTAAGAAAGATATTCCTTCTGGGTGCTTTGCCAAAATAAACCTTGCGATGAAAATAGTGCACAACCAACCCAAGACTAATTTGAATATTATATCTGCCACATCGGTAACTTTAGAAAATGTTTCGTTTCTCATAAACAAGTACGTAGATATTTGAATTGCCCATGCCAAAGTGAAAAATACACAATCATTCCTTTTCTGCATTTATATATGATATATAATTACAGGATATATATTATAGGATATATATAGTTATATATTATAGGATCCTAATTCGTATTTCAAAGATACATTTGCAATTACGGTCTTTTTTGTTGCTGATTTTGATTTTGTTTAGCAGTATATCAACACCTATATGAGCTATTTAATGCTAAAACCTAAATATTTTGAACGCAGTTGTATGCCTTCAACTGCTGATAACACATATTGTTGGTTATTTTGTTATAAAGTATATTATTGGTAATCCTACTATAAAATGTATTACTGGTCATTTTGTTTTAAAAGTGTATTACTGTATCGTTGGTATTTTTTATAAACATCTATTTTTATAGTTTTATAGTGTTTCTTGTTTGGGGGTTCAATATTTGTCCATAGCTGGAACCCAAACAGGTAATACCATCCCGTGTCAAGATAGACCTGGGAACAACAGCAATTAAGATGTGTTTTCACGCTTCTCAAAACCTCCAATCTCCCAACCAGAAGCCTTGCTACCGGATGTAGTTTATCGTTATACCCAGAACTACAGTCTGTATTTTGCTGGTTCATTTCAGTTCTAGTTTGTTTTAAAATACGTAACCATTTTTGGTATTTTACAGTACATGTAATCTTGGAAGGAACAATGGGAAATCCTTATATGTTCAGACTTTCTTTCTTTTTTTCTCTCTCCTTTCTTTCTTTCTTTCTTTCTTTCTTTATTTATTTCTTTCTTTCGTTCGTTCGTTCCTTCGTTCTTTCTTTCTTTCTTTTTTCTGTATGTATTTTTCTAAATCAAGTAATCAAATCAAGTAGTTTAAGTGGAGTAAATGCTTCTTTTTAACATTTATTTCCGTTAAATTAAACTCTTATATTTCTCTTATATAATTACACGAAATTATAGAAATGCATTTATGGTGCCGATTTTGAAATATCCACATATATATTATCCGTTAATCCGTGTAAATCATTGACATCACTCCGACAAACCAAACCATGTAATAATAATGAAGACATTTTAAAGTTAATTGGATGGCTTAATCTTTTCTATCTGACACTCATTTCAGAATAAATACAATAGTCGAAGAGAAGACTGTAAATGAGTTAAAATAGGCTCAAGCGATCATTTTGTTGAAATCGATTATTGTTTTTAATCTTTTCCTATTTCCCTCGTTTCTTCTGAAATATTTCTCTTGCTTATTTCATTATTTTAATAATCACTGACGTGATAACATAATGAAAACATAAGCACTTAGATCAAACACCAAATTGTTTATATAAAGTGACCAAAATTTCAGGGCGTGATGAGTTTGTCCCGCGAGCATAGATAGAAAATAGTGATTGATGTTGAAGTAATTTGAAAGAGCATCTGTTCTGTGAATATCTGTTTGTACTGAAAAATAATTATTACATATTTAATTAGATGTCGCAATGTTAAGGCGTTCCAGAAAAAAGTCAGTAGAGATCAGCAAAGATGATAAGCAGGTGCATTTACTTTTTATTGTCGCCTCTGTTTGACAGAAGGCAGAAAAATGGCGACAGAGTTGATTCTTAATATATAAGTACAATGACTCAATCAATATTCGACAAATACATTCAGCTAAAAAATATATAAGAAGTTTTTTTTTTACCTCGTTGTGTATGGGCTTAAAATAAATGAAATTTTTGCAAAAAATGATTCTACTTTCCATCAGCTAAGTAGAAAACGAAGTTCTTGTATATCTAGAGACAGAATTAACATGTTTCCTTGATTGATAATTGAATAGTTACTGAAGTGACAATATTGAATTTATAATGTAGAATTATGAAGTAGTGCTTTGGCACTGGTTGTATCGTTGTCTGTTGGAAAGATTGGCTGAGTAGACCGTATGGGAATCAAGGGTATCAAAAATCAAAGAAATGAGTGATAAATGTTACGTTCTCCTGGAGACAAGACAGCTATAAATCGGTAATGCATATGGTTTCAAACAGAAGATAATTTTATTCTTGTAATAATGGTGCTTACAATTTTAAATAAGACGGAAAATCGGAGTGTCAGTTTTTTAAAATATTCTTACACCATGGAACAGACGTTTTTCAAAGTCCCTTAAATCTCATTCTTTTCCCTTTCTGTAATGATTTTAGCAGCTAACTATGATAATATTTAAATCCCACGTCATTGTCTGATTATAAATTTACATAAAAGAACATTTTCCACGTGTACTAAATTCAGTGGTCAGTCAGTGTATATAAATTTGTATATACACCTCTGGTCAAAATCTTAAACCAGATACAAAAGAGTTTAAAAAATATAAAATACTGTTACTTTAATCAAAATATATTTGCGAAAGATTTACATTTAATTAAAAAATGTAGTTTATCAACAAACAAGTGAACATTTTAAGCTTTTAATTGATTAATTTAAACAAACATTGAAAAAAGGATTTTTTGGTTAGTCATAAAGATAAGAGAATGTAAATAAAAATGGCAAATACAGAACAAATAAGTCACAACGACAATTTAATTCCCAGTATATCCTTCATTTTGGTGAATTACTTCGAAAATTCGTTTTGGCATCCTCATTATTAACTTCTGCATGAGGGTGCTTTGGATGCTCGCCCAGGATGCATAAACTACAGTATCCACAGTTTCAAATTGTGATCCATGTTCATAAACAACCTTTGCCATCCCAAGCATTCTCGATTGGGTTTTGATCTGGAGAGCGTTGTGGATTGCAGTATTGTCTTGCTGGAAAATCTAATTTTCTCCACATCTCTTCAATAATTAGCGATGCCTTTTTTAACATATCAATGTAACTAGCAGCTGACTTTTTACCTCCTGTAACTCAAGAGTTCCATTGTACGAAAATGAACCCCAGACCATAATTGATCTACCTCCACTGTATCGTGTTGAGAAAATTTCTTTTTGGGCATTTTTCGCATACCAGTAACGCTGAAAACCGTCAACATTTTTTCTCGTCTGAAAACAACACTTTCTTCCATTTATCCACATCCCAACTTTGATAATCGGAAGCAAATTGTAAACGGTAGGTTTTATGGGGAAGAAGAAGGCGAGGCCTCTGCAGCCGTTTCAAGTTCTTAAACCTCTTCTTATTTAAATGCTGTCGAATTGTTCGAGAGCTGCATTCAGCATCTATATTTGCTTTCATGAGATTTAATTTTAGGCTTCACTCTCTTTTAACTACTCGCCTCATACCTCTGTTTACAGATGGTGAGATTTTATTGGGGCGACCGCTTGATTTTTTAGAAGCATACGCATCCGGGATTTTAATAAAGTTAACAATGACAATTCCGCTACTGGCAATTTCATCACGTCTTTGAAGTTCAACAATCCTGCCCTGTTCGAAATTTGTTAAAATTTTACCCTTAGCCATTTTAAAATCTGAAACTTAATACTGGAAATAAGCTACGTAGATGTCTACACGCCTGAAGCTATGAGCACACTGACTACTTCTAAAACTTTTGTCAAGTAATTTATTTTTATTTTACACATGGTCTTATCTTTATGACCAACCAAAAATTCCCTTTTTCAATGTTTGTTTAAGTTAATAAATTAAAAGCTTAAAATTTTCACTTGTTTGTTAATAAACTACATTTTCTAATTAAATGTAAATGTTTCGCAAACATATATTTGATTAAAGTAACAGTATTTTATATATTTTTTAATCCTTTTGTATGTGATCTTAAGCTTTTGAACAGGAGTGTATTTACTCTGTTTAGCTTATTTGGGTACAAACTGATCTCCGAACAACGTCTCTTAGTATTTATGAAAAGAACAAGAAAAAAATTTAACCAGGTTGAAAATTGTTATGTCTGGCTAATTATATATGTATTTGAGATGTTCGGGTGTTACGTTTATACAGATGTATGCAGATGCGAAGTGCAACTATGGACACATGTATGCAGAACTACTGCATAAGTGTCGATTTTGTGCGGACATTTGAATGTTATAATAAATATTGCGTATGTATTTACGAGCCCTGTTTTTTTGGTTTCAGTTAATTCCCTTTAATTTTTAACTCGACGCTTCAAATCTTTGTTCCCTCTGCTGTGGCCAGTATTAGAACTCAAAACATTTTGTGAGTTCTGCGTGTGTGTGTGTGTGTTTTTCCTTTTTTTCCCCAGGCCGTTAGACGTCAAGGTAATCGTTAAAAATATGTGTGCATATAATTTTTAACCAGTTAATGGATGTTTAAATCCGACAGGATTTCTTGTTGTTTGAAAATGTATATTTCGCGTACACGTATCTGAGTAGACATTACTGTTTTTTCCTGGACCGTTAGTTATCAATTAGACCATCAAACGAGCTGTCGACACCAAACACGTATACCAAATAACTATAACGTTTATGATAAGAAGAAAATTATTGATTTGTTTTCTACAGCTTATCAACTCCTTGTAGTTATTTAAAGCTAGAAATTATTTCTTGATTCTAAGAATTGTTTTTTGGGATGATAGTGGCTTTAGTGGTACAATTATTACCTATTAACCCATAGTTGGGCGAGAAGAAGTGGATTCAGAACTTTCCCAATGATGTTTGCGCGTAAGTGAATATAGTGTACCCAATGGTAAATAGGACTCGACTCTCCGATTAAAATTTCCGAGCCATTATCCATTATGCTATCCGCACATCGAAGTTTACAGCAACTTGCATTGAGAAGCGGTCACCATCCTAGGTACTGACCAGGCTCGACCTTGCTGTGGCAGTACAGGAACCGGTGTTCCAACGTGATGTAGCCATAACCTAAAATAAATAAATAAAAATCTTGATCAGAAACGAAATAATTTTCAGAGAAAAATCTTCCATGGATAGGACCATAAGCCGAAGAAGAAATGAGGTTATGTCTAAATGTCATTATTTTACTTCCACTGTAAAAATTATAATGTCTGAGATTAAGCTTATTTTTCGAAGGTTTCTACTCAGAGAATAAACTCGCTTTGATAATAATCAATCAGAGGCGGCTCTTTGTAGAATAGTGGTTTCCAAACTAGTCTTCCATATCATTAATATTGCACTGTTTTCCGTTCTCACTGGACGGCATACCAGTATGTTGTTGTGTTAGACCAGTGTTTTTTAAACTATCGAAATGTCGTTCCCTAGACTTCCGCTGGAATCTCTAGCACGACCACACATATCTAGTAGTTTTACTGCCAATTTAGACAACGATCTAAAAATATACAAAACGTGTACTTATTTCATAAATAAAACTTTTAGTAAGACAAATAATGTAGTTACTTTTATACCATGTCCCTTGGAAACATAGGCAGTCATGGTTTCGACAGATACTTTTCTGTATCTATGAAAAGAAATCCTTTCTTGGGAAGGATAATCGAGTACTTTTTCGTTGTCATTACAGTGTTCTTCTACTAGACTCGTTGCTAGAGGCTAGAGAGCCCAATCTACACTGCTATTTAACCCATACCTGGGGAGAAAGTATATGCATTCATATCATTCATAAGAGAATTAATGCAGAGGGAATTCAACAGAAGAGTCCAGAGTGTGAATGGTTCGTCGGATACATTTTCCACGCAGATAGCCATTACCTTAGCTACAGGTATTTAATAATATGAAAGGATGAATTAAGATCACATATTGTGTCCAAACGTTTAATTAAATGGATGTGCTTAAGGCTTACATATCAGCTTCTTAGCATCATGCATGAAGACAGTAAGAATTCTTAGATCTTTGTCCACTACTTTTCTGTTTGTCTCTTTGCATAGAAAAGAAGCTGGGTATTTGCACTGAAACATAGTTCTACTAAAAGTCATCGTACGAAATCAATAAAACACATCATGATTTCTTTCTACAGTTCAGAGTGGCATTCAGACTTTTTTTTCTTCTTCTTCGTAACTAAAAATGTTAATGTGATTTTTAAGTTTTCGCCTTATGCGTAATAATAATTCGTGTTTATTTTTGACGTAGACATTTATGAAACAAAAAAAAAGACAATCTGTTATCTTGGTTCTGATGCCAGACATATGTTTAAACTCCTTGATCCATTGAACTCACTGACCATCGGGTGGGTAAAGTAAAGCCTACTTTGCAAATAAATGTGCAAGACTAACCTAAACTTGATAGCTTAAATAGTTTCCTATTTTTCATAGGTATCATCTGTAAATTGGCGAAACAATCTTCATATCCCTATTTCTACCATATGGTACTGGGGATCTGAGTTCAAGTTTAGATAAAACGAGAATTTTAAAGCTTTATGTGTTTTAAGGCAACAGGATCACATAAAATAAAGGTTATATTATTATTCGTACTTACAGCGCATATAATAGCTTTTCCACGGTTGAAAAGAGCTGAAACTTCGAATCACGCTTATAGGATAATTTTCGCAACTCTCACCTTTGTTGCTTTTCACTTATACATGGTGTGGCAAAAAGATCTGACACATTTATAGGTTTAATAAAATAGAAATAGAGTAAAGAAGAAAAATGTTTTTATTTTCGAAATGTACATATAATGCCATTTTGTTTCATTTCGTTTTAAATTTCAATCACTCAAGTGGGTGCCGTTACGAAACGTGTCCATAAACTGAAGGGTCATTTCATGTGGAATGGCAACAATTTCTTGACGAATGGCACAGCGTTCGATCTATTGAACAAGTAAAGTTCAATAGATCGTGAGTGGTGAGTGTATACCTTTGACTTCAGGTATCCCCCAGAGAAAAAAAATATCATGGATTCAAATCAGCTGATCGGGTGGGACAACGCTCTTTGTGTTGCTATTACAGGTTATTTGTTCTTGATAAATGTTTCCACCTTTAAATCGCAATTCTCGCCCATCCAATTCATGTTGCCAACTAAAAACGATATGAAAGAAATTTCAGTATAGGTATATTTCGAAAATAAAAACACATTGTTTTTTGTTCTTTACTTTATTTCGGTTTTATTAAACATAAAAATGTTCCAGATCATTTTGCCACACCCTGCATATATTTATAAATTCGATAAAAACTTTACATGAATAAAAGAAAGAACATGTTGTTAAATTCATGACAACGTACTAGTCGAAGATTTTTATAACCAACTAAGTACACGTCACCAAGTGTAAATGTAATTTTTTCTGAGAACGCATACTGCAACAAGTAGAGTATTCATAGTATTATTTGACATGTGGATGTAGTCAGACGATTTAAAATATATATTTCTTTCATTTGATGCCTTTTTTCACTCTTCAAATCCAATTAATTAATTACCAAGCAAAGCTCACTGCAGACTTTAAGTATCCATCGAGCCATCGCAAAAATGCTAGAAAATGATCGGTTTTTACCGATCCACAAAATAGCTGAGTCTACCTGCCATGCTTCAGATCAGACCAAAAATGGAGCATTGCTGTCATATCTGGGATGGAACTACACAGTCATCACTTTCCAGTCGACCCAGTACTTTCTGAGCGACTGTTCGGTTAAACTCTCTTCCTACGGACGGGAGGAACCCGAAGGAGGCTCCGCCGTAAGGCGGAGTCTCCTTCGGGGAGGTAAAACCGGCCCTGAACCCGTTTGTACGGGTTCAATGGGCATATTTTTGGCCGAGCCCACGGGCTCGGAATGCCACGTTAAAAAGGCCTTGTGCCACATGACACCCTCGTGGGGGGGGGACTGAATATCGTCATCACTTTCCAGCCTTGGAAGAGTTCAAGAGCGTTTTTGCGGCCTTGTGGATGATGGATTATTTGCCATTATACAACCCATTTCACACAGATGAAACGTTACTAGCATTTAGCTACCCTATCGTTAATTTCATGATAGATATTCAGATGGACTAAATTCCTTTGTTCTACTCAATCATACCATCACAATTAGGATACGCCCTGCCACTTACACGGCAAATCCTCCTCACTCGCTTCGTGCTTACTGGTAAGGAGGAAGTTCTTCTAAGAAAATTTCCCCGGAACTGCTACCTTGTGGAACAGACTAATGAAAGGATACTTTCTCGACCACTACGTTCTTCACCTCTTCAAGTCTAGTCTCAACCATCATCTATGCTACATATCTTTGTAATATGTTTTATTCACCTCTTCCATTTAAGTCCTTAAATCAAGCATGTTTAGTAAAACTCTACCTTCAGTGGACCTTGAAAATTTGATTGGGTTAACATTACAGGGCAAACTCACTTCTCGACCATAATGAAAGTCTGTTCTAAAACCGAATTGTTCGAGAACCGAAACAATTTTTCTTATTACAATTAATGTAAAAGAAATTAATTCGTTTCCAAGCAACAGATAAATGCTTATTTACATGCTTACACTA
>CAHIKZ030005588.1:1297500-1507500 GCA_903632075.3 Acanthosepion pharaonis | reverse complement strand
ATAACATTAAACTCTACACACACACACACACACACACACACACACACACACACACACACACACACACACATATATATATATATATATATATATATATATATATATATTGTATTCATGTATGAGTGCGTCCACACGCGCTGAAGCAATAAAAATATTGAAATAATAATTTTCTCTGAGATTTTGAACACGAAAATTTTGTGTAGATATTAAAAGAAATCTAACATCCCTTTTGTGCATGAATTAGTTGAAATATGCTGAACTTCCTTCTACCCGAAATGGCAGAACATTTTCAAAAGACGATGTGAGAGAAAGTGGAATAAAAAAAAAGGAAAAAAAAATTCTCCCCACGAAAAAAAAAAAATGAATTCAACAGATCGATTGGGAAAATATAAAGGGGTGAGAGAAGAAAATATAATGGCCAATTATAAATCAACTTTTGAATGTCAGGTGTATTTCTTTTCGATTGTTCCTTGACATCTAAAGGGTCTTTATTTCTGAAACATCAGCAATTGAATCTATCTGTCATGGTAATGATATGAAAAGAAACAAAAAAGTTTGCATGTATTGGCCCATCTGAAATTTCTTTGAACGCTTGCTTGATATTTGAAAAAAAAATTATGGAGCTCGAAAATGTGAATATCTCGAAATTATTAACTCTTTGATATGCAACTGCTGTGTGCAGAACGCTTGTGTCTTTTATGTCACGAAAATTTTTCATTTATCTTAGAGAGTAAGAATATTAGATTTTCATTGTTATCAACATGAGTTTCAAATTGCAAGTAAAAGACGTCATCACAAGACAAGTGAAAGTTTGAATAATTACTAAATATACAACTAAGTATCTGTATTAAAATAAAATTTCTCATTGTCCTTTATTTAATTTTCAGAGAAATAAATAACACAGTGTACAATAAACGTGATACGCAGGTTCTTATAAGAAGCTAATATGAAGGTCAGTGTTATAAAAAGTGCATAAAACCGATTCAAATGGATTAAATGAAAAGAATAGGTTTTAATACTGATCAAGGACCTTGTCGTCATGCCTCTTGTTAGTCTTTATACACTCAGCGCAATGAATGGTCTGGTTCCCCTGCTATATTTTTTTTAGAGATTATTCATAAAATCCCAAGAAGAATCTGCAATTTTATTGTTCCTAACTTGATCTCTGCTCCAGTCACTTTCTCAACAACGTAATGTTGCCATTTCTATAAATATATCCCCGTTGCCTTTTCTATAAATACTTTCATAGTACTGACGAACTTTTTCCTATGGTAACTACACTTTATGAATTTAAGCACACGGCTAGATTAGCGGCCAGTTGAAATGGCTAGATGTAACCGTAAGTTCTATGCTAACAGTTTCTTCTCTCGCTTGTGGAACTCTTTTCCATCTTCTTGTTTCCCAGTTAACGTTGATTTTCAAAAATTTATGTGCAATGTCATCCGTTATCTTCTAAGTTCTTGTTCTTTTGTTGTTTGGTTTCCTTAATAATGTTTTTTTTTCTCTAACAGGTAGTGACCCCTTGCGTCTTAGCGGCTTTATTACCTTGCTTGGGGGTGAAATGATTAAAAAACGTATTCGTTAGTGACTCGAAAAGATTAATCGGCGAGTCAAATTTGAATTTCGGTTGAGTTAATTAGATTCACTTTCACAAAAATGCCCTTGGAAAAGGTATGATTCTATCACTGCTTCCCGGGACACAGCTATAAGTTAAATAGCAAGGCTGACTGGGTTTATTTACTTTGTGATGACAACCAGTCTATGTGAAAGAAAACCCTTTTCTGAATTATCAAAACCAGTCAGGAGAGGATTTGCCCTGTCAAGATGTTTGAACTAGACACACCGCTGCTGCTATGGATGTAGTATAAATTGTGCCCTTAGGTTAACAGGAATCACGACCTGACTTAGCATATGACGTTAGAAAAATATTTTATAATTTCCATGACTTTTTCTGTAAATGAATGTAAATCAGGATTTCGTTAAAGGGTAAAGATAAGCAATATTCAAGAATTTTGCTTGACTGCATCGACCAGCAGGAAAAACATTAACCAGACTTCATATGAGCCATAATTTTGATTGGCTTTCTATACGAATGTTTCGCGAATAACTCTTCATTTTCGATACTTTCTGGAGATGATTATTCCTGGTAAGTCTTAAACTGGTCGTATCCAGATTTAGTACTTTAGTCCTTATCATTTGAAGACATGATGGCGGGAGGGGATATTTCCTCACTGCCAACTCAACAACACCGACTCGACACCGACCAACTGTGATAGTGTGCATATCTCTTAGATTGGCTTTGAATAGTAGAGATTTAACTTAAAAATAAAGTCATGTATTCAAAAAATGATCCTTAAAAATTCATATTTATTTGGTTTTAAAAAGTTATGTATTAAAAAGGATTCTTAGTAAATTTCTTTTATTCTTTTAAAACGTCGATGATAAAATTTGATTGTTTGCCTGTCGTTGAGTCGGCGGTGTTGAGCCGGCGGCATTCAGTTGGCCGTGATGTGTCGTCCTGCACCCCATGATTGTTATTTGCCATACGACACGAAGACGCGTCGCATTTGGTATGTACGCCTCAAGTACTATATTAATTAAAATAATTTATTATTTTAGATTCTAAACTATCAAATCAGGTAATATCAATAACTGAGCTATATTTGTTCCAACGCAACCGTATTAAAACGAATTTTATATTAAATTTAATCAATTGATTCTTTATTACTATAAACATTATTTTAGAGGAATAGACATTCTTTTTTTTTTCAATCAGTGAAATTAATGTCCACCAGTCTATAGAGATAATATTATTAGAATTTATTAGAAGATACATTTTCTTTAATAAGTCTTTCTATGTCTTGATCAGTTGACATTAATCACATTGTTAGAAAAAATAACGTGAATGTCTACTCAAAAATATGTACCCACTAAAATAAAATTATAAGTAATGAAGACTAAAGTTAATGTATGCATTAAAAATGACAAAAGGAAAAGTTTTGCCTTGTGACGTGTTTCGTCCTTTAGGACATCATCGGACTAAAGTTTACGCTGATGCGATTACACATGCTCACAAAGAAGAAGAAATGATGACATTTTAAACTCTTAAGTTTTCCCAAAAAATATGTTTTTGGATATATAATCCAGACAATTTTATTTAGTTTCTTTTGTTTATGTGTTTATTGTTTCTGTTATTAAATATCCCACAATGTGATTACAAGCGAAAAAGTGTTTAAACATAAAGGAGAAAAATCGACTATATGAAATTAACAAGTCTATATGTCCAAACATATTTTTAAAAAAGAAAATTTCATTTAATTTAATTTAAAAGTTTAATATTTCAGCGTCCCTCTCCATCGTGCGCATATGTAGTCACATCAGCAAAAAAACATTTTTTGTCTCATGAAGTTCAAAAGGACGAATGCGACATTCCAAAAAAGTTTCCATTTAGTCATTGATTTTCCTAAGTTTGCTCTGGTATATAAAAATTTGTATATCATTTTTTCATTCATTAAAAAAGCATTTAGCTTTTTTTTATTATGTTGTGTAAAAGAGATAGTTTGGCAGTGTCGCCCGTTAATTTTTATCAATTTATTGTATTAGATGGCATAGTGATAATATCGGATCGTAATGCATTGTTTTGCAGCAAGGTTCAATATATTTTTTATGTACTGAATATCAGAGGCATGAATGCATTTTGAAAATATGGTTGCATAATCTTTTCATTATTGACGGTGTTTTATTTTTATGACAATATAAAACTATAAAAGATAAATCTAATCGCTCTCAAGCGAGCTACTCATATTTGAAATTGTTATATCAATATCTACGTTAAAATAATTATTATTGTTTAATTCATTTAACCCTTAAACGACTGGAAGACGTTGCATAGACATGCACTCCAAACAGATAAAAATCAAGAAATTTCGTTTTTTTAGTGGGTAGGTTTTAAGTTTGTCGTTCCTTTAATTATATGCTAAAGGTTTGAACGTTATTTTGATTCTTTTAAATTATAAATATAAATTTTAAAAAATCGAATATAAATATTATCTTTTTAAATATAATATTCTTGACAATATGCCACTCACTGAAGTGTTCCATGCACAGTTGATTCGTGCGTCGCTGATACCAAGTTGACATTATTTCCCGCGTTTTCCTTTTGCGAAATATTCATGCAGACATAGCACTGTCTTCTGTTTGCAGGCTAATAATCCGGAAAATGACGTAACCATATACACCCTACAAAATATTAACCTCACGAATCCTAGAATTGCCAATTAGACATTTACTTTCGAATCACGAATGAATGCTATACATATAGTTACAAAAGAGTTTAATTCATCATTGATAATGTCCACCATGTTTAATTATTAGTAGGCATCCGTTTATCGTGCGAGATAAAACTAGCGCCCACTTTAGTCAAAATTTAATACTTTGCTAGTGAGACCTCTCCATATCACAGGCTTGGGCAATGACATATGGAGGCCTTTCACTACCCAGATTATATGCCCCCACTCTCAGCCGTACTGACAAGATCCAAATGAATACAGGGAATTATATTTAAGGAGGGCTTGGTTACAGGAGTTGCCGGAAAGTTAAGTGTTGACAGCCAAATGGCTTCCGGGCTCCACTTCAGGTTTTCTGTTTGAATTTACTTCGATAGTCATTTTCTGTGTTTAAATATAACCGCATGGAGGCTTAAAATTAGGTTTCTTCTCCCCTTAGATGGACTGCCTTCTTGGGCTGTCGAGCTCCACTTGCTTGAAACGGCTGGTTATTAAGCGCCAATTTTTCGGCTTCATTCTTTCTTTAGCTTGGAGCTAGACTTATCTGTCAAAGGTTATTTGAAACGCATGCCACGGAAGCATTTGATAGACAGTGGAAGCCGTCCACACTATCACCCCAGTCTATGGAAACTTTTGGAACATATATAATGCACATATATAAACATTATATACATTACTTGTTTTAGAAGCCACCAAAAATTAACTGCTTTTTAAATATGTAAAACAAAGACACTATAAGACAAATTACGAAATAGTTGTACATAAATAAACAAACAAAAATATAGAAAAGTCAGTACATTTTCGAAAAAGATAGCAGACAGTAACTATAAAAATATAAATTAACATACAATACATAATTTTTAACAGTATTAACACTTAAACTATCAATTGATAACAAATGAAGCAAAAGATCTTTAGATTAGTTGTACAAAATCAAATAAATACTAATACAGAAAAAAATCAAACTATTATTTGATGTTCTGAAGTAAGGCGAGATGATGCGTTTTTACTCAGTTCCAAAAAATTAACAGATTTCAAGTTTAACTGAAAAAGGAAAGCAAAATATTGCTTAAGAATAATATAATAATTTACTGTAATTTACAATTATTATTTCTTTTATTTTATTCCTTATATATATCAGGTCATCCCATAAATTCTGTCCGAATTTTGAATAAAGAAAACAAGTGACCATATGTTACATTTAATTACAGATTCAATCAACAATGTATTTTCCCTGATTATCTATGACTTCCTTCCATCTATTAACAAGCTTACTAATGCAATTACTGTAAAAGTATTTTGCCTTTAATTCGAAGAACTCACAAATGTCAGTTTTAACCTCTTCCTGTGTTACAAAAGCTGTTTCTTCCAAATGATTCTGTAAACTACGAAACAAATGGTAGTCTGAAGGAGCAAGATCGGGAGAATAAGATGGATGAGGAATTTTCTCCCAACCAAGTTCTTCGATCTTTTGTGGCGTAATTCTTGCTGTGTGGGGTCGCGCATTGTGTTGATGAAACATCACCCCTTTTTGATTCACTAGAGCAGGTCTTTTTTTCCTCAAATCTTGGTTTAAACGCTCTAATTTCTGACATTATATTTGAGCATTAATTGTTGCATTAAGTGGTAAGAATTCAAAGTGGATTATTCCTTGGCGATCCCACCAGATTGAAAGAAGAACCTTTTGCCCATGAAGTTCCCTTCTCGGCTGTGGATGGGGTCCTTCCCCTTTACCAAGCCACTGTCTACGACGCTTAACATTTCGATAAAAGATCTATTTTTCATCGCCGGTCACAAGTCTATCCAAAAAAGGTGAAACAAGTTGCCGAGAATGGAGAGAAGAGCAGATGTCAACTCGGGATTTGAGGTTGTTTTCACACAATTCATGAGGCACCCATTTTCCAAGTTTAGAAACTTTTCCAAGTTGTTGAAGATGATGATGAACAGTTGCATGGTTTTAACTGAGAACCACTGTCAATTCATCAACTGATAAAGCAAGATTTTCTTCAAAGGCTGCTTCAAGAAGATTTTCATCAAACTCAAATGGACGTCCGATTCGGTCTTCATCTTCAAGGGTGAAATCTGAATTTTGCAAACCATCTTCTGCAAGTTCTTTCATTCACACATTCCTCTCCATAAACTGAGTGAATGTTTCTAGCCGCTTCGGCTGCTGAGTTTCCTTTCTTGAACTCATAATGCATTATGTGCCTCAAATGATTCTTGGGTACTTCCATGTTAGGAGGGTTTTAATCAAACAAAATTTTATTTTATTGTTCTCTGAAATAAAATTTGATCAGTTTAAATGCATCTAAACATAAGAATAATGTTCAGCTCTATTAGATATTATAAAAAAAACTCTTTAAATTTCGTTCATTTTAACAAAAAGTTAAAATTCGGACAGAACTTATGGGATGACCTGATATATTAGAGTCATTATATTTATTTGAAGTTATATATGTATTGTAATGTATTTCGACTATTCCACGGTCATATTTAGTTTATAACTATTAAATCATTGGTTTAATGAAGATTTTGATTTTCTTCCGGGAAATGTTAGTGTAATGCTTATCTGAAAATGTTAGTTTGAAGCAGTCACTTCCTTTTCGTAAAGCCTCTATATTGATTCTTCAACCAACCTTATCTGATAAACTATAAAGTGTAATCAGTAACGTGCAAAAGTGGGGCAGAGGATGCGACGGCCTCGGTCATCCATACCGGGAAGGCATCCAATCAAAGAGTGAAATAAGAATATTTATTTTATATTTAATTAGAATAAAGTGTTCATTTCATGTTTCATCTGTTTTTAAATATTTCGAATGTCTTCCTTTCTTACATTCTTCAGTATTAGACGCTATAATACCCCTAATTGAGTCTTAGGGAAATAAAGTCAAAGAGTTGGCCCCCGGCATGACCAAACATCACCAAACCTCGGTATGGCACTGAGTGTAATTGCCAACTTTAATGTCTAAGGTCAGTTTTAACCATGAAATCCCTTAACATATTAAGTACGTTTTACGTATTTTATAGCAAAAAGTACTCTGATTCATTATCTACCTATTTAAGCAGTGTGATTAAATATTCATTTTAATTTGGAATATATTTTTGTTTGATATTTTACATCGTCCCGGTAGCTCTTTTTTTTTATATTTCTTTTATATCTAGAGCAATAAAATAGCCTAATATATATTCAGATCTGCAAGCCAATTAGCTTATCCTTAATTTGATAACAATATCAAGCAAAGAGCTAACCTGGTAGAAATTAGATACAAAAATGACTTGCAAGTTTACCTAATTTACACATTTTTATTCGGAATTCTTTTATCCAAAGCAAAAGAGGTCACAAGTTTTTCCTTAAATTAATTATTGCAGATTTTATCCGATATCGATTTTTGTTATTTAATTTCCTTACGTGAATGGGGGCAGGCAATACATTTTTTTCAATTCATATCTTCATAAACGTTATAAGGGCTAAATGATACAAACGACCAGCGATAGAATCTGTTAGTTTGGATGATCAATATTTTCCAAGTATAAGATTGACTCATCAGATAAAAGTCCGTTTTTACTGCTAAAAAATTAATATGATAGAATCAGGAATAGAAATTATGAGTGGATAACCATTAATGATATAGTCATTTTCTAATATATTTCTTTCTATTGCAAATTTTCTCGGTGTATGAAACATTAAACTCACAAGAATACTATTGGCTTGAATTTCTAGGGTTAGGATTTATCATTATTTAGATTATGCAATAACAACGTCTAGTAAGGAAGACTAACGTTTGGCGTTCGACAGGCGACGAAAAAAGCATTCGGTGGAGTCCGGCGGAGTCCGGCGGCTGCCCGAGAAAAAAGAAGGGTTTGCTTTAGATTGGGAAGACGACAATTAGGACTGTCGCTGAGTTGGCTAGAGAGTTCCCGAGTAGAAAACTCGGGGACTACGTTTTAAGTTTGTTCAACAAACTTAAATCATAATCCCCAAACAGATTTTATATATATATATATATATATATATATATATATATATATATATATATATATATATATATATATATATATATATATTGGATTTAAAAATAAGATATAATAAGAGATTATCTCGGTGAAAACTAACGTTGATTTATGAGTGCTGTGCAACATTTAGAGTTGTTTGTATTCTGCACTTTGCATTCATTTGCATATTTTTATTTCTTTCTTTTTTGTTTTGTTTTTTGTTTTTGTCGCGACCCATTTTAATTATCTCGCGACCCACTGACTGTTTAGAAAAAAAAGCATTGTGTTTGGCAGTCGTTGGTTTGTTGACAACTGTCCGTCTGTTAAAGAGCCCGATGTAATAAATTTCATTTTCGACACCCAGCGTTCAACACAAACAGTTGGTACTGATTATGAAAACCCCCATAAAACGTACTCTTTGTATTTAACATTTGAATTTTCTCTTACATATTTGTCGAAATTCTTAACCATTGATCATATCCTTTTTTATGCAAATCATTTAACTTGGCTTAAAAAATATGTAAAACATTTCAAAATTTGTATTTTTTTTCAGTAATTCTTCCTTTTTTTCACATTTACATCGTGTCTCAAAATATAATATAAGAATTACGAGGTAGTAACATTTTTTCTTTCTTTCAAACATCAAAGACGTGCACGGAACATAGATATAAAGTGGAATTTTGAAGCCAAATTGAAAGATTATAAATGTTTGATTAAGAAAAATATACTATCTTTTTATTACTAATATAACTATCTACACAACATTTCTATGGATTTTTTTATCTGCTTTTTTATATATATATATATATATATATATATATATATATATATATATATATATATATATATATATATACTGTTATAGGGACGTACACTTTTGAAGTGTGAGTTTAATAATGCCTATTAGTGGTGTCACAAAACATATTTTAACATAATTACAAAAATACATCAATAAATAGATAAAGAAATCATTGAACACACTTTCATCTTTAATCTAAAGCGCTTTAATTATAAGCACTGTTGACACGTTTATGCGTCATTTTACTTCAAGTAATTAAGAAAGCAAAATAATATATAATAAACTTTTCACTCTAAACAGCTAATTTAGACGCGCTTGTCGGAATATCTACTTTCGCACTTCATCTATATTTATTGTACCCTATCAAGAAATATTAATCCTGCAGTATTACTGGTAATGTACGAGAATTAGAATTACTTTAATTCTAAAACTATGCTTCTTTAAATGGCCAATTCTGAAAGACGTTTAATGCGCGTCTTAAAGTGCAGATAAGATCAATGGGTTAACGTGATCAGTAAATCCCTCTCTAAAAAGCGAATTCTTGTTGCTGTAACTTAGTATTCGGTCAACCTATTCAGGAATATTACCAACAGATCCTTTAAGTGGCATCTTTGAATAAAGAGACTTCCTTTAATGAATGCCATTATCACTGAAGCAGATGTTGCTGTGCCGAAATTTCCTCTTTCAAAATTTGTGGGGATTGAAAAGACAAGGAAACAGAAATGAAAGCATTTAAAAGGGCGCACATATTGACTGATACTATATAGCGCGTTATGCTAACCTTACTGACATTAGGAAGTGGAGATTCTTCTTTTCTTTTACTCAGGGAGGTTTCACCTGTCTGTCAATCACTGCTCAGAATTTGATTCCAAAGATTTTTTCCGATCAGATCATCCAAATAATTTCCGACCACATCCGCCAACTGATTCTTAAAATTGCCTAATCTCTTCATTCCTTCCTTAATATTTTCTCTTAAAGTCTCCGTTACATGAGGTAAAAAGCAAAACG
Organism: Acanthosepion pharaonis; assembly: GCA_903632075.3. NCBI lineage: Eukaryota > Metazoa > Mollusca > Cephalopoda > Sepiida > Sepiidae > Acanthosepion > Acanthosepion pharaonis. Next base: position 1,497,414 of record CAHIKZ030005588.1, on the reverse strand, counting down.
CGTAGTCGTGCTTACAACGAAAAACAAGGAAACCAATCAGATGCGTGCGTACGCTTGAAAGTACAACTACATAATCTGTATCGGTTTCATGAATAAAAAGTTATGTACCTTCAAAAAGGACTTCTCTGTTTATCTCTCTCAAACACTCAATCAAATAAGTATACATACCCACGCAGGAGTATGGATTCTTGAAAAAATAGCACATATATGAATGTATTTAAATAAGGCGGAGAAATGAATTGCACCGTGGCATAAGAGTACCCTGTGTATATTGACGTGCCAAAATGGAGGAACACAGGTACACACCGAAAATGAGGCATCTGTAAATCGATTGTGATATTTATACCCAAAGCGAGATAGATAGAGAATTAGGTCGGTAAATGAACTGCTTCAAGTAGACGCATCGAAAGTGAGTAACATAGATCTCATTGTCAATCAATAGATAGATTTTTCTTTATACAGAGATGAAGAAAATATAGCTATAGATCGATTAAATGTATCCACTCACTCATTCTCTGTCCACCCCTCTCTCTCTCTCTCTCTTTCAATAGATAGATATGCGTATGCATGCAAACAATGCTTACGGCCACATCAAGTTGAAACAGCGTTTCTTTTTTCTTTTTTTTGCTTTAAGTGCTTTAAGTCTGCTCAGTACCTAGATTGGTGACCGCTTGGAAATAACATGTTCTATAAGCTTGGATGTAAGGATGTATTAATGGATAACGGCTCGGAATTGGAAATCTGAGACACGCGTTCAAGTCCCAGCTGAGTTTGTTATATTCACGTAAATACACTTGGGAAATAATGAATACGCCTCTTTTTCCCACAGTTATGGGTTAATAAGCAGAAGTTGTATCAGTAAATCATTATTATCTTCAAAAGATTCTTAAAATTTAAAAATAATTCTGCCTAATTCTGCAAAAGACTAATAAACCGTATAAAGATCAATCACAAGCGCACAGTCACCTAAACACACACGTATATATATATATATATATATATATATATATATATATATATATATATAGAGGAGAGAATGAAAGAGAGAGGAGCCTGGTTATATATACTCGGTGAGTCAGCGAGTTTCTCAGACGATTCACTTGTGTAGTGAATTTAATGAAAAATTGATCGAAATAAGACCCAGACTACCGTAGATTTGTATTTGATTAAATACAGGCACAAAAACTCACGCATTCACATATGTATATTTTTTAACATATATATATATATATATATATATATATATATATATATATATATATATATATATATATATATATATATATAAAAAAAAATGAAATCAGACTATACTGCTAAAACATATATTAAAAAATTAAATTTTAAATTCTCAACGTCCCCTCTCTTTTGTTCCATGTGTAGGCGCCTCAACGTCAAAATGATTTTAGTCCGATGAATTCCTAAAGGACTTATAAAGGTGGACACTACGGGCACCATCAAGTTTCATACTTGAACGCACTATTCCGAATATATATATATATATATATATATATATATATATATATAATTTTCCCTAAAATTGTTCTTAATATATATATTTTGAAGTTTGTTTTCAAGCATGAAACAGACCGTCGCTACTTGGTGTCTTTTATATTTACATACGCTATATCACTGATATACCCCAAATATAGCATATATTAAAACTAAACCGGGTTTCAATTCTCGGTAGTGGATGTGCACTGCTGACGAGTCCCAAATATGTGACGAAACGGCTGTCTAGTGCTTTTTGCATATATATATATATATATATATATATATATATATATATATATATATATATATATCAGAAAGAACATAAAGTCAGCATTTAGAGGCGACAGTCTGTTTCATGCTAGAGGTGACCTGGCGATTGCATCAAGCATGAAACAGACTGTCGCCTCTAAGTGTTGACTTCTATGTTCTCTTTTATATTTACACACGGTCTATTTCTGATATTGAGCACTTTAACCCATGAATATAGCACATCTTAAGACTATATTTCTTCATGTGTGTGTGTGTGTGTGGCGTGATATTCAGAGTGAATTTCATATTTACAGTATGCATTTCTACGAACATCGCATTTATATATATATATATATATATATATATATATATATATTCCCAGCTCGCCGACTGGTTAGTACATGTTTTCCGGCTTGATGATATCTCACTGTGCGGGTCCATTGAAAATCATACTACAGATTAACCCACGCCTTACGACTGAAATACACACGACGGAACTGTTCGAAAGCCGTCGATGTTTGTACTCACACGAAGTGACGCCACCATTGTGACCGAGCGTACTAATCTTGTTCAACTGTTGATCCAATCAGATTATGCGCTACCTTGAAAAAATGCAACTAAGGTCCGTTTAGCACAGGTGGTATCTGTGGGTGTTAAACAAACACAAATGCGCCTCACCATACATACACACACACACACACACACACACACACACACACACACACAGAGAGAGAGAGAGAGAGAGAGAGAGAGAGAGAGAGAGAGATTAAGCTCAACGCTGAACAAAATAATAAGTAAATAAATAAACGAATGCTGTCATCAGAGGTAATAATATTATCAAAATACCAATAACAAAATTATTGTTAACTTGTTACGGGTAACAACCTAATGGCACTATGTTCTTATATAAAGTTCCATACAAAGCAGTGGTGTGTCATTATCTGTCACGATTGATATACGCTTGCTGAATACTTTCGGAAAAGCAAAAGTGAATATGAACATATATATGCGGTAGGTAGTTGCCTCAGCAGTAGCAACAATATTATGTGTGATTAGCCATGTTTCGGACGTTCCTGCAAAGTCTCTAGTTTACTGCTGGCGAAAATGTATAGCCGAGGCTGGTGATTATGATTTTGTAGCGGAAAACTTACTCGATTCGACTGTACTTATTGCATCTGTTGGAATTTGTTTTCATACTAACAGTTCACCAATACAAGGCTCAAGGTCCACTCAAGGCAGAGGATCACTGAGCGAAATTGTTGTAAGGGAGTGGCAAGGAGGGCGTCAGAAGGACACATTATGAGTACACGTGGGACAGATATCGGTTGACCCAGAAATTGAAGAGCTTAATATTGCAGTTGTCAGGCAAAGCATCCTCTCGGGAGTAATTGTTCTGGCGGGGGGAAGCTCTTTTCAAAAATAGAAGGCATTATTTTCGGAATGTCCATCGTAGATCTGGCTTCTGCACCTAGGATAGTCCGCACTCACACACACACACACACACGCACAAATACGCACGCGCGCGCTCACACACACATATATACACACACAAACACACACACAAACACACACACAAACACACACACAAATACGCACGCGCGCGCGCGCTCACACACATATATATACACACACAAACACACACACAAACACATACTCGCACACACACCTACACACACAGACACAGACACAGACACACACACACACACACACACACACACACACACACACACACACACACACACACACACACACACACATATATATATATATATATATATATACAGATGGGTAGAGAGAGATTGAAAGAAATTATAAAGAAAAGGTAGGTAGCACCAGCAATGCAATCTTTTCAAATTTGGAGAAACGAAAAATCGATGCGGAAGCGCGGCATAGATTCACTTTCAACCAGCCGTTCACCAGCTTCACCCACACCATATCGCCCATAAATCAGCTCTGTGAATGGTAGGAAGGTTTCGGCGCCAACAATGCCGTACACCTACATTCTAAAACATCACGAGTTGTTACACATTACTCATGTGATCCATACTGCGACGCGCATTGCAACAAAACGTTTCAGCTTCTTTGAAATAAATCCATTGTTAAATAAATTTTAATATTAACAATCGCTCTAAGTGATTTTTAATAAGTCTGCATATATAATGAAGTAGACATTTTTTTACCAGTCAATGTTCCCAACGTGAGCTTTATTTTCATTGTGGGTGCGCGGGTGATGTAACGGATAGTGACTCGGAAAGAAACCGGAAAGCCGAGTACGAATTCTAGTCGGATTCGTTACATTCCCTTACGTGCATTCCCTTATGACTATATGTTTTAAATAACGCTTCTCATACGAACAACAAAGTTAAGCAACGTCGAGCTTGGTTAATACTTAGATGTGTAACCAGGTTCCTTAAGCTTGGATATCCAAGTGTTCTAATGGATAATCCAATTCCAGTCAGGTAAATATTCATTTACGCGGAATTTCTCTTGGGAAAGGTACGAATTAACGTCTTATCCACCATCTATTGCTGAATTAGTAGAACTTGTATCAATATTATCTCCAGAAAGTTTTTGCAATATTTTCTGACTTTAAAAAGCCCGCAAAAGTTGGATAAGCCGTAAAAAAAATCAATCACATCAATCAATCATACGCGAAAATACATTGAAAAAGATATGAATCCATCCCCCCAGCTATGGGTCAAATACGACTTGTATCTGAAAAAATCATTGTTACTCTCAAAAAATAATTAATGCATTGTTCATCCGCCCCACAAAAAAGAATCATCCATATAATCTGAAATATGTTTTTGCTGTAAATAAAATACAAAGGGTTGATAAACCATAAAAACAACAAAATCACCTAATCAGTCACACCCACCTATCAAAAAACGGCCACCGAGAATGATAAGAAACAGTTCTTAAAAGTTAAATATGTTTAGGTGACTGGTTATTTCTTTAACTCTCCCTTACTAATATGAGACTTTGTCAAAGATTTGGTATTGAATAGTTTTCAAACAAACCATATTTGAAATATATCATTGTTAAATTTTGTTATATAACATCTTTTGTATTCTTTATTGTTTTTACAGAATAAATGAAAATGAAGGAAAAAAGAAAAGTATAGGTTTTATTTTGAAAACTTACTAACACTAACTTAGTCGTCGGTAGGGACGCTTCCATGTGCCATCATATGGGTTCCAGTTGCGCCTGGATACGAGGCGTTACTCTATGCTTTCCCGCATGGTCCAGTATTAAGGTTCATTTTGCATGACAGTATTGCAGTTTTATGATTCAAATCTACTCTGTTATAGTCTACTGTTGACCACAGCTAGTATCTTGCGGCCATTTATCCTCACCGTAACCCTGGCAAGAGTGACTTCCGGATGCAATGTCTTGCCAAAATGGAAATTCATGATTTGATCCCAGTTCCACACACGATTTGTAATTCTAAGCTCTGTTTTTCTCCTAGATTAATTGCAAAAGCCCACTCTTCCCTGCTATTTAACACACAGTTGGGGCGAAGAGACAAATTTTTATTTCTTGTAAAGTTATTGGCGCGTAAGTAAATTTAAACTAACTTGACTGTAATTCGAACTCTGTGCTTCAATTTCTCATCCCGAGCCGCTATACATTACACCACCCGAACATTCACGGATTTTGAAAAGTTGAATTAAAAAGGTAGTATTAAAAACGAATTTGTACGTTTCTAAAATTCATATATACAAAAGTTACATTTTATTTTTAATATGATCAATGATAAATATAATAATCCATTTGGATGCTACTGAACTTTTTCCCATCGCAAGCAATGAACAAATAATTTGTTATTGTCTTTGCATAGATTACTACCACTATTAGTATACTTTTGCGGTTATATGCTTGTAATTCACGCAAATATTAAGAAAAAAAAAACTTTTTAGAGTACTTGACAAAGATATTCAGGAACCTATTTATCCAATCTGGATTTTTTTTACTAATTGCTAAATAATAAAAAAAAAACTCGTATGTGTTCATGTTTGTGATAAAGGATATCTTAAAAATCTTTAAAAACGAAACCATTAAAGAATATACAGGGTGCATGGATAAATTGTAGTCTAAATTTAAGCAGAAATGGAAATAATGCCGTCATCAGTTATATTTACCAAAATTACACAAATATAACTTGAAATACTGGAGAGTAAATTTATTCAATAAAATCGCCATTGGCTCCAACCACAGCCTCCTGACGACTTCCGAATCTCCAGCATCTCTTCTGGACGGTCTCCTTGTTTAAGTTGGTGAATGCTGCCATAATACTCGCCTTCAGTTCATTTTTGCTGTTACAAAGAGTTTTATAAGTCTCTCGCTTAACTGCACCCCACACATAATAATCAAGGAGGTTGCAGTCTGGGGAGTTAGGTGGTCAGATTCAAGGGGTGATGTGGTCGCAGAAGTTTTTCTGGTAGCTATTACTAGGTTCTCCTGATTGTGTGGTATGATGCAGAATCCTTTTTGCCTGATATAATTTCTTAAGCAGCCACGCTCTTGACACAAGGCAGCACTACTTCCTGAAGGCACTTTATGAAGGCCTCTGTGTTGAATCTGCGGCTCTGTGGGAGGATAAATGGCGGCATAACGTCGACATCACTAGTGATCACTCCAAGCACTATGATTTTGACTGGATATCTCATCCGACTCTTTTCGATATCCATGTATTGTAGCGTCAAGCCGACAAAAGTCGTTTCAAAATTTCTGGCGGAGGGAATTGCGTCATGGTGCTCTTTTTCTAACAGGTAGTGCCCAACTGACCCTACTATACTGTGCAGTCGACAAAATGAAAAACAAACGCGCATGCGCGAAATTAAAAATATAAAATAGCGACAATTTACCCATCGCACACTATAATTTAAATAAATAAACGGCAAATATTGTCTGTCCGTCCGTATATCTGAAACCCACTCTAACTCGAGCCACGCTGGCTATACATAGACAAATTATACATTTTTGTAATCAGTATGATCCTGAGATTGAAAATAAACCCTTCGTCTCTTACTTGAACATTGGAAATGTTTTCGGGTGATTCAAATTTTAAAATAACTGAAAAAAATAATGAATTTACAAGTTTTAAATTTATACTGAGTTTAAATTAACACAAAAACTGTAAAATTTAAAATTATTTCTTAAATTCAGTTTAAATTCTCTCCAAAAATGTTTGAATTAATGAAATAATTTTTATTTAAAATAGCAAGGAAACAGAGTTAAAATTAGAAGTTTCATGACGTGAGGTTTGAAGTTCCACAGAGTTTATGATTTGAGGAAATCAATTTTCAGCCTGAATCGGACATTCGACTCAAATCGGTGTTTTGGACGAAATTGGACATATAACTCGAATCATACTTAAAGTCAGATTTTGAAATCTCATGGTATGAATTGAAGAATTCAAAGTTATTTTTCCAAAATTATCATTGTTGTTTCATAAGCTGGACCAGAGGTCCCTTTAAATTTGGGATGAAGGCCCAATTAGCCCTCCACGGGATCTAGCTTAAAAGTCCACATGGAGAGCGGGTTTTAAGCTAGTTTTTTTTTTATAAATATGCAGTTATAAGTCAATGAGAAAGCAGCAAACAAAATGGCCATTATACTTGGTAGAATTTCTCGAAATGTTTCGATGTTCACTGTGCAATTAATCGAGATTTTATTGCGCTTAAATTTCAACTCATTTTGGATATGGTTATCGTTACCACAAATCTTTCTCATGAGAGAAACGATTACTTTCAAAATAAAGTGCATGGAATCAACAAAAATTAATGCCAGTTTCCGATTATTATTGAATGAGAGAGCAGCACAACAACAAAGTAACGGTGAAAGGAACCCAATGTACCCAGTATGACACCCATTCTTATAAGTGTATACTAAGCCACATTTATCACGGCGAAATATGCGCGATATGATTGCAGGTTTTCATTAAAGCAGAGTATGAACTTGTAGTTGTGGCCCAGTTAAATATACATACGTTCAGACGGTCTTTGATTTAGGGCGTGATTCCTAGTATCTAGATGCGACTCCCAAATCGTTTTGACTTCCTCATTCTTCATGCGTCAAAAAAAAAAAAAAAAAAGACAATCCTCTTGACACCAGGCCAGGATGATTCTCCCAATAACCCCGCTCAGGAAAAGAGATGCACATAGTTTCAGCCCCGAAGTGACAACCAGTCAAGCAACAGACAAGCAAATCTTTGATAATGAACAAGATATTTACTGTAGCCAATCTTAATTCCCCTAATCAAAATATCTCCAATTAATTAAGATCATAAGCCATGTCAACTACAGCTGGTGTTTATTATTATTATTATTATTATTATTATTATTTCCTTTGATTGCACATTTGTGTACACATTTCTTACCGAGTCCTACCCAGAGCCCTAAGGTTAGAAATGGCATCATGACCTTTTCCACTGACTAATTAAAAAAACATTTTACATAGATAAAGCCCCTCATAAGGTATGGGCTGTGCTCGTGAAAACAATTTTTCTATTTTTTTAAGGCATGGGCTTCCAGGAATCCCTTCAATTAGTCTACTGGAGTCTTTTCCAAAGATTCCGAGGGCTCCAACTACAACAGGGATTGTTGATGTTCCCATGTGCCACATTTTAGAGATTTCAATTTCAAGGTCTTTGTAATTTGATAGCTTTTTGAAGGTCTTCAAAGATACATTGCAGTCTGCAGAGACTGCCATGTCAATAAGGATACACTTTTTTGTTTGCGATTTCTAATAACAATGAGCTGTAGATGCGAGTATAATTGTTCATATTTCTTTAAGGCATTGGCTACCAGGGATCCCTTCATTGAGTCTATAGGAACCCTTCCAATAAAGCCGAGGGCTTCAACTACAACTGAAATTATTGATGTTCGCCTGTACCATATTTTTGAGATATCTACTTCAAGATTATTGTATTTTGAAGATATTAAAAGATACATTATAGTAAGCAGGGACTGTCATATCAATAAGAAAGCACATTTTGCTTTTGAAGCCTTTGATGATGAAGTCTGGGCGATTAACTTTGATTGCTCTGCCTGTGTGATTTGTAAAGTGCCATAAAAATTTTACAGATTCCATGTCTGTAACCGAGTCTGGGTCTTGTTTTTACAACTTTCTTGCAATATCCTTTACGTAAAAGTGGCAGATTTTCTAGTGCACATATTGGCCCACTATGTCATGCCCAATTTTATATTCAGTTGGTGCTAATACCGTGCAACATGACGCAAGATGGTCCATTGTTTTTGGATATTTATCACAGAATCTGCATTTCGGGTGAACCCAATTTTTCAGTACGTGTGATTAGTAATTTCTAGTAAGCAAGCATTGGTGCTGTACAGCAAGAATAAAGCCTTCGGTTTCAGCTTTTAACCTTGTATTACGTTACCGCTGATTGGTACGAAATTTGTCTACATTAGCACGGGAAGAGTATTAACTACTATTATCTTGCCATCGTTTCTGCATTTGGTTCATAGCATTTGGTTTTGCTTGGTTCTTTGCCGCTGCTGTATGTATATTATGGTTTATTTGCACTTCTTCACCCGCTTGAATTTCCTATTTTGAATTCGTTGGTTTATGATTGACGTAACTATTTTAATATTTTCAGCGCTGAGAGGAGAACGCGATTTAAGAAAAGTAAAAGAACAGAAAAGGACAGTGTTTGACAATGTTCAACAATATTTCGACAATATGACCTTTTCAAGTTATGTTTAAAAGTTGTTTACAAGTATAAAAATATAAAAAAAGGAAAAAAAATATACAAAAAATTTAAAGTCTTTGTACAAACGGCGCTTGTCTTGAGAAAAAACAAATGTACTTGCAATTAAATGAAATGTTAAAGAAACAACGTTTGTACAAAGACTTATAATTTTTTGTAGATTTTGTTTTATATTTTATACTTGTATACCACTTTTAAACATAAGGTGAAGAAGACATACTGTCGAAATATTGTTGAATATTGTCAAAAACTGTCTTTTCTTTTTCTTTTCTTAAATCACGATGTTTTCTAAGTTTACTATGTTGTTTTATATATTCAGTTTTCCTAACAGAAACATCTACAGTATCCTCATTTATTTCAACATTCACCTCAATATTCCAGTAGGTTCACCGAAGTTAACAACATCAAGCCTTGTCAGTACATAGATGGGTGACCGCTTGGGAATACCAGGTGCTATAAGATTGGGTGTGTAGTTGGTGTAATGGATAATGGTTTGGAATTTTTAATCGGAGAGCCGAGTTTCTGTTCCAGTGGGTTCGTTATAATCATTTACTCGCAAATGCACTTGGGAAAGCTATGAATCCATCTCTTCTCCCCCAGTTATAGTAAAACTTGTCTTACTAAAACCATTATTATGTCCCCAAAAATAAAACTGCGTACAGAATATTTAGATTTCGGCATTAAATAACTCAGAGGCTGATGTACCGCTAAACAAAAAAACAACCAACCAACATCGCAATATTGACTGAACTACGAATGATTTCGAAGATTTCTTGGATTTTCATTTCATTAATCCTTTTCCGATAGTATTTTAATGAACGTCCTCAGCACGCCCAAAACCACTGGCACGAAAGTCAACTTTATGTTCTTCATTTCTTATGTCTTCCGATAAGGTTCATCACTTATCCAACTTTGTTTTCTTTTAAGTTTATTCTATGATCTGATGAATCATTTTTTCTCTGGTGTTTTGATCTGAATTAGTTGATAATTGAAACCATGTCTTCTGTGCTTGTCGGTAGGAAGAGAATGACATTAAGTCTTAAACCGTGAACATTTTCTCAAGATGCAGTAGTTCTGAGGTTTGGTCTGTCCTCGAATATATGTTACCTCGCTTTTAGTGATTTTAAAACGCTTTTTAAATGCATCACCTATCATAGGAATAACCTTAATTCTTATATTACTCACTTTCCGTAGACTGTAATTAATTTCTATGTTTCCGTTTAACTTCTTTTTCAACTTGTTATCTAGTACATACTTATCTAATTATTTTCAAGTATTTTTTGTTTATTTTATTTCTTAAATGGGAAGAGGTTGGAGTTTTTTTTAAAGACAGCATTTAATGTCTTTCCTGAATATTGTCTGAAGAGGTTCTGATCTATCTCTAACTGCTCAATGGGGAAAACAGTGGCTTATAACATTTCGTCACCCTCGAACTGGTCCTGAATTTACTACATTTGACAGGCGCTTGCACTCTGAATGAGGCCCTATGCTTTACATATCTATTTAAACTCAAATTCACCCCAGGACACGTGGAACTCTATCTCGCTAAAGATGTTTCAAAAATTTCGACTTCTTGTACGACTCCAGAAAGTGCTTATTCCCTTTAGCGAAACGATCATTACAAGACCAAAAATTGAATATTTCTGCCATATCTTGACGGGGGCGCTGCCTAATCCATGCGTTCCATCCTCAGCAGATTTTAAAAAACGTTTATGCGACTTTCAACCCTACGATCTTTTTTTTCCCACAGATGAAAGCTCGCAAGCGTATCGCTATTTTATTGCTACCTCGATGGCAAGTATTCAGAAGAGCACCATTTTTTAGTGCCAATAGTTCAAGCCTTTGCTACCAAAACCCACTTTGCTACGTCCACAAGAGGGAATCTTTCCAAGAATCGTTACTCTAGTTTACTTTTTCCAGAACTATTCAATCTTAACCTCTTCAAGTCTATGGTTAATCGTTATCTTTACGCTGTATCCTTATAATCTTCACTTTCTACTTCCTACTCTTATGTTCCTATTACACAATTTATTCAGTAACACTATCTTGAGTGGCGCTTGAGTCTTATATTGGATGACCGTTAGTAAAACATTGCCTTGGTATAATTTTGTTCTGATAGTTTTATTTTGTGTTACAATAATAAGAGGTGATTTTTGCTTATTTTTTCTCTGATTAAGCTTACGCGTGCTTTTTCGTTTGTGATAGATTTTATCCTCACGTATTTTTATAAAGATTTGGTCTTGTGTTTTATATTTTCTTTTCCCATGCTGTTTTTTTTGCCATTCTTTCGGTACTTGCCTGCTCTTCTATGTTGTTCTCATGTGTGTCTTTTTTCAAAACCTATTAGTGCTGAGCGAACACAGTTTTCAGAACTGATGATCCTTTTCTTCATTCTTTTCACTTTCTTCTCTTTATTTTTATAATTTATCTACATATCCGTTACGCTTCCTTATACAGCGACAAAATAGAAGGCAATTTCTCAGTAGATTTCGTGCATTAAAGTCATTTTCTGGATTGACTTGGAATCGCAATCAAAGATTAAAAACGAACTTACTGTTTGTGATTAATTCTTCTTCAACATCTTTTATGTGTCGTGTCCGCTCAGACACTAGTGAACATCGCTTTCCACAGTTTCTGTCATTTGTAGCTCTGAAGCAAAGGTTGTCCCCCAGCCATCACTCCCAGCTCTCTCTCTGTCATCTGTTTACATAAAATCATGTAAATTACTTAGTTTATTTTAGCTTATCCGACATTTACCTGTAATTGTTGAAATTAACAATCCCACTTTCCCTGTCACAGAAATTTCAGCAGTTTCTTTCTGATTGTAAGTTTAAGTGTTCATTATATTCGTATATTTTCAAACTTCCTCATTGATCACATGTTCCTTCCAGTCTGTTCTGAGTATTTTATTTAAATATACAATAGTTAAAACAGAAATGACTAGATCATTGTCTTGAATTATTTTTTATTGGTCGAGTCATTTATTACTATTTATCAACCCTTTGCAGGTTACGTAAAGCCAGAAAATATTTTTAGATTGTAAGAATATTTTGGAGATAATAATGAATTGATGATAAGAGTCTTACTAATTAATCCACAGAAGAGGTTGATTTATAGCTTTCTCAAATGTATTTGTTCGTAATTGAATATAACGGAGCCAACGGGAATTAAAACTCGGCTCTCTGATTAACAATTCTGAAGAATTATTCATTTCATCACCCACTATCTCAAGTTTACAGCGCCCGATATTCCCTATCGGTCACCCATTGAGGTAGCTCGACGTTGATTAACTTTGGTGATCTTACAGAGACTGGTGTTTCAACATGATGTGACAGTAAGTGTGACGCCCCTGGTAAAAAATGGGGCCAGCTGAACGATATATGTGTAACATAAACGAGTTAACGAGGTAAAGTATCTGTAGTTGTGTAACTGTGAGAGCCACAGGACTCGAACAATATTCAGCACTAGTTGATTGCGAATTATTGTTGGGTTCAGGAAGATAATGCACTCACTTATCCATGTGATAACTATTTTGATTTCTCGGTAAACGATAAGAAGGCAAAGACAGGTGAAAACCTTAATCGCCCGAAGTATTAATGCGATTATTGGCGACATCCATCGCTAGAAAACATAATATATGCATTAAAATCCTCTTCATCCATAGTGCGAGTTTTGATCCTTGAAGAAAAACTTGTTGTCTGTAGTTTTTCAGTTTATTTGATGTTAAAATGCTAGTACTTACGGATAGTCTTCCATCCATCATCAGGCATGTGTTTTTTTTCCTTATAAAATCAAAAACTTGAGACGATATATCTGTATGTCGACCGAAAGATGTTTTTTGAATATCTGCTATTATTGACGGTTGTGTAAGATCACGGAACGTGCAAAGACGCAACGCTAAGTTTTTCAAAGCATATTCTCCTCAGGCAGATTATTTTCTCAAAAGTTTCATAACTGATCAGATTACGATAGACGTAATACTCACTGATTGCATTTTATTAACTGAAAATAAGGCGTCTATTTAAAATACGAAGTTCCCTCTATAATCATATTTGTGTTTGTATACTATTGCATAATACTGGGCGACATGGTACCAGTGGCTCTCGTAGACATGAACACATGTCATTCTACGAGTGCGATGAGTATTATGCAATCTAGTACTTCCTGCCACGTGGTTGAGACATCGGCGATTAAATCGGTTCCGTAACTTAGAGTTTTCTGATCCGGTGGGTAGCTGGATATATTGCATTGAACATTTTGCTGCCTCAGTAGTTTTCTAGCACTTTGGTGTAGACTGGGCACTATAGTTATTTTTGTTGCTCGTGCGGCGATGACACGGCATTGCTAGGCAGAGGGCTTCCTAGACGGATTTCACCTGCCAAGGCGGAGTGTTCCTCCATCTGTGTCCGTGAAGATGGCGAACCCTCAATTTGTACATCTACGTGCACAAGATACGCTACACATGAATGTATACATCTCTGCTTTCATCACAGATATTTGAAGGGAACTGGTCAGCTGCGCCGAGACTCTACAGCCACACCCAGTCATGAAACTGAAGATGATGATGATGATGACGATCTGTTTATACACGCTTTATTCTTCAGAATTGCATATTCTGAAAGAGACTGATATCAAGTGATATCTCTAAATAGTTTTCAGATTCAAGTGGTGTTCCCGTGATGATAGGTGGATGTATTTTAACTTTTAAAGTATTTAAATAACGGACGCTGTTTTTCAGATTTATGTCCTCCATGCTTTTCAAAGTTTAAAAAATATAAAATCATGATTGTTATTGATTCAGGACATATCAACAACGATTGTAATAACTTCGGATCATAAAATTACAAAGCACAACAACGTTTAAAATATGTGCAGTGTATACAAGCACAGGAAGTCCTTGAACATTTATTTAAGCTGTAGTTTAAAATTTAAGAATGGCTATTGGCACACCCGACATGCCTCTTTCTGGGATATCACCCACTCTGATAGAAATAAATTGAAAATGTTGAATTGGATCCACGTCAAAATACAAGAAATCTGGTGGATAGACTTTATGTGCTATGTTCGACTTTTCAGGTATAAAGTTAATTAAGAATATTTTAAAATAGGGAGTGTAGATTCTTCATGAGCTTTCATTTGATAACCAAACATTACATTCCACCATCGATAGAAGACTTTTAATCAGGAATGCCAAAGTCTCCTTGCTTAACTACACTTTTACAGGAGATGAAAAAACGAAAAAACAATGGCTATTGACAAAATCAGAAAACAGGGCCAACACCAAAACTAGGACCACATCTACAGAAATTCTTCTCTTGTGTCTGTTAGAAAATCAAAGATGTCATCCATTAGGCGTTTCTGGAACATGCAAGGAACGTAAGTGCAACCGATCATTACCAGCAACTTAATCAGATAAATGAAGTATTGTATCGGAAGTATTTTGCTTTTGTAAGCGGAAAAGGTGCAAGAGTACATTTTGCAAAACATTCCCCTCCCCTCACAATTAGCTTATTCGAATGGGATGTTGTTTCATACCTTCCATACTCTTCATATTTATCATCTATAGATTTTCATTTATTTCGATCGCTGAAATATTTCATATGAGAGAACATTCAGAAACAAACAAGAATTTGATATCATTCGTTCAAATATTATTTTCTGGGGAACTTACAGATTAATTTAAAAATGGAATCGAAAATAAGTTGAAAATGAAGGTGATAGCTTGCTTTTGTTTTTATATGTTTTCTGCTAAAGCAAAATTACTTTCCGAATACTCTTATATAATTTCTCGTGCATTTGGTCAATACCACATATTTATTGTCGTAGTTTGCTCGTGTTCCTTTTTCTTTTCTGCTTATATAAAATAGCTTTGTACAAAACAAACAACACTAATATAAAATAGTAAAACCTTCTATTAGAAAGGACAGTTTTATTTCACATGGTTAAAAGAAATAGTGCAAGATTACGGGAGGAATAACTGAAGTAATGGAGTATTATATAATCATCATGATTCACAACATGCCAAACTAATAAATCATTTTGCTTGCTACTTTTTTATTCTGGACAGAAACCAAAATAATAAATATTTAAATAAAATGGCGCCATCTGATAACTTAGATTTTTCCGTGTTGGTTGTAACAGTGTCTTAAACGAAATCTGAGATTCAATTCGTTGAGTTTTTTTATCTTTTTAAACACTGTCAAAATGATGTGAAATGCATGATCAATACACAGGAGTAATTTTAACATCAGTTGTTGCTCCTACTACATTGAGCATACCTTAAACAAATTATATTTTTTAATCATTTTACCCCAGGCAAGGCAACAAGGTCACAGATATCCAAGGAGTTACTGAATGTGAAAAAAAAACGACCAGAAAAAACATTATTAAGGAGCGAGAAAAATTAAAGAAGAGGAAACATGAAGACAGTAAATAACGATTGACATTGTATGTAGTTTTTTTAAGTTTAAAATTGGCTGCGAAGCAAGAATCCAGAAAAGAGTTCCACAGGTGAGTAGTGTAACAAAAAAGGAACTTACGGTTACATCTAACGATTTCAATTGTAAATGGATGAGAACTTATTGAAAATCTAGTACTGGGCTCAAATTCATGAAGTAGCATTGAGGAAAGTTAATCAGAAAAACTACCATTAGATTATTTATAGAAATAAACAGGTAAGCAAGTTTAGACGGTGGGAAAGTGTGACCAATAATATTGAAGATTCTTCTTTTCATCGACTATCTCTAAATACATACCAGAAGCATCAGACCATGTGGCAGCAATACTGGAAGCATTGTCGAATGGTAGACTTATAAATATGTAAGATAGATTCTGACGATAAAAACTGGTTAGCGCAACACAGTAAGCCAACTTTCCTAGCATCAAATCTAACAATAGATTCAATATGATTAGTCACGTATTAAATAATTAAAGTCACTAACTATGTGAAAAAATATTGATAAAATTATTTCATTGAATAGTACTCTGATCAGTTTCTTGATGTTAAGATGAAATTCATGAAGGAAGGTGGGTTAGTTTTTTTCTAAACTAAGTACTTTAGATCTTTTTCAAGGTCATTTTGACAAGCCCACTATACTATATCACAAAAATAATAAACTGCTGATCTCACTGTTTATCCTGACGGAAAAGTCTTGTAAGTCTTTTTTTCCTCTATCTTGGTTCCATTGTATCCAACGATGCTAAAATATATAAACAAAATGAGTGCAGGATTGGAAAGGCTAGTTAATCGGTCTTCGATAATGTTTAACGTAGACTTTGGAATGCCGTAATGTTTCGTTAAAAGTGAAAACTGATCTGTAAAAATCATTAGTATTGACATACCTACTCTATGATGTAGAATCTTTGATTCTGTACAGACGATACATCAACTTGAAACTTTGGTCAGTTTCAAACAAGCAGCTCAGTTGGAAGTTCGCTCTTGCGATTCAAAGAAAAATTCAAAGACAGTCTGAAATGCTAGAGCAATCTCTTTCTTTCCTAGGAAAAAAACATGAGGGCGAACGGGTTGCTATCTGTCCTGCTTCTCATGTATAGAAAGGTTTGAGCGAACCCGAACTGAATATCGGGATCAAATGCGTGCAAATATTAAAGAAAATTGGCAGCATGCTGCTCCTCTCAGTGATAGTCTTACTTGATACTGTGGCTTTGTCGCGTGTACTAAACCAGATCTTGCTGTCCACTCGCGGAAACATGTGGCAATTGATCATCAGCTACTGGAGCAAAATGTCTTCACCACATATTCCATCTGTCTAAAAGTTTGCAGAACATCTGTGGGCCTCGGAAAACAAAATTGGGTCCATAGAATTTGAGCATCACTTTATTTTACTGAGCACTCCTACATCACCTGCGACGAGTAAGTCGAATATATACATAAATACATACATACATACATACATATATATATATATATATATATACACACACACACACACACACATATATATATATATATATATATATATATATATATATAAATTTAAACATGTTTGATTAAATGTCAATTTATTTTGGCCGTGATCCTTTCAAGTTCACGGAGAGTTCTTGGTACCCTTATAAAATTGAATAAGAAAAATACCAAAATATTCTTTCAAATAATTTTTATTTTCCCAAGTACATTCAATATTATGCCAGACCTTCTTCAGTGGGGTAAATAGCCTGTGAATATGTGTATATGTATTTCTGTATTCTGTAAATACAAAATATTTCAACTGCTACTTTTTCTGCGTTTTAGATTTCAAATTCAAAATTCACGTGTTTTTTTTCCACAGTATAAAGGAGTAATATTTTTTATTTTATTTATTTATTATTACATGTATATATATATATATATATATATATATATATATATATATATATATATATATATATATAATCATATATATATAAAAAGGAGGAGAATGAGTGAGAGAGAGAGAATCACCCAATTACACCTTAAATTTCAAATAAATACAGTATAAAGTCAACACATGAACTTCTCCAAATTCTAAAAACAAAAAAAACAACAAAAAAAAAAAAAAAAAAAAAAAACAATGATGAAACTTTAGCCTGACTCGATGTTAAAAGTTTATCCACCAATGTTCCAGACAGGAAAACAATAAATATAATTATAGCAAATATCTGCAACAATCCATCACTGCTCCCATTAAAAATTCGTCCTAATATTTTAATAAAACTACTCTTGATGTGCACCGCTGTTTATGGCCAACAAAATAATATATGGGATGTTGTCTTTATGAGTTCCGTTCTTGGACCAACACTTAGCCATTTTAGATGAGTAATTTAGAAAATAATTGACTTAATGCCACAAAAAACCTCCATTTACCTAACATATGTACATGACATTATCATTTTAATCAAAATCTAAATGGAATTTATGAACTACCACAAAAAAGTCTGTACCTAAATTCACTTTCCAAAAACACTGCGTACTTAAGCTAAAATTTTATAGTGTTTGGGTGTCAATCTGAGGACAGTACAGAGGATTCGGAAAGAGATGATATATCAATGGTGTTTCGAATGATCACAAGTGATGACGAGGTTATGCCGACATTCATCTTCCCATGGGGCCTCAGACTCAAAACGGAGATCAACATCAAATGACTTCAGGAGTGTGTCTGATGGAATCTCCTATGCTGGCAACAGGGAATCTACACTGTGCTACACAAGTAGGAGAACACAGTCGTAGCTATATGACAATTTCTGAGACACATCACCCCTCACATCTAGCCATCTAACTTCCCAGACTGTATTGATTATTATGTGTGAGGCGCAGATGAGCACCAAAGATGAACTGAAGACTAGGATTAAAGAAACATTCACCAACTCAAACAAGAAGAAGGTCAGAAGAGATGCAGAAGATTCGGAAGTCGTCTGGAGGTCGTAGTTCAAGCCAATGGCGATTTTATTGAATAAATTTACTCTTTAATATTTCTAGTTATTTTTGTGTAATTTTGGTAAATATATCTTTTAAAATGGGATGTCAGTATTATTTTCATTTTTACGTAATTTAATTTCCAATTAATCCATCGCACCCTGTGTGCATGTTTATATATATAATATGAGTGTGTGTGTGTGTGCGTCTGTGTTTATGTGCAATCAAATTATTTAAAGATGGCCGATTATATATGTATATATATTTGTTATTTTATCATTTTATCAGTCCTAAGTTTAAAAAAAAAAAAAATTGAATATCGCACCAACATATAACTGGAGAAATAAGAGCTTTGTTTAAAAGAAGAGCAAAGAATTACTTGTTAAGAATAGAGAATAAAAACATTTTCTGAAAAAGAATCGCAAAAAGCCAAAGTGGCATTGAAAGGATGGAATCTCGCCGAAAATCGCAGAACTATAATGATCCTAATAATCTAAGGTAAAATTGATGATAGAGGCAAGGGGCGTGGTGCCAAGTATCGGCAAGCTAAAAGTGGAAAATCGAATGAGACGCCGTTGGCTGTCTTATTCAGAGAGAACAATCCAGAAGTAATTCTATGGAATATGAGTTGGGAGTTTGTTTGGGTGGATCGTGAAAAGTTGAAAATGTTTGGTTTATTTCGTCGATAATCAGAAACATTCAGACTAGGATTGTACTTTATCGCTCTTATTGGCCGCCTGCTCAGAAGATTAGTTGATATGTTTAGTTCTTTTTTTTTTGTCAAGCTGCCATTGCAATTGTTTCATTGATTTTGGTATTTGATGGATATTGTTGTGGCTCGGATGAATGGATCTACTTCTTAAAATCGCGTGGGTTGGCATAAATACACAATAGCATTTTTATGTAAGATTCTAATACAGCCACACACACAAGCACACACACATGGATATATATGTATTTCTTTAAACAATATTATAGTGGATATCTGTATTTGAAATAGACGCCCTATTTTATTTTTTATTTATTTAAACAGTTGGTACTACGTCTATCAGCTTGTATATTCAAGAAATCCTAATAAAATGAGCTTATTGGCAGGCACCTGCCATCAGTAATTACATATGGTAGGCAGCTTGTAACTTTTATGTACTAAAGCTGCAAAAAATGAAAAAAATTTGAATTTTATGCAAAATAATCAGAGTGAACTTTATAATTTTGTTGGATTAGGTGCATATCGTTCCACAGAATGCTGATCTATTTTATTCAGTGGAGGCACTGTTTACCTTGTCTACCGAGACGCTACGCCCCGATACATACATACATATATATATATATATATATATATATATATATATATATATATATATATATATATATATATATATATATATATATATATATATATATATATATGTGTGTGTGTGTGTGTGTGTGTGTGCGTGTGTGTAAAAAACAGATAGGTTAGTTAATAAAACAAGGACAAATGAAAGGGTACCAATATAAACAATACGATTAACATTTATTAAATATTAATTATTGACCATACGACAGAAATGCAGCACGGAGAGAAAGATTTTAAGTTCGAAATTTTCGGACACGCCTATGGCCTTCATCAATGAACCGAGGTATAAAAGAAGAAATGGGAAATTACTCACCAACGAATGTTTTTGTAGATGCGATATTTTCCAATATTCCAGAGAAAATTAATAAAGAAAATTTGCCCTGCGGCAGGATTCGAACCGGAGAACATATTTTTTCTTGAGTACGCAAGTTAGAAAAATATTATTTAAAATAAATGGAATGTCAACTCAAATACGGATATCCACTAAAATACTGCTTGAAGTAATATATATATATATATATATATATATATATATATATATATATATATATATATATATATATATATATATATATATATATATATATATATATATATAACTTTAACATAGTATTTAGATAAATGTATTCTTATTTTAGGTGCCGTGTCTCTTTAGGATTTTTTGACAGTAATTTTCACCTTGTACAAGGCCCGGGGCCCACTCGAGAGAGAAGGTTACGATAAGGAATAGTTTATATGGATTGGAGGGGAAGATAACCGTTGACTCTAGACATGAACAGATTAAAATTGGAGTTATCGGGGAAACATACTCTTGAGAGTCTGTTCCATAGGACAGTGGTTCGTTGGAAGAAGCTGTTTGAGTGGAACTTACCTCTCCTTGATGGAATACGGGGGGAATGTGGGTGGTTTGCTACTATGTAAGTAGTATGGTGGGTCCTAACCGCGAATATCAGACCTGGTGGAACCATCAAACGTAGTTTGTCCAAACACTTTCCATGGTAGTAGCGATAGAGAAATGTGAGACTCGCCACATCACGCCTGTGAGAGAGAGGTTGGAGAGTGGAAAATAATTCTTCTCCCACAAGAATACGGAAACGCTTTTGGACTCTATCTAGACTCGAAAGTCAGGTCTGTCTGGGAAGTTTCTGCCAAAATATGGCAGCAATGCTACCTTTTCGGTCTGATCTGGTTCTTATAAAGGTAGGAGATAGCATGTCAGATACTTACTGGTGTGCTATAGGGAGCCGATCCTTTTACTTGCATCTTTAGCGATGGGACTATAGGGTATAGGAATTCCACTTGAGGTCAGTATTTTCTAGAGGCACGGGGGTTCCTCGAGGGGACATATGTTCATCGTGACTACCGGTAGTTTGGGGGCTGATCGGCAATGATGGAATGTATCCAGTTTGATTTAGGCATTGAAAGTAACTAACCAGTTTTTCCCCACTGGGAAGTCAGTGTTAGATCGTATCAGCTGCCAATCTCTGATTCGCAAAAATTTTAAAGGTACACCCGAATATCGTCGTATCAACGACTTAGACGTTTACAAATGATCGTAGCATATTCCTAGGTAGATCATTTATAGAAAAAAGAAAGAGAGATGATCTGAGAAGTGATCCCTGGTGGACGCCTTTTGTTGATCTCCACGGCCTCAGAGGACTGGCCGTTAATAACTACCTGTTAGAAAGGCTTTTATAATAGAGAAGACACTTCCAGTGATTCCATAGCTGGAGAGTTTCTGTAACAAATCTTTGTGCTACGCCTTGTCGAAGACCTTCTAGACATCTAATGCTATGGTCCTTGTAGTATGTGCGTTGTCAGAGGGCTCACTAATTCTGTGTAATGGTAGTTAGGTCATCAGCAGTAGATCGGGCTGATCGAAACCCATACTTCTCGTCACACAAGAAGTTTTTCCTTTCCAAGTGCTCGACGACCTTCTTGTTGATAAAGGCCTTAAAAAAGTTTACTGGTGATACTGACAAGACTAATGGATCTATACTCTGAGGGAGAGAATCGATCGCCTGCCGGACATACGCTTTCTACTTTTCACATGCTTTGGAAAGATATCTCCTTTCAGCAGCGGTTAAATAACTGTGCTAGAATCGGGGGTAATTCTCGGTTGATACTCTTATGGACGACCTGTGGAATTTCGTCTTGGCCGATGGCTTTTTAGGGTTCGTTGCTTTTCATAAGTCGAGGCAAAGATCGAGGATATGTAGGATCATGGCTCTCCACAATTTCCTGTTCTTCTAAGTCGGAGCAGCATTTCACTCTCTACCATCGCTCGTGTCTCATCGATTTACACAGACATTATATATATATATATATATATAAGTATGTATGTATGTATTGTTCAGTATTCCTCCTTGATAGGAGCATTTTACCCATTAATATAATATTAATAATAATGCATAACTTAACACTATATATATATATATATATATATATATATATATATATATATATATATATATATATATATATATGTATATTATATGTTATTGTGTGTATTCGCATGTGTTTTTGAACATAGAAATATAGGTCCTTCCTGGATTAGATAAACATTATATTTATCTTTATATATTAATATTTCATTTGTAACCTGTAGTCGATATTAAATTTGTCAAATTTTCTCAATTACAAAGCAGCCCTTTAAGTAAACGCAATTTTACTTTCCTTCGTCCCATCTCTCTCCCCCACCTCGTCTTTCCCTTCCTCTTATTCTAACATTAGATTGTCTATGGTGTGTTTATGTCACCACGAAATGTATCTTTATGCATTAGACATCCGACAACATTCATTTTTCTCTTACTTAACCCCCTTCCAGCCATCTCTCATAAAATTCTCTCTGTTAAGGTTTAATCTCCCTCCTCCTCATACTTACACTCTCTCTAAATTCTGTTTTTATTTCCGGAGTTGTTTTTTTCTGTTTTCTTTTTGAATTTGTAGGTCTGATGAATTGGATCGTATTTACGATTCCAATGGAATAAATTATGACCATGGAATATTAGTTTAAGCCTTTTTATTATATCCTTACTCTGTCCTAGACATTGAGTTCTACCTGGATTCTTCCTCTTGGAATTTTTATTCTAAAAATATACATGTATGGGTATTTATATATTTTGCATATGTATGTATATTTTCCACTAATATTATCTATATATATATTCTTTTTTTTCTTTTATTAAATATTAATTATGCAATGTGTGAGAAATGTCGGCGTTCATGAGACATCATTTTCAACTGTCGCTTTCTTCGTCTTCACCAGACAGTGTGTGTTATCGTATTTTAGTTATAATTAAATATTTATAAAATACATTTAGTATGTTTCTTTCTAAATTTGGCAACATTTTGGTGATTTATTTTGCTTTAGGCTTGCTACTTAGTAGGTATGCACTTTTTTAAAACATTTTATTGCATTTATATGTGTTTGTTACAATCATATTGTTCAAAGTTGTTTATGTAAATTTGTTTAACACTTACATTTGTTAGCATAGTTTAATCTCTTAAATACTCAAACATTGCAACATTTCTCGAACTTCTCCAGAACCCTATGGCACATATCCCGATCTGCAACGTTTTTAATAAATACTTCTGAAATGTACTTTTTTTTAAATTTGTTCACTGTGTGATTATTTCTCACATAAACCTTGTTCTTTACTACACCTAAAATAAAGAAATCCATTGGTGTTAGGTCAGGTAAACTTGCGGTGCCTTTGTTTGAACCAACTCTGTGGAAAGATTTGGTTAAGTTAGTTCCTTAATACCAAAGTATAATCCATGAACTGGATGAATTAGTTCTAAAACGTGAAAGAAATAGTAAAACAAATGTAAGCCTACTTTTTTCCCATTCTCCAAGTATGTATGTATGTATGCATGTATGTATGTATGCATGTATGTATGTATGTATGCATGTATGTATGTATGTATGTATGTATGTATGCATGTATGTATGTATGCATGTATATATGCATGTATGTATGCCTGTATGCATGTATGCATCCATGTATGCAAGCATGTATGTATGTATGCATGTATGTATGCATGTATTTATGTATGTATGTATGCATGCATGTATGTATGCATCTATGTATTTATGCATGTATGTATGAATGTATGTATATATGCATGTATGTATGCCTGTATGCATGTATGCATCCATGTATGCACGTATGTATGCATGTATTTATATATGTATGTATGCATCCATGTATGCATGTATGTATGCATGTATGTATGTATGCATGTATGTATGCATGCATGTATGTATGCATGCATGCATGTATGCATGTATGCATGTATGCACATATGTATGTCCATGCATGTATGTATGCCCATGCATGTATGCATGTAAGTATGTATGTATGTATGCATGCGTGTATGCATGTATGCATGTATGTATGTATATATGTATGTATGTATGTTTAATGCTTGTTCACTGTACCTGTGATGACATCCAAGGTGGGATGTGTCTGCATATACACCCTACACGGTATGTTCACAGATTTGTCTCCTTAGCCTTGATCGTAAGAAATAATAACGACAAATGCTTCTCAAGACAGTGTGGTTGGGAAATAGCATTAATACGAATTCTCACTTAGCCGTCCTTATTTCCATCTTGCCTTCCGCTGGTTCCTTTCCTCCCTGTCCACTTGGCAGCTACTTACCCACTGGTCATCTACACACTTAATTATTGTCTCGGTCACTGCTTATTCCTTACTAACTGTTGGTCCTCTTCTCCTTGACTTTCTACTTCTCTCTGCTTATATACATAATGGCTAAGGTCCTACCACCTATCCATTCACTTGCGTTTCGGAAGATTTGAAACCATCCATTCGGCTATTTGGGTGGCCAGCTTCTTCAGAGAACTACTTTTATGATTATCTGAAATCAGTGACAAAAATGTTATGTTTGCTAATTGTCAAAAGCGGCTGGAGACAGAAATCCTGAAAAATGCGTTTCGAATATTAATTTTGCAGGTAAAAGTTTTTAATGGTTTGTCTTTATTATTTATTATTTTAATTTTGATTGAATTCATGTTTAATAATTCTAAAACTGAAAAAAAAATCAATAATTTTTAATGATAATAATCATTTTTTACTTTTGATTTTAGTAATATTTTTAATATCTCTTAAGGTATCAAATGGCATGAAACATTGTGACGAAAACAACAGAAATATCACAGCATCAACAGTGAATCACTTAAGCAGACAAATTAGTTACAACACATTTTGTTTACTTCGTAATTAAAGAAATTTGACAATCTCCGCGTCTAATTTGGAAATATAATTAAACAGAATCTCGAAGGGCTTGTAGGATTGGTCTTGTTGATACACACACACACACACACACACACACACACACATATATATATATATATATATATGCATGTATTTTTATGCTTTTCGTGTATTTGTTATATTCAATTACCATAGTTGGAAGACTAATTAAAAGTAATTAAAGAAAGACAGTGATAAAGAATCCGCGAATGTGATGCAGAAGTGGGAGATCTGCTTTTCTAGACTGAATTATTTAGCTTGATAAATACTCTCTTTATTCTAGCTGCCTGCCAACTATCAGTATTCTCTATCAGTTAGCCACCGATTGCTTCTTTCTTTTTATCTGATCGACAGTTTAACAAAAAGACAGGGCATTCATCTTCCGTGTACCATATCTCTTACAAACGTGGGAGATCACTGTCTCCACAAAGTCCTATCCGCTGTAGCGCTTTACAAGGTTTGACGTTTTGCTATACTTCCCTACAGCCGTTCGCCATCCATTCACACAAGCATGTCAGGCAGATGGCCTGCTGCTTCCTTCCTTCTCTTGAGTGAGTGTCAAATTCTCCAAGCACTTCTTACTCATTAGGTGACCAAGAAATTTCAGTTGTACTTTTTATTTTAATTTTCCTTAATCATTCATCGTTATTTACACACACCAGCCATGGTACCCTCAGTATTCTTGCGAGGGCATTCGTCATAATACAGTACGTAAATGCATAAGAATTTACATGGGTATCATGGAAGACTGGAGGTGAATGTTGTCTAATGTTTAGCGGCAGGGAACGAGAAATGGGTGAACGGAGTTCGAATTCCGGTTAAGTTAATTACGTTCACTTTCACATATATAACATGGGAAAGATGTGAAACCAACTCTTCTCCTACCAGTTCTTTAGTCCTGTTTGCTAACCAGTCTAAGAGAAGAAAAACTGTGAATTCAAAGCTGTGTGTAGCAGTGGCGAAGCACATTCTATACAGCAAAGAAATATTTATGAAATACTCAATTACCTGTCGTGTGGGGTTGTGAGAAGAGAGACTAAATACCCATGATACTATTTACTCCTTAATTTATATACGACTGTCTCAAATATTTCTGTTCGTGCCATTTTATTAATGGAATTTCGGATGGGATTAAATCATTATATATCACTACAAAAACCTTTAGCTGAGATCTACATAACGTTGAAACATCAGTCCCCATAAAATTCCAGATGTTAAGCAACGTCTAGCATGGTCAGTACCTAGATGGGTGACTGCTCGAAAATATCACGTACTGTAAGCTTAGTTGAGATGGGGTGTAATGGCTAATGACTTGGAACTGTTAATCAAAGAGTTGTGTTCCAATTCCAGTTGGAGTCGTTATATTCTTTTACACGCAAAAACCTCGTCTCCTTCCAGCTGTAGGTTAATTAGTAAGAACTGTATAAATAAATCATTATTATTTCCTCCAAAAGTATTATTAAAATATAAAAAAAAAAATTCTGCCTTTAAATAACCTGCAACGGTTGATTAGCCGTAGAAAACGAATCAGTCAATCAACAAAAACGTCTCTTTTAAAATTTAGTGATAGCAAAGCAGAAAGATGCATTATATTTTTTGATATCGATAATGTTATCATCTTTAAACTCCTAGAGTGATTTCTTATCGGCAAAGCATGCATCATGCCATTATTTTCTTCGCCCTAAAGAGAAAAGACATAAAATTAATGTGAGAATTAATCCGACCAAATAAGAACATTTGGATATATATATATATATATATATATATATATATATATATATTTATATATATTTTGTGTTATCGAAACATTCAGGGCTGAAATGTAACTAGATTGATTTGTTTTTACGGCTTATCAAACATTTGCGGATTAATTAAAACCAGAGTTTTTTTGGGAGATAATAATGATTTACTGATTTAAGTCCTAACCCATAGCTGAGGAGAAAAGAACTGACTTTATACTTTTCCCATGTGTATTTTCGTGTAAGTGAATACAATGAAACCGACTGGAATTGGAACTCCTCGATTTCCAATTCCGAGCCCTTATCCATTACACCATCTGTACATCTAAGCTTACAGTACCTGGTATTGCCCAAGCGGTCGAAACTAACTACAAGTTTAATATCTAAACAGTAATTTAATGAGCACCATTGTACTTTAAATCGTTGAGCAGGGGCGATTATTCATTTCTTGGAGAAGAATACACAGGGAGCATCTTTATTCAAACTTCTATTTTTATCAAATATTCAGGAAGTTTCTTCGTGAACCTTATTTTACTTTGCGAACATTCTTGAAAAAAAGTGCATTATTATTAAAAATTCAGGCCTTTCTTTTATTCCAACCGCACCGTCTATTTGAAACTCAAGTGTAATTGTTATCCTATCGATCAGTTGGAAACAATCTTTTACGTTTCCAAACCTGTTCTCCTCTTATTTTAGTTACTGTGTTACTTCAATAAATTATTAATGCTTCTTTTACAGACCTTTCCGAGTAAATCTGAATGCTCTGTTGAACTTTAGGTTAATTGAGGCTCGAAGATGTAAAATAAGAATATCTCGTCTCCACCAAGGCTACCGAAGGGAGAAGACAAATAACAACGATCAATGCTTTGAAATGAAACGATGTTTGACCTTCGTTTTAACGCGTTAATTCTTCTTCCAAATAACCATATCTTGATTCTGCGTGTAGTCGATAGGCGCACATAAATATCTGTTTCCTTAATTCGTTGCTTGAGTGTATCATTTAAAGTTATTTTATCTGAATGGATACGCTTGCTTAACAAGCGAAACTGATATTATGCACCTGTTTTAAAATGGGCAATTTTTGTTTGGGTCTATAAAAATGATGATCTTGACCTTGATGGCAAACATCAGAATAACTGATCGTATAAGCGAAAGCAAGTTTAAATGTTGCAATACATGATATGAATTATAACGGATCAAATTTATTTGGTTATTTTTTTGTTTCTAATCCTATGACACAGAATGTTATCTTCTTTTTACACTATTTACATTATTTTACTGTTGTCCTGATATTCATTACCATATTTTCGATGTTTTGACCGTTGCATGTTCCAGCCTTATACGGGTTAGAATTTCGAACCGAACCCATGGATAGATTGTTTTAAGCCATGCCTTTTGATATTTCATTTTTAGTTTAGTCCCCTTGATAACTTAATACACCAAATTTTTGTTCCTTTTGCTGTGGCCAGGTATTGAACTCACGTCAGTCACTTTCGGATCAATCAATCTACTGTTTTATCCACTAAACTATGTGTCATCAGTGTGTGGATTTTGGGGGATTATAAACATATAATGCCTCAGTAGGTGTTTTTTATCAGAGTTGGTATTACAATTTTTTTTGTTATTGTCGTTTTTCTCTAGTTGTCTGTATGACTGGTTCCCATATTGTATTCATGTCTATGCTTGGCCGGAAATAGACACGAAGACAACAGTCCAAACAATGTAAATATTGTAAATAGTTATAATAGTTATCCCAGAAATATAGACAGATGCTATGATCTTTCTACACACCACTGGCTGACGTTTTGATATTGAAAAACAAAACAAAAAAAGTAATTTTAAGCATTAACTGTATTTACATATGTCTGCGTCGTCACATGATTTTTGCACGGTGTTGTAAGCATTTACTCTGTATGCAGTGGGAATTAAAGTATTGTCAAGTACATGTTCGCTTGTGATATACTGATGTCTTCAATCTATCTTCTATACATACTGGAAGGTTAGTTAATATTGGTTTCTTCCTCCATTATGAACGGAATTGAATCTCTTAATCAGTTTTCAGGTTCTGGCAATAATTGTCAAGCTTTCTGGTGAGAAGTATATAAGTTCCATTCACGTATCTCAGCCATACTGTTAGCTTAATGGTAACGTTCCTAATGCCATTTCCTTGAAGCATTCCATATATATGTTTGTTACCACTGGTGATACCGGCGAACCGAGAATCATAGCCAAGTTTTAAATGTCAGGCCTTAGTTGGAAGAATGTTTTATGTACACAGAATATCAACATTTTCATCAGGTTATCTTCGGAATGCTTGCACGTTTCGTAAGGTGGATTCCAATCTGTTTCAAACCCAGATGGACAGGCTCACTACAAGTAAAGTGGCCATCCGATTGCTCCTCGAATAGATTCTACAAAGTGTTCTAGCACTTAACATATATAGAGGACTTCCCTGCTAATGAGGTGAATATATCAACCAGCAATCAAACTCATCGCATTTCAGCTGACTACATGTCGCAAAGAAATACCAACTTTGGGATTCTTGGGGGGGGGGGCGTACATATTTGACAGTTTAGGTTATCGTTTTCTATACTTAATTAGTGTGAAGTAGTCCTTGTCTTTATTAAGGATTTGTGGCATCTTCTTTGTATTTAGGGTCAAATCCTCTGTCAGCTTGCTATAGCTACGGTCCTCAGAAAATTCAAACAGAAATCATTAATAGGTTTAGAATTTACATTATTACATTTATTTCATGTTATTATTAATAATTTGATTAAAATCAAGTTTTACATCGCAAGTATTTTGTTATTGTTACATAAAACAAATAAATGTTTATATTCTTTTTTATTAACATGAAATAAATTTGGCTATACTTGAACATATAAATGTTTAATTTATTAACCCTAAATAATAAGAAAAATTAAGCATTCATTTATTATTTATTATTTTGTACGTAAATCTAACTATGCTTTCCACCCCTAAAACGATGTCCAATATAGCGCTATCTGTGGATGCGGGTACTTTAGAACTAAAATATAAACAAAGGCATACATTTTTTGTTACAATTCCTGAGAAAATGTTTCTTTAAAGATAAAGGGAAATTAATTTTTATGTTTGTCAATTATGAATTAGTAACTAGAACTTCAATCAGCATCACTTCAATTCAGTAAATAAATATTTTCAGGAATATTTCAAACATAATTTATCATTTAATTTACATGTAGATGAATGGTCAGAAGATGTGACAGAAATCCCCAGGCGCACTGGAATAACGAAATATGCCTTCTAAAAGCTAAGCAAAGTATTAAGAAACAGGAAATTTTTGATAGAAACAGAGGAGTGCTGAACTCTTGATGCAACATCATTCCTCCAATATGCAAAAATTGCAAGAACTACCGAACTTGTTGTGGCTGCTGGAAGACACTATATCTGGCAGAAGAACTCTGCACCATGCTTCACATGCAGGAGAATCCAGCCATAATTGTCAGAAAATTTCTGCGATCGAATCATCCTTTACATCTGGCCACCTAACTCTCCAGACTGCAACCCCCTTTATGTGTGGGTTGCAGTTGAGAATGAGAGCCCAACAAGACACATCAAAGATAAACTGAAGGTGAGGATTATGGAAACATTCAACTTAAACCATCCAGAAGAGGTACAGGAGATTCCTAATTCGTCTGGGGGCCGTGGTTGTAACCAGTGGCGATTTTATTGAATTGATTTACTCTTTATAATTTAAATAAGATATGTTTGTGTAAATTTTGATAAATATCTGTTGAATAGGTGTTATTTTCATATTTGCATAACTTATGCCACAATATGAACGCCCGGAGCTACGCACCGTCTAACCCACGTTTTGCTCGTTACTGGGTACGATTGTGTATAACCCACACTTCATACTAGTCATGTTCATACACTCTTTTACTATTAGTATCAACAAATGTTCTTTTTTGAAACTAGAATGCTATTATAAATCCACTCTATAAACTACACTTATATTTTTATTTATTAAAAAAAAATCATATAAAGCGCCTTTAAGATAATCCCAATTTATTTTATAAGAAATAAAAATAAATAACTAAAAATGCCAATGTATTGTATCTTAGGTATGTCCTTAAAAACAGAAAGGATGACACATCTTCATATAAGGAAGCCAGTATCGACAGACAGAAATTACAAACCTACACCTAACCCTTAACCTATATTTACATTTTGCTATCTTAAATTAGACTTGTATCCTGATTCGTCAAAAAAGGCAACACCCTTTTAAAATTTTGTGATCTCTTTCCCCCTCCAACTAAAACCATGTAATACTATTTAGCTTTAAAAAATGAATCATTTCCTTCGATATTTATTCAACATCGCTTAAGCATGGAATAAAAACTTTAATTGTAATTTAAAGTTTAGTAATTTTTTGTTCCGAAACATGGTAATTTCTGTGTCGCGATGAATACATATTTTAAATAATAATAATATTAATTATATATATATATATATATATATATATATATATATATATATATATATATATATATATATATATTCTGGATGCATATTTAAATAGTTGGTATAAATATATTGTCTCACTTACCAAGTGGTGACGAAATGCTCAAACATCCGAAGTCTCTGCTTTGTTGTCATGGCTAAATACGATTTTTAAAAACCGTTTTTACAGAAATTTTTATTAAGTATTGATTTAATTAGTAGTTTCAAATATTAATTTCATAGCGATGAATGTCAGCGATAAATTTATTTCTAATAAATTTCAAAATTTTCAGACATTGCACGGTATCATATATAAATGGTAGCAGCCCTGCGAAATATTTCTTTGTTTTTCAAAGTTATTTATTCTATTCTCAATTAAATTGCAATAAATTTATTTGAAAAATAAAAAAAATATTTTTAAATGTTCCCGATTCTAACGATTGTTGTTTACTTTTGGTAGAGAAAATATGAAATATATTACTTCGATAGTTATCACTCTTATAATTTAAATACGATTACCCACGACTAACCTGTATTTTAATAGTTTGGTCGTATTTACTATATTTAAGGCATATACCAATGATCATATTCAGGAAAATATTCTTTGATAGATTCTATAGAAACCGTGGATGTATTTTTCAGTGGTTGAAAACTGTATTTCAACTCTTGTTTGCGATTAATCTACTGCTAATGAGTTTCAGATTTTTTTAATACGATATAAACAGATGCAAATCGTTATTGCAGTTTGATGAAATCTCTTCAGCTCATATTCCGAACTTGGACACGGACAAAATTGCTTTTTAATTTCATTCTGTCTAGGATTTGTTGTATACTATCTTTTTACTGTCCTTACCACGGGTAATTTAACTACAAAAGATAATTTAAAATTTAAAAATAAAAACACTTTTTTTCTTCGCCCGTAATTCGATAGCCATAAATTAAATTATATGGACCAGCTGATTAGTTAAATTTGCATACCAAAAGCTGCCTTTTCTAATAAATTAGTAAGGTTCGGAGATAGTTAAATATAATGGTTAATAGTCGAGATTAAATTTATTTACTTGGTTCGAGAATAGATAAATATTGGTCGTTGATATTAGAGTTTATAAGCACTTATATCAGTAATACGTAAATATTAACATTTTATAGTTGATTCAGGGATCATTTATTTGTTTCGGGGTTAAATATTGGTTGTTTATATATGATGTTATAAGTATTTACTTGGTAAGTGCTTTTGGGAGAGAGTCTGCGTATCTACCTTGTAGAGCAACAAAAAGATGTTTGCATTATAAAAAAAAGAACAGTATTATA
This sequence comes from Acanthosepion pharaonis, assembly GCA_903632075.3. NCBI lineage: Eukaryota > Metazoa > Mollusca > Cephalopoda > Sepiida > Sepiidae > Acanthosepion > Acanthosepion pharaonis. The sequence goes on along the minus strand of CAHIKZ030005588.1, from coordinate 1,464,398 downwards.
TTTGAAATATAAGAACTTCCCAAAGATATTTTGTTTGCAATGAAATATTCTGTTTTCACAGCTTGACTTATTTATTTCAAATCTTGTTATTATGCAATAACCTCATAATTTAAAAAAATGGATTTGGTCTCTATAGCTAAATACCGTATGGCATTCGTTTTTATTTAATTCTTCATTTTGCGATAGAATCATTAACGAACTGTAACGTGCAGCATTTGTATGAATGTTTTAAAGTATTTTTTTTTAAATTGTCCATTACAAGGCACAAAAGCCACTCAAACTATAGAGTTACTAAAATATATTTTAATAGGATTCGTCTAATGTAAGGCCTTAGAATCACCCAAAGAAGTGGTTTACTGTTAAAATCGTAATGATGATGAATGAGGTGTGAGATTTGAAAGCTGATGTGCTAGGAATTCAAAATTACGAAGATAGAGAAGATATAATTGCCCTTGACTTGAGGATGTTAATATTGTAGTGTTCAAAGAAGTTGTCTCAGTGGTACTTTCTTACATTTGTAATAAGGAAGAAATGATTCAAATCCGTGGAAGAAAAATGGCGTGTCCGCGATATAAAATTCTAAAATGGTGGTATTAAAGAATAATGCTTATCTGGACATTTGAAACCGAGACGACGATTGATTAACAATAGGCGTACAATGTTGCGTCTGTGAGAAAGATGGTCTTGATTGCAGGATAGTTCTTTCTCTACAAAAGGGCGTAAACGATTTTTAAAACTGTCAAAGCTGGAATTTACAGAATTAGTGAAAGTCATATGCATACCAGAGAATTAACATCAAAATTAAAATGCAGAGAGAAATCAAATGGAGCAAAAAAAAAGAGACGATGCAATTTTTTTGTTTTAATCAATTCTCATTAAGCAAGGCGACAAAGCCACTGAGGCGATACTGGAAGTGAAAGAGAAGCAATAATCTTTCGAATGAACCAGGAAACCAATTCTAAACAGGAAACAAAGGCTAAAGTTTTATTCCTGTTCAAATAACTAGGGAGGTGTGTGAACCGAACGATAAACAAAAGGCGAACCTCTCTACTATTACGAAGATTTTCCGAAAAGTATCCAACCATTCAATATAGGGCAAATTTCGCCACAAGCATTGAGCCCTTAGGCTACCTCAAAATATCTCTGTCGGGACCACGTCCCTTTTAATTTTCATATCAGTTTTCAAGATGCTCTTGATCGTTATCTCCAGCGACATTGCGCTATCCTTAATTTCGCCCAAATCTGAACTGTTAGAAAAGTGCTGTCATATGTTCGGGATGTGGACATAATCTTATATATACCGTGTCACTTATGAACATGGATCTCCACAACTTTTGCCAGTTTTATTTTGTTTTTTTAATAAGGTTTACCTTTTCACCATTCATTTAAATAAGCTTGCTTGGTAGTTTATTGTATGTTTGTCTCTTTTGCGTTTAAATATCTTGTGAGTGTTAAATTCTCTAAGCCGTCTTTCCTCATTATTTATCCTAGAAATTTCATTTGTCTCTTTCTGACTCTAAATATAAGTTTTTTGTTTCTTTCTCCAGAAAAAATCCTCTTTATTCACATGTATTCTCATCCTCCTTCTGTAGATGAATATTTCTAATAACCCAAGTCTCTTCTCCGTCTATAAGGAAATTGTTCACTATTTACTGCATATATCGGAAGACTGATATTACATAACAGTTAAGTACTCTTTTCTTTGTTTCCGGTTATTGTGCTTCTGAGATTGCAGGCCGTGATGTGCAAGGTGATCTGAATGACGAAGATGAATCATTGTCTCTTCTTTCCCATCATCTGGTTGCGTTCCTAAGCCAATGGCTGATGGCTATAAATACGGTGGAAAGGAGAGTATTTGTTGAAATGTGGATGACTTGTGCGACTAGTACGAATGAATGGTCGCATCTCGAACTGACGAGTTGAAGAACTTTTTCTTGGAAAAAATATGCCTGACCAGCACAGTTAGGTTAAAATATTTGTTTTTTTTTTGTTTAAGTTCCTTGAAATTTATTAACGTAGCTAGAGAGAATCGTATTGTGATGTCTATAAGACGCATTTTTCCTATATAACATCCTCAACAAACACTGCGTCTTATGACTCGAAGCTCGGTGACGGCACTTACCTTCTCTTTTAATTATTACATTCTAAATAGTTACCATAAATTTGGTATTTCTCTGCCTGGGGTGACTTTGTCATTATTATTCAGTTTTTCAAGCTGAAATATGTTATTCAGTTGATAAAATAACGGATTGTGTGAAGGCTTGTAAAGTACAAGGAAACAATTTTTTCCGATTTCTTCCTTCAAAATTTAGGAGGTGCCTAATGCATCGGCGAGTCTGATAATCAATGAAATGTAGTAAATAGTTATATTACTCTTTCGTTTTTTAGTCACCCCCCCCCAGGTTTTTCATATCCTCTTCTCGTTCCTTGTTAGGTCACAGAAAGCTTAAGTTCTCTGGAGTTGTAGAAACATTTCATTGTTTATTACTTTATGTTTATGTTTTCTTCTACGCATCCCACTCTTTTTCCTTTAGTTAATTCGCTTGTCTGCTAACAGTTCAGCCACTGTCCTTTTTCTTCTTTATTAATACTCGTCATTCAATTCATGGGGTCATTTTTTTTATCAAATAAAATAGTTTTTCCCATCCCCACTTTTTTGTAAAGTTGAGTATAAGTAAGGGGCATTAATTTAGAATTTAATGGAAAACATGCGTTGTTTTGGTGATTGTGGTATAGAAGCGATAATATAGATGTCGGATTATTGTGCTAGGAACATTAAAGTTTAATTGGATCAATGAATGCGACTAGATAAAATAAAGTTACAAAAGTGAAGACCTGCCTCACTAACTCTCCACTTTCTGCCTTGTGTCACATTTTGTATATAGTTACAATTCATTATACATTCCAGTCGGCTGTAGCCAACACAAGAAAATGAATATTTTAAGTTATCGGTTATTCACTTTAACAACTTTGATATTATTAAATTTGGTTATTTTTAAAAATTTGGTTGAACCAGGATTTCAATAGGACTACCTTTGATGGTGTTTGGTCCAGTTAAGATAAGAAAAATATATTTTATTCAAATAATTGATCAAACTACCTATATCCCCATGAAGATCTATGCCTATTTGTATAGTTTGTTTGTTTTTTTTAAATTTTTAATCGAGCAAAATAAAAAGAGTGTTATTTGTACTTTATTCATTGGAAACCAACAGAACTTTTTTTCAGTAAGACAGCTACAATTCTGGAGAGTATCGTACGTGTTACTCAAAAAATATGTTCCTGAAAACCTGTAAAGGAAAGAGAAGAGAAAATATACTGTAGAAACTTTTTAAAATTTCCAGAGTTTTTTCCGTAAAGTTTTGAGAAGTAAAAACAGAATAAAGAAATCCACTTCGCTACTGATTTATTCTTATGTTTTGCTTCACTTAAAAGGAAATTTAGATGTCATACTTTAAAAAAAAAACGCTTTTGACTCCCGCATCTTTGCTCTATGCGTCTATTTTATTGTGTTAATCGTCTTATAAAGAAACCTTTTTAGCGCTAAAATCGGATCAGAAAAGAAACATATTCCAGTAATAAAAAAAAATCGTTAAGATTAAATGGTGAAAATGATATCGCAGAAATACATGTAAAATTTTAGCGTTCAATATCGAAGTGATTTCCGTATGTTAGCAAAAATGAAAAAAAAGATACTTTCTTCGATGTTAAATTAAAGGACTATTACATTTCTGTCTATATTTCTGAGTTGAGGTATAATAACTATTTACCCTATTTACACTGTTTGGACTATTATACTCATCTTTATTGTCATATTCACGATGTCTCGGCTGTTGTAAAATATAAGTTGACTGGAAACTTATATTTTACAAAGCATATTGATTTATTTTTCATATTGATATATGTGGCTCTATGGAAGGAGGCTGAGAATACTATAGACGAAATATGGAACCAACAACGACGTTTTCAGAAGAATAGAAACCAAGACGTTTATAATCACAAAGGAACAGCCGAGATTTTCAGGATACATAATGCGGAAAGAATGCTTTGAAAATATGACACTCAGAGGAGATATCGAAGGCATGAGGAACAGAGTGAAACAGTGAGTTATCTACCCCAAAAACTTACGCAAATGAATGTCAGAACATAGACTGGGTATTTATAGCAAGGAGAAAAAATTGCTATTAGCTACAATGGACAGGAAGTTGTGGAGAGCCATAACTGATTTCTTCATAACATGAAAGCACATAGATTACTATCGGTGTAGTTATCGATGATCTTTTAGTATTATTTCTTATAATGAGTGTAACACTAAAATTCGAAGGCGCAAAGTATTAAGAGGAAAAATATTTAGAAACAAAGAAAAGACTGCTGAATTATTATATAATAGCAGTCCTATATAGTAGCGAATGCTGATACTTGAGGCGATAGAAATGTTTTTATACAGAAGGATGCTGAGAATTCTATGGACAAATGAGCAACGACGAAGTTTTAGGGAAAATGAAGACTTAATGGACGCCTACATAACATCATAAAGAGATTGTTGAAAGTTTTAGAGCACACATTGGAGAAAGTGGGTTTAGAAAATGAGACATTCACGGAACATACTGAAAGGAAGAGGGGATTGTATAAATGAATGGCAGGCCAGGATTTAAGAGCGATAAAGGACAAAATTTACTAAGACTTACAAAGGACAGTAAATTGTGATGAGCCATGATTTCTAATGTCCTGAACGGACACGGCACAAAGAAAAAGCAGATCTCAGATCATATATAACAAAGTGTCGAAGTTTTTCTTTATATCACAGTTTTAAATCTCTTCTGATTGTCCAAATTAAAATGAACGTTATCAAATTCGAAAAAAAAAAGAAAAAAATGATAAGTTGTAATTAGAAAATGCAAGAAAAATATAAAAAAATATTTTATCTCGCTTACTATCAGAACATAACCATCACTTTATGATTAGAATAATTTAAATTATTTCTTCTTCACGTCAATGAGTCAGACATTTGGCACGTCTGCCTCATTAACTGTACACTCTGGGCAAAATAATTAAAAACTTTTTCATTAATTTCTTTAAAGCAAAGTATCGTTTCACTGGCAAAGTTAATCTGGACGATAAGGTTTAGAATAGCAAAGAAAATTATGATTTTCTTTCGGTTGACCATATTGCATTTCCAGATCTACTTTCAACAAAATATATGTTGAGCATATTTGAGATTTGATTACTAAAATGGTGCTAGATTGGCAAATCGATTGAATCTACTTCAGGAAGCTGGACCAATAACTTCGCAACCTGTCAAATGGGTATTTGACCTGAATTTTGACATTGAACGACTCCTAAATGCATTTTTTCAACATTATTTTATGGACCTTTCGTTGCAACATTGTGTATTAAACAAGGTAAATCAGAAATAGGATGTTTAGGAAACACAACGATTCTATCTTACTTCTTTCATTTGAATTTTCGCCTTGGGGAGCTATGAACTCTCAAAAAAGCGGGAAGTGTTCAAGAAATTAAGGAATGACAACGCAGTAAGATGATTTAACATCTTGCATTCTGATTGGAACAGTCATAACATTTTACATTTATTTATTTTTTGTCGATATATTCATATTTTTAGACGTATTTTGAACATTTTGATGAAACTGCAATTGTGTCGGAGCAAATATCTGCAAGCTAATGTTCGGCAGTTTCAATAGATCTCACAACTAATTTTTTATCAATCATTTTAATCCATGTTAGTAGATAAAACCACTAAGACGCAGGCGGTTAATGAGAGTGAAAAAATCCTGAGAAACATTTTTGAGGAGACAGAGAAGACAATAAAATGACAAGTTTCAAGGGGATAGATTTTAATTTGTGGATAGTAGTTGATGCGAAGGTAAAGATAGAGTTCCACAATCGAGAATTGCAAGAGAAGAAACTATTAGCATAGAACTTACGGTTGCATCTAGCAAGCACAACAGTAAACCTAGCTGCCAATCAAATACTGCAGTTAAAGTCTTGAATACAGTGTACCAAGGAGGAAATCAATATTCTTTTTGAAAATATCAAGTTGTGGGAAAAAGCCAAAAGGATGGATAAGGGAAGGCTGGTCTTCAATCTCTCTTATCATAAACTAACCACAATAACTGACCCAAACATACCAAATTATTCTTTACAGCAAAACAATACATTCTTACTTACCATTCTTACTACAATCATCACAATACCTCATAGTCTCTATAAAGTCCTATCTAGTTCCCATATGTACAATTTGTCTGTGGGATTAGTGAATAAAAATTAAAAAAAAAACTTTAAAAAATGAAACCCCAATAAATATTTATCAACGAAAAAAACACACCAGAACAATTACCGTAAAAATAGTTATAAAAGAGGGGAATGGAAGGTACATTATAGCGGTGGGAAAGTAACTGATGCCGATGTGTCAGGTTAACCGTTCCTGGCTGTTTTCCATATTTCTGAACACTTTGGCTAAAAACATGTATTGTAGAAATGCGTTTTCTAGAAATATCAATATCACCATTTTGAATGTGCCAATCAGAATCCTATGGAAAACCCTAAAATTCGCCCAGGGGTGGAGTCGTCCCTGATTAAGAAAAATTGCTATCAACCGTGTTCTGATTTTGGTCGAAGTCATTAAATAAATTGTAAGCAAAGATAACATTCTAACGTTAAGCCTGCTTCATAAACTCCATATTGGTCTCCAACCTCCAATCTCTCTCTCTCACATGTATGATGTGGCAAGCCTCTATCTGTTATAACGCTACTTCCACCGAAAGTGCTAGGACGAACTACATTCCCTGGTATCACCGTTTCAATCCTTCACGGCAAGGACACGCTATGCCATTTACATAGTAGCAAATCAGTCACATTGCCTATGTATTCCATAAGTGAGAAGTAAATTCTACTTGATCAGCCTTCTTCCCGCTGCTCTGTGGAACCGATTCCCAAGTGGATGTTTCCCCGATCACTACAATCTTAACCTGTTCAAGGCTAGTGTTAACCGTTATCTTCTACTCCCATCTGCACAAATTTTCTCTTAACGTAACCCTCTACCTTGAGTAGTCCCCTTACTGTAAAAAAAAACAAAATTGACGGCAATATCGATAGTGTACCAGAAACATCATGTAGGTTTTGTATTTTTGGTTACAAGCTATCTTGCAAGAAAGGCTATGAAGTTACAGTAACACGTTGTACAAGCTTTGAGTGGGTGGATTTTGGAAAATATAGGGCAATGTTGAAACCAACAAGAGTATCAAAAAACAGTATAAGGAAGATATAACGTATATACATTCTCCTAACAGTTTTATATGGTATAGATTGCATGACAAGGACCAAAAGCACAAATTGAAACTTATCAGAACTATATGGTATATATCACCAGAAGTGAAAATAAGAAATCTTAGAAATGTAACTAATTTACTTTCTCTCTCTGAGACCGCCAGTAGCAGTTTCTTAATTTTTGATACATTAAAGAGCGAGGATAGAGCCTGCTAAATTGTACCGTGAGTGCATTGTGCCAGAAAAAGGAAATAGAAGAAAACCCAAACAGAGCTGGAGGGATAGCATAATTCTGTGGTCACCAACTAATGAGTGGAAGACATAAATAAACTTGTTCAAGAGCATAATAAATGGCGGGAAAGTTCGCTATCTGATGCGGAAGGAAACGGCTACTAATGAACGAACAGAAAGATAATTATGAAGAAGACTACATGAAATTGGATTATTTAAACCTAACAATAACATTTAAGGACACCCTTAAATGATATACTGTCACAAATTCACAGTACCGTAAGCACACACAGCCACAAATTCTCAGTGCCATAAGCCGAAATAGTCACAAATTCACAGAACCGTAAGCCCAAATAGCCACGAATGCACTATTCCACCGCGTCGGTTTCCTTCTCTCTTGGTCACTGCAAGTGACTTTGTAAGTCCGGAGCCAGCACATCAATCGATCGCTTTCTGTTACAAACGACGGAGTAAGGCTGTCAACACACACACACACACACACACACGCACACACACATATATATATATATATATATATATATATATATATATATATATATATATATATATAAGGTCATCCCATAAGTTCTGTCCGAATTTTGAATAAAGAAAACAAATGACCAAATGTTACATTTAATTACAGATTCAATCAACAATGTATTTTCCCTGATTATCTATGACTTCCTTCCATCTATTAACAAGCTTACTAATTCCATTACTGTAAAATTCTTTTGGCTTTAATTCGAAGAACTCACAAATGTCAGTTTTAACCTCTTCCTATGTTACAAAATCTGTTTCTTCCAAATGATTCTGTAAACTACGAAACAAATGGTAGTCTGAAGGAGCAAGATCAGAAGAATAAGGTGGATGAGGAATTTTCTCCCAACCAAGTTCTTCGATCTTTGTGACGTGATTCTTGCTGTGTTGGGTCGCGCATTGTCCTGATGAAACATCACCCCTTTTCGATTCACTAGAGCAGGTCTTTTTTTCCTCAAAGCTTGGTTCAAACACTCTAATTGCTGAAAGTATATTTGAGCATTAATTGTTGCATTAGGTGTTAAGAATTCAAAGTGGATTATTCCTTGGTGATCCCACCAATTTGAAAGAAGAACCTTTTGCCCATGAAGTTCCCTTCTCGGCTGCGGCTGGGGTCTTTCCCCTTTACCAAGCCATTGTCTACATTGTTAACATTTCGATAAAAGATCCATTTTTTGTTGTCAGTCACAAGTCTATCCAAAAAAGGCGAAACAGGTAGGCGAGAATGGAGAGAAGAGCAGATGTCAACTCGGGATTTGAGGTTGTTTTCAGACAATTCATGAGGCTCCCATTTTCCAAGTTGTTGAAGATGACGATGAACAGTTGTATGGTTTGAACGGAGAACCACTGCCAATTCCTCAACTGATAAAGCAGGATTTTCTTCAAGGGCTGCTTCAAGAAGCTTTTCATCAAACTTCTCTATTTGAATTGGCGTTCATTTGCTCCTGCATCAAAGAAAATTAATCTTGTTAAAACCTTGGTGTATAGAGCGCTTAAAATTTGTTCTCCTATTAGATTGGACCGTGAATTTGAAAACATTAGGGAGATTTTCCTCAGTAACGGCTATCCGGAGGCCCTTATTGACTATATTATTAGTAAGAAGACTAAGGAAGTTCATTCCCCTAAAGTCCAGGGGCCTTCTAAATGTCCGGTGTATTTGAAGCTTCCCTGGATTGGGGATAGGGGTCAAGGCTTAATTAGGCAGGTTAGCAAGTCGGTTTCCGGTTGTTTCCCATCAGTTGCTTTACGTAGCATTTTTTGAACTAGGTCTGTGTTTCCGTCTTTTCGCAAGGATGTATTGCCCTACATCAAATTGAGTAATTTAGTATATGAGTTTAATTGCCAGTGTGCTGCTGGTTATGTGGGGCGTACAACCTTGCATTTGGAAACTAGAATCAATCAGCATGTACCTTCCAAAATACGACTTGGTAAGATAGATAAAATATGCTATCTCCGCCCCATGAATATGGAATCGGCTATTGATCAACATTTAGTTGAGAATATAGCCTGCGCCAAGTCGTTTAAAAAAGAGTGGTTTAAAATTATTCATACAGCCGATTCCAACAATCATTTGAAGATTTTGGAGTCGGTGTGCATAGGATTAAGGAAACCTTCTCTCTGCCGGCAGAAAGAATTTTTAAAGTCTCTTAATCTGCTGGGGGATATTTTATTTTAACTGTCCCTCGCTAATTTATTTACACGATTATTTCCCCTCCGCTCGTTACAAATATATACACTTGTTTGTTTGTTTTTTTTTGTGTTTTTCCCCCTTTTTTTGCTTTCATTGTCGTTAATATTCTTTTCGTTGATTCAACGATTGTCTCCTGATGAGATGTTGGTTGAAAGGGCCTTTAGGGACTTTTTACAATTAAAATCAATACATTCCTTGTTTTTAAAACTATATATAAATTTTGTACCTCTAAACATTTGTTTATACATATATATATATATATATATATATATATATATATATATATATATATATACAGGGTGAATGAAAAGTAACTACCTATTTTATGCATGATTGACCCACTCGTCTTTCAAAATCACCCTATATATATATACATTTTGGGCAGCAACCTTTCTTTTTTAACATGTTTGTTTCACTAAAACAGACATGGAAAATTTAGTTATATATTTTTTTTAGTTTTTTTATGCATTCTTACATGTTTCCCTTTGGTGGAAGTAATGAAGTGCAAAAAATTTCCGTATTGTCCATTCCAGGAGTTTTCTCCGAAATGTGCTGGTGTAGTGTTCCTTGTTGGCTGCTGAGTCTTGTAATTCAATCAATGTATATTACACAGCACTTTTTCAAAATAATATGCTTCCTTGTCGAAAAAAAAGCTCTGAGTGGTGAATATTAAGCCTATTCATCAAATATTATACACCAAACATTTCAGATAAAATTTTATGTAATCACTAAACGCTACTGACAACCATACACACATTATTTGAATGTGGTCTGTCTGGAAATAATGCCGTCATATAATATTAAATATAAGAACACAAAATATGGCAATGGCGTCTTCATATATACTTCTTGAGGACACACATAGTTACCCCAGCGTCTTATCTATTTTCAAAGCAGTCTGCAAAATCAATTTTCAATATTGCCATCAGCTGAATCGTCACTTTCTCATCCAACTCCAGGTAGATTTCCAGTCGTACCTACCCATATCGAGGTCTTCTGTTAGTGTGAGTAGTGAGATTGTATCCCTTCTTTGCTTGGCCTGTCGCGTAGCTTATACCTGGTATTCTTCAATGATCACCCATCTGAGTAGTGACAGTTTCAATATTGCTTAACTTCAGTGATATGGCCAGAACCGTTGTTCCAACCTGAATTGGCCGTATTCTCGTTCATAGTCTTAAACGGCGAGTTTATCATTCGGAAAGGACTAGAAAGGCAAGATTGTAAATATGGATTGTACTAGTACTAATAGTCATGGTTGTCGCGAAAATTTCGCCAAGATAGTCTGCGTGCTATGTGAAGAACGGGTAGCCGAAATAGTCAAAATTGCTGACTACTTAACTGTCTTTGGAATCTCCAGATCTCCTTTTAACTATCACACTGTGAAATACCAAATTTCCTTTTATTACAGCACTCATGCATTCTTGGCTCTTCTGATTGTTGAAGGCCTTACAGAGCATGAAGCATTTTCAATATCTTCCTGGCCGAGTTCCAATCAAAACATTGTGGCTAATCACGGTAAATACAATAATCAAATAATACTCTATAAACTATTACTCAATCCAGACTGAATAATACTAAAATAGAATGTCTGTTTACAAACGCAACTTGTCTTCAACTTGCCAAGGAATTTCAAAGCCGCGCAACCGGATCTTAAGATACTGAAAATGGCTGGATAATCTCGGTAGAGATTTTCTATGCAAATGTAGGTGTGTGTATTCGTGTGTGGTACGCGTGTATATGTGACTGCGTATGCTTTCAAGAGGGAATCCGTGTGAGTGGGCGTGTGAAAGAAAAATAGATATATTGTCAATTATGCTCGTTCTATAAGTATATTAATGCTTGAGCAATTAAAATTAACAAGTTTCTACACGACACCAATAACTACTTCTGCTACAAATACTACTACTACTTCTGCTACAAACAGTACTACTACTACTGCTTGTAATACTACTACTACTTCTGCTACAAACACTACTACTACTACTGCTTGTAATACTACTACTACTTCTGCTACAAACACTACTACTACTGCTTGTAATACTACTACTACTTCTGCTACAAACACTACTACTACTGCTTGTAATACTACTACTACTTCTGCTACAAACACTACTACTACTGCTTGTAATACTACTACTACTTCTGCTACAAACACTACTACTACTGCTTGTAATACTACTACTACTACTACTACTACCACTTTCTCCTTATGTGTCTAACAAGACTGAAGTATTATTTATACCACTACTATGAATTGTACCATTGCTGTTTTATTATATTTTCAGCTATGCTTAACACGGCCACATTGAAAACCATTGATATGAATCTACAACTGAATTTTATTTAATCATCTTCCTCTTCCTACAGATTTTACTTCAGACACTTCCACGGCAATTACATGAATATTTAAATGAATGCTTACGGCCATATTACGTTCTCGTCCGATCGCCGAAGTTAAGCAACTTCGAGTTTGGTCAGCACCTAGATAGGTAACCGATTGGGTTTACGTGCATTTTATTTATATTATCATCCACCCACTATCCTGGTATGACGTTAAACTACATCCGGGAGCAAGGCCTCTGATAGGGAGATTGATGTTCGTGGAACTATAGCTTAATTGCTGTTGTTCCCACGTTCACCCTGATTCGGGGTGGTAGCACTTGTTATGGTACCAGCTATGGGCAAATATTGAACCCCCAAACAAACACTATGAAAGTATGAAAATATATTTTTATAGTAAAATTATCAGTAGGACATTTTTATTTAGTAAAATTACCAACAATGCATATAGAGAAATAACCAACAATACATTTTATCTGTAGTTGACGGCATACACTTACGTTCAAAAGTTTAGTTGATTCCATAAAATTGTGTTACAAATATTTAGATTTCGGCATTAAATAACCCATAGATGTTGATATGCCGCTAAGCAAAATCAACCAAATCAACCGATTGGCCCCTTCCAACACGCATTGGACGTTAGGGAAATTAATCCATTCCCAATCTTTCTGGAGAGGGTCTATGTTCGCCAAAGTACTCTCACAGTCTGAGACGTATAGTACCAATTTAAATAAGTTTCATAATTTTAGGTCAGCCGAAAATTAAAAAAAAAATTTTAGATATTAAAGTATTTTCTTTTAGTTTGATTCCCTTTTTAGCATATATGTCCAAGGGAATCGAATAGAAATTTCAGCGAGTGTTCTTCTAAATTTAAACCTCGTATGGAAAAGAAATCCTGTCCATTGCTCCAACAGGCAGTATTTGAGACTTTTACTGTGAAGAGAATAATGGGTGGGATTATTATTTCGTTATCCACTTTCTGTTCTGTATGGTGATATCCTATCAGATCATACTGCACAGCACGTGGCTAACACGGTACAGAAATTTCAAGTCACCTCAATTGAGATGATTATCGATTCTTCGGTGAGCAGTGTTGATACTACAGACTTTGAATTTGGGGCTGAACTGCAAGTAACTCCCGTCGCCGTAGCAGAGGAAATGGTTGCTAATGTTGATTGCAGTAAGTGATATATTTAGTGTATTTCCTATGAGCCGAGATATGTTCAATCTTAATAGTTTAAGTTAGTAATTATACTATTATGGCAGTATTGGTTACTGTCCAAGTTGATTCTTTTGTAGAGAAAACAGTGCATGTAATGAGAAGCTATTCATTCAAATGAGTAGATGTGATATCGGATATTCGGTTTACGTTGGTAACTGTTTTAGAGTAAAATTCATGGCGAGTTTTCTGGATTTGTATGAAGGACACATTGTCCTTGCTAAATATTAATTTTTTAAATATGATGTTTTATTCTTTTGTAAATGTTAAGAAATAGTTTAGAGGTTAAGATGAAATATTTTCCAGTTATGTTATGCCGAGTAATCATAGATTTTACAAGCTAGTAACACGAAGATAAGAGTAATTAGAAAATTAACAGATATTTCTCAAACAAACTAAATAGTCGATTCAAAACGTTGTGAATAAATTAAAAAGAATACGATTCCCATATATCAGAAACGGAATACCAAAGGACAAATGCAATACATAATTTTTCAGTTTTAACCAGCGTGCAATGAAAAGAGATTTTAGAAAAACCGTACAAAGCCTAATTACATTTATTTTGAGAAGCAGACAATATTAGCTTTGTTATGATTAAAGCATAAATTTTATAGGGGGGATATTTTAACATTATTCGACATTATCAAAAGTAAAAGTCTTCTTTCTACCTGTCCATTTTTGACAATACAGGAAATAACAACATGTACAGACTTTGCTTTTTGGGATGAACTGCAAGTATCTCCCGTCGCCGTAGCAACGGAAAGGTGTGCTAATGTTGATTGCATTAAGTGATATATTTAGTATTTAATCTATTTCCTGACAGCCGAGATATGTTCAGGCTTAATAGTTTTGGGTTAGTTTGCAGTATAGTGCAAGGTCCATAAGTCACAAAATAACAAGTCCATATTGCTACAAAATGTAATTGTATTCGATACAGGACTTAAAAGATCACTCTATATGGTGATACTCGCGGACTAGATAAAATCTCCGATATAAAACATTTAGTTAAGTGAAGAAATAGAAAAATCAGGGTTCGAACGAAATTCATCCAAACTTCGTTTGAACTTCGCATCAGTCGATACTGATAAACTTTGAGTGAAGTTTTTTTTTTCTCCTTCAACAATTTAAGGCCGAAGGGAATAGTTAAAAAGTTCGTTTTAATATCCTAAAAAAAAACTCCGTTTCTCGATAAAGAATAAAATGCTAGGAAAATCAAAAGAAAATAGAAAAAAAAAGTAAGAAACCTTCCACACAGAGAAAAAGAAGAGAAATAAAACAATCGCCGATTTTAATAACCCAGATTAGTGATCAGAAATGCTTACCAATAGTGTATAATCCCCTGCTGAAGCAAGAAGATTTTCCCTGTATTGTCAAAAATGGATAGGTGGAAAGAAGATATATATATATATATATATATATATATATATATATATATATATATATATATATATATATAGATATAGATATTCTTCTATATGCATTGTCCTTTAATGGCGTAGGCGAACACTTTCTTCAAAACTTTCCTTTGTAGGTCTTAGTAAATTTTGACTCTTCGCTAAAATGTTGGGAGATATAGGAATTTTGCAGTTGAGTTCGTAGGTCGACGACAGAAGTCTTGTAGGTGGAAGGAGGTAGCATTCAACTGGTCCTTAATAAGGGACCGACGTTCGTTCTCGACAGCTCTATGGTAGGTAGTTCTTTGTTGAAACTGGTTCCGAAGTTGACTGGTGTTCTCTACCGCAGACCCCACAGATGGTGGTCGAATTATCACTGCAAAATAGGCGAAGATTTTCCAAATATATGGAGATTTGGAAGGCTCAGAAAAATCGGGGATTTTTCCCTTTAAAATTGTTATACAAAATTCCTGACTCCTTCAATGGTCAGAAAATATATTCTTATCTCTGATAAGAATCACGTCTTTGGTAGCCGGTTTTGAAAGCAAGGAAAAAGGTTGGAGTGAACAAACTGTAAGGTTTCCCCCCATTTTGAATCGACTATTTAGATTGTTTGAGAAATATCTGTTAATTTTCTAATTACCCTTATCTTCGTGTTACTAGCTTGTAAAATCTATAATTACTCGGCATAACATAACTGGAAAATATGTCATCTTAACCTCTAAACTATGATACGAGGAGAAAGAATAATGGTCGTGGAATTCTTTTTTTTTTATATTTTCCAGCCCTCTCATTAGTCAGAAAATATATTCTTATCTTTGGGAGCCGGTTTTGAAAGTAAGAAAAGTTTTGAGTGAAAGTGGAAAAATAGGCTAGAATGTGAACATTTTATTCATGACTAGCAGCATGACCCGGCGTTGCCCGTGCTTGATTCAAAAATCGTATGACTCATACAGCAATCGCTATCACTTGACTTAAAATATTTTTGCCTTTCCTTGCGTTTAAAGGAGTGCCAGTTGCCGTGCTGATGTTGCTACACGCCTTACTTATTGCCTATCTCACACTGCGAATTTTTTCTAAGCTCTAAACTAAACATTAAATTTGTTACAAAAAAAGAACTAAACAAAATGAACACAAAACGATCAGCTTTAAAAAACGACTCGTAACTGGAAAAACCGAATGAAAAAAGAATGTTAACAACAAATACTTTTTCACACCCAACCCAGTTCTGCGGAATTAGAATCAACGTTGAGTTTAAGCAAGCGAATGAGCCAATTGGAGTAAAGTGCCATGCAGTTTTAAATTTTTCCTACTTGTGATGAATGGAGCTATCGATTTTTTTTGCATGCTAGCATGCTAGTTAACATTCGTGTCACTCAGTTGTTGGCTCTCACGCTGACCAATAGAATCTTCCTGCCTATTCGTGGCAGACAGCTATAGGCTCTCACTCTGGCCAGTACAAAATGGCCGCAAACTACATGAAAACTGCTGTAGAAGCATGAAAAAATCGATTATTTTCATTATCGATGGGAGTTGGGAAATGCAATGTTGGTCTTGGCCTTCCCACTAACTTGGAGCATGTGCATGTAAATTTTGGTTCAAATCCGTCGAAAATTGCGGCCGTGCATTCGTTACACACACACACACACACACACACACACACACACACACACACACACACACACACACACACACACACACACACACATCCTGCCTTTTATAGATAGAGATTCTCAAATTAAATTCCATGTTACCACTAATTAACTGTGAGTTCTCGAACGTTCAATAAGTAAAACTGTTATTGAAGACTTTTTAAATCAGTTTTTATTAGAGTTCAAAAAAGAATAAAACTAAGGTGAAACTGATAGATGTGCAGGAAAGAAGAAAGCCAGTGTAATAAAGCTACATATATATTAAAAGTTAAACATTTTATAAAATTTATGAAATTATATATACCTTACACTCATTCTGACAGTTCATTCATTTTATGCATGTCATAATTTATTGAATCCCTAGCATCTATAATCGGTAAAGGTTTAGCAAAACCTTCCTGTTTACGTGACCTTTAAAATGAACTGTCACTTCTTGTATGAACACGCATCCCCGTTTCGATAGTTTGGGAACATGCAGGCGATTCTGAGTGAACTAGAAATCCTACACGGATTCATTATTTGCGGCCACAATTTTAGCAACATAAGATATGCAGATGACGCAATTTTGCGAGCAGAAACAGGATGAAAATTACAAAAACTCCGACAGAAGGTAGTGAAGGAAAGCGAGAAGAAAGGATTAAACATCAACTTTAAGAAAATAGAAGGCATTATTGTAAAGCAAAAGGTTGAACCCAAAGCGTGAATTGAAAATCGGATATACCAAAATCAAACAAGAGAAGAAATTTAAATATCTGTGAAGCGTTTTAACAGAGGACGGAAAGTGTGGTACTTAAATTCAAAGCGGTATTGGGATAGCCAAAGATGCATTAAGTTCAGCAGAGTACTAAGAAATAGAAAACTTCGCTAAAAACAAGGAAAAGAATACTAAACTGTTATTTGATATCTGTCCTCCTTTATCGCAGTGAATGCCTAACAATCTCTTCAAATATGAAGAAAAGACATAAGGGAACATACATGTGGTTCTACAGAATGATGCTGATGATACCATGGACCGAACGATGAATTTTAGATAAAATAGAAACAAAAATGAAACTTATACTTAACATCAGGAAGAGACATTTGCGGTTTTTGAGGCATTCAATGAGGAAGGAGGGCTTGGAAAACCTTATACTTATGGGACAGATTGAAGATAAGACAAAGGAAAACAATTTAGAGAGCTTGAGTAAAGGGGGGTCCAAATGACTTCGTAATCTCCTGCAACTCTTCTGGACGGTCTCCGTGTTTAATTTGGTGAATGCAGCCATAATCCTTGCCTTCAGTTCACCTTTCTTTTTGACTCTCGCCCAGATGCGTCCCACACATAATAATCAAAGGGGTGCAGTCGGGGGAGTTAGGTGGTCAGATGTAATGTGTGATGTGGTCACAGAAATTGTCTGACAGCCATGACTGAGATCCTGCTTGTGTGGTATGGTGCAGAGTCTTGTTGCCAGACATAGGGTTTTCCAGTAACACCTCTTGATCCAGGGCAGCACTACACTTTTTTAAAATTCCGTGTTGTTTCTGAGGGCCTCAGCACCAAATTTACGAATTCTATTCGTATTAGAACGATCAGAGTGAGTTTTCCGAGATGCCATAACTTAATAATCACCATTAGACTCATCCAACTTTGTATTGTCCTCATACTGACAGCCAAACACACTAAAGCTTGCGGTGCGAATTCCAAGCAATGCAGCATGCCTTTTCCAAATTTATTGCTGTGTGAAATGCATCATGGTGCTATTTTTCTCACAGGCAGTGAACAACTGAATCTAATATACTGTGTAGTCGACAAAATCAAAAACTAACAACACGCATGCGCGAAAATAAAAATATAACATGGCAGTAATTTACCTATTGCATGTGTATATGTATTAATATGAATATTATTTCGAATTCACCTTTTGAGACGGACATTCTTAGAAAGAGGGAAAATGGCACTCTGACATATGGTGAGAAAGTTTCATTGGGCAAAAAATCTTGAGAACCACTGTATCCACGCATGGGACAAAGTCGAATTAGGAGCAAGCGCTAATGTCTGTCGTCTAATTCGTATACTTCGGACGTTCTAGCAATCAGAACTATTAACTGAAGAGAAACAGATGATTGGATTTTTTTTTAGCTCTTCACTCTCAAACATGATGATTGAACAATTAGATTTAATTTAATGCAATCTTAATCGATTACTTATTATTAGGAAGAGTCTTACATTTAAAACTACTCCTGGGAAATGGTGAACGCTTAAAATCTAATCACCAACAGGGCAATTAATTAATGGAAGATAACTAACAATTGTGAAAAGAACTGTAAATACGGGAGATTTTAAAATTATCATTAATTAATTAATTTGCAAATGAAAACAGAAGATGTAACCAATATAAGTAAGTCTTATGAATATAACTTAATGTTTATCCCCAAATCTTGGGTTGTCCAAACATCATTCTTTGTTTCTCGTTACTAGCGTTTGAAACATTTCTTTTTATTTGAACTAAATTCCTTAAAAAAGAACACATTCGTATTATTTCGTTTGCTATATCAGCCTAAAATCTCTAAAATTGTCGCATTTTTATTTCAAGAATTTTGGGGGGAAGACGCTTGCTGAAATCCTCAGAGTATTTAGTATTGTTAAAGTTATCGCTATTTTTTTGTCAAGAGTTAAAATCTCTTCGTTTCGTGCAATTTCGAAAACTAATCGATGAAATTTGAATAAGCTTATGTGTTTTGAAAAATATTTTGACAAATACCCTATTTCGTGGTTTAATTATCTCTCTAATTTAATTTAATTTTATAGGACTTCATTAAACCATATTTTTTAAGAAAATTTATTTTTTCCTTTTTAACAGCGAAGAATAAATTCTTATGATATGTTACTCTTGAGCTTGCAGAATAAAACTGTCCATGAGTAAATCTTTATTTCTGGAGCCAAATTCCAACTTTATGAAGAATTTGGACTTGTAATTTGTTTAGAGTTCATACAAACGCAAGGTAAACTTGACACTGGATTCTTAAATATAAAAAAATTAAAGAAAATATATTTTTATTAAATACGTATTTATTATTTTAATCATTAAATTTTTTTTTAAAATAGTGGGAGTATTTTGTATGATAAAAAATACAACCTTTAATTTTTCCAAAAGAATTAATGAAAATGCTATGTAACCTATTAAAACGAACTGTATTTGTCCCCCCTTATATGTTTAAATTTCTTCCCATAATTTAGTTTTGATTGGTCAATGTATGTCTCTTTTCGAGGGTGTGATGGACAGACAGAATAATGGAAGACACAGAATTTTATTGATAGATTGAACATTTTACAATATAATCAAATAAACAGCATTTTCTGATTTCGAAATTTAAACCAAGTGAAACTACAATTCATGCACAACAACATTTCTGTTATTAATAGAGAAGTTATTGTGGGTAATTGAACCTGTCAAAAGTCTTTTGTACAAATTCTTCATGGGGATGTCTCACTGAACGATGCTCCACTGTCGAGAAGACTAGTTGAAATGTATATCAATCAAATAAATATAATGCTTGAGGAGAATGATTCCTATACGAATCTGGAGGTAGCTAAAATCCTCAAAATATCCAAATCAAACATCGGAACTCTTTTTTATCATTTCAGTGGCATTTACAGTAGGTCTTTGATGAGAAAGACAAAAATGAGGAAGGTGTTATAAAACTGGTTGAAAGAAGACAGGTATGAGAGAAGTCAAATAGTAAATTTATTGTTAATGGCGAAAATATTAGGCTGAGGCAGAAGTTTCGGTGCCAATTCTAATCAATTTATCAGCCTAGTTAAGATGAATCATACGTGACATTCGATATTATATTTGGTGACGACTAACATAACCTAGATTTTGAACGAGAGTGGCTGCGTACACAGTGTATTAAAGAAAATTACCTCTCAATGCCCTAGACAGTAAGAATAATGCCGGAAAAATTTGGAACTTGTCTACTCCAATCGCCATTTTCCTTTGAACTTGCGCCAACGGATTATTACTTTTTTTCAGTCGCTGCAAAAAGCTTTGATAAGGAAAAAACTTGCTCTCGTGAAAACTGGTTTAAAATGTTCGTCGAAAACCTCTTCACTTCAAAACCTGTAGAGTTTTAATCCAAACTGTATCAAAGAGCTTCCTGATAAATGGTTCATTGTAATAATGATGAATATCCAACGGAATAAAATGTAATTTTACTTTTTGAAAATAATAATTTTGATGAACAAGAACGGAAATTATTTATGACTCAACCTAATAAAATCTGGTTGTAATTTACATAAAGTGAATGACTTTTTATGTCAGCCAATAAATAGAACTCTTGTCACACGACATATATATTTCTTAAAATTTATATTCGTGGATGTGTAATTCTTTTAGAATGTGTAATTCTTTTATGTGCCAAGTGCCTTCAGGATGTGAATGAACATGGATCTCCATAACGTCCTATCCTTTATAGATCGAAGCAATATTTATCCCCTTACTATCCCTTCAAATGCCTGTTCGGTTAACCGTTGACATAAACTCGTTTCGACACATTGAATATGCGAAGAGTAGAACGACACATCGAATTACCTAAGTAAGTACATTTTTTAAATGGCTGTAAAATCCCTGTATTTATTCTGCATTTATAACTTTGGTTTTATTTTCTGTGTTGAACTTAAGTTGTTCACCCACTTTTCCCCTCTGTCCCTCCTGCTTTCAATAGGTCCCGTGAGTATCGAATTCTCCAAGCTGTCTTGAAGCATCTAAAAGTAAATTTTATATGCATCAACATATCGTAATAGTCGAGCAAATATCACTGTCTCATTTCACTGTCTCGTTTTTCGCAGTGATGGCAATCGTTTTTAATCTTATATATCTCTTCCATTTTTCATCTATTAATCTTTTCTTCTTCTATGTTTCCTGTCCATTCAGAACGTGAGCGATGAGAGTTCTCCACAGCTTTCTATTCGTTGTAGCTCTAAGCAATATTTGTCTCCTTTCTATGTATCCCAGTCCCTACGTTGCCACCCATTTACACAGGCTATTTAGGTAGGTTATTCGAGTTTTCCCTCTGTCCCACTGGCCCTTGATCTCACCTTTGAGTATCAAATTCTCCTTGATCTTATTCCTCATCATGCCTCACAGAAATGTCAACTGTCTCTTTCTGATTGTGAATATAAGTATCCTATTCATTGCGAATTTTCCTTAAGACTCCCTTGTTGTTGATATGTACTGAGCATTGTTATTGTCAGCGTCATTCGGTGGAATCATATCCTTTTGGTTTCATTTCTAATGTTCTCAATTATTTCTTAATTTACAAACGACGTGTTTTATTTAATGTGCAAATATAGTTTATAAGAAGCTTATACTTTTACGTGGACATTTTTTGTCATCGAACAACCTTTATTTTCTCCAGTAGTCAATCAACATTTTAGTAACCATTTTGTCCGCTGTAGTTCGCGTGCAGACGCGTATATACAAGCACGCAATTATGTACAATGAGATTCGCTTTCTTTATTTTTAAGGCTACACGCAAGTATGTTCCCATATTGAAATGAAAACACATTTACTTCCTTTCTTTCCATTTTGCTGAGGACATTGACCTTCGAAACCACCGTCTTTGACTTTTTCCCTTATTTTTACAAAATACATCATATGCAAAATGGATCATATATACACAAGAGACGCATGCGCACGGCAATATGCATACGCGGAGATATTTATATAGTATATAGGTTCTACGATATCCCAGATTTGAGATAAAAAAATATGCATAAATATACAATATATATAATAACGTATACATACACACACACACGGAGTAGAGACATTAAAATCATTGTATTCCATATGTTTACATTTGTGTACACACGCGACACACATATATATTCATACAAAACATCACACTGGTATACACACATTGGCAAGTAGCCGAACTCATGCTAGTCAAAGGCAGAAAATATGCAAGTATAAGAGACGCACCCAAACAAGTCACTTAAAAGTTATTAAACAAACAGAAGACACGCATTCTTTGATTTCAGAATTCTAAAAGCACAAAGGCAGAAACGAAAAGAATCGCAACGTGTCCATATTATTATCTCCATCCAGATGTTTAAATCGCTTACATTGTATCAGTTTAAAACCACTACAATTGAAATGGGATGTGCGGGTGGTGCAAGGCATATCGGCTCTAAATGAGAAATCGAAAAACCGAGTTCGAATTCCATTCGGGTTTGTTGCAATCACTTACGCGCAAATACCGTTGGGAAATGCATGAATGCACCTCTTCTGCCTCCAGCCATCACTCGAATAGCAGGATACAATGGGTCTTATAGTCTTAGTTGTCAACCAGTCCGCTACAGTAGGAAACGGCATCTTACTACAGGAAAATCTTCTGTCTAGTCGATAATGAATCGAAAGAGACATGATCGCCCAAGCGTGTATAACTGACTGGCAACTGAAATAGTACATCTTTTTAAAAATAAAATTCTTAAAATGATATGATTTATAATTGTAATATTAAAACTTTCAACTATTGGTTCCGAATAGTCATTTTCTTTCGCTATTATTTATATTTCAAATATTTTTAACAACAATAATAAAAATAGTCTGATTTGATAATAGTTTTATACTTTTATTTTTCTTATTTATTTATTGATTTCTATCATTGTCATTTAAAGTAATAATAATAAAAATAATAATAATAATAAGTGATATATTTAATGACGAACAGTTTACCCCGGCACCCAGTGTAATATATATGTGTGTTTATGGGTGTATCGTACGTGGTAGTAACTTTGCAGCGAACCGATCGACCCTGCTTTGCTCAGGTACAATGTGGATGCAGGACATTTTTTTAAGCATTTCACACCAAGCAAGGCGTAAGAGCCACTAGCAAGCAAGAGACTACAGAGAGTGAGAGAAAGAGTAAAGAGTAAAGAGAGGTCTTTGAGGAAACAATATAAAGAAGAACGGGGGTCAGAATCAAGATATCAGAAGATGTTGATTGATATTACATTTGAATATCTGAAGATTATACGTACCAGGAAAGTAAGTAGGAGGAATGAAGTTCCACCGATGGCAAATGCAAAAGAAGAAGCTGTTTGGGGTAGAAGAGGCTGTTATATTTAATTGTTTCAACAGTGAAAGGGTGGGACGAGATACCAAACTAGTAGCACACTTACATTCATGTAGATGGGGTACCAGAGAAAGTTTCTCGTCGAAATAGTTGCCATCTTTTAGAAAAGACAGAGGGAAGACACATTATGTCTGTGAGAAAGTGACTGTAGACGAGATGTCATGTCAGCACCTATCACATTGCATATCCGTCTCTGGATTTTGTCTAGGATCTTGAGATTAACAGGGGGTACCAGACCATATATGGGAACAATATTCAATGCAAGGACGAATGGTAGAATTGTAAAATTCTACTGGTCCACGACCTACATCTAACTCTCACACAAGTAGTTTTCGGCCTTGTGCCACATCTAAGCTACGCTTATAAAATCACCATCGCTCCAAGTAGTCGTATGGGCACTGCGACGACCACAGCACAATCAAAGGCATCGATCTGCCGGGTAAATTGTGTAAGTCGCGAGGGTTTCCCGATACGACCGGTGAAGGAGAACGCCTCTACCCAACCGACCTGTACTAAGCCTTGGCATAGGAGCTGCATCTCAGAGGACAGAACTTCTGAGAGGAGGGATGGGGGTAATCTCAACATCCCCGGTGCAAAAGGAACTGGCAAGCCATTGCATTATTTTTCTTTGAACGTCACCAATGAACCACAATTACAACAGAAACAGTGGGAGTTGTGACCACAGCGTCTCAAAATGTGCTAAACGAATAAACTGAATATTAAAACGAATATCTATTACTAATCGTATTCTCTTTATTGCTAGTTACGTTGGGGTTAAAGTGATTGCATTGATAACACTTTGTGAAAGATTCTAATATAAATTATCTATTAATGATTCCACTGCAATTCCAAACGGATCGCGACCTCTACTTTCGTAATAATCAGATAATGGTTAGAAAAAGATAGTTTATGCTTTCATTATTTTTATAAATATTTATTTTAATCGAGTCTCGTCATCTGAAAAATATTTTCTTTTAATAATACACTAAGAAGTATCATATCTTCTATTTCGTTATATTAATTTTATTGCATAGGAAGATGATCCTTGAGGCAACAGAGATATTGCTTATAGAATTCTACTTATAACAGCGTGAACAGAAAGTGTGATCAGAGTGGCAGATTTAGGGAAGAAAAATTAATTAGAATCAAAAGGGAGTTGATATTTCTAGGATACATAAATAGAAAAGAGGGTTTGCATAATTTCTCACTCTCTGTTCAAACTGAAGGCAAGATGCGTAGTCAGAAAAAGCGAGTAAACGTTGACATGGACAATTAAACCTTATAATTGCAAGACAAATTTAAGGGTTTCTAAAAGTAGCTTCAAGAGAAACTATAAAAACATATAAAATACTTTAAAGACAAATTGTATTAGAAGAAGCAAACTAATGGCTCTGAGTCAAAGAAAGTGAATTATAAAAATACAAATATTGGAGAATTTAATACATTATTTAAACAATAGGGAAATAAGAGAGAGGAGGACCTGTTGAGGCCATTGTTGGCGGCCTTCGACGAGTTATTCCTCCTTTATTTTTGCTTGAATTTGAGATTAACTCGTCCAAGACAGAGATAATAAATTCGAATTATAGTACATGTGATTTTGAGGGTGCTATCGGGACTCATCTTTGTGGATATAAAAATAACTCCTAAGGAAGAATTATATATTCTTGGTTCTCCAGTCTTTCTAATGTCCATTCGAGAGTGTTTGAATATTAAGAATACCATTCTAACAAGAAGGACTGAAACATTGCAATTAATTGATGCACACCCAGACCTCTTCCTCTTGACAAACAGTTTTTTCTCTACCGAAGTTCCTCAACACTCTTCGAAATTCCCCTTGCTACCTCGAACAGGATTTCTTAAATGAGATAGCTATCACAATTAAGAGATGCACAGAGTTCATTTTCAACGTTAATTTCGACGACACGAGCTGGAGGCAGGCGAAGCACCCTTTTGATTTTTGGAGGCCTGGGTCTTCAATCAGCGACAGACTTGGCCTCTTCATCATATCTTTTTTCACTTTCTTCCATTCGTGAATTAATTGATGAGATACTCGGTGGATCTTCTCAGTGCTTTTCGGGTAGCTCCTTTAAAAAAGCATGCAGCGTCTAAGCTCAAGAATTACTTTTATGACAAAAGACACATCAAAACAGATAAGTCGGGATGAAGTAAAATGCGAAGCCAATTTTACTAATTTGAGGCTCTCTCTGGATCAGCACCGTTTCTCCTGTCTACTACCTGCCTCACAACCGAGTAGTGGCGCCTGGCTTAACGCAGTGTCCTCCTGATCTATCACTACCCTTCTGGATGATGAATGCACTAGGGTCGGTGTCTTGATTCGTCTTGGGCTCAAATTATGTGAGCGTCAGAGATGCAGATGTGGAGCTTCCATTGATGAGTTTGGTTTGCATCCTCTTTCCTGTCGTTGTACTGCCGGCCGCTTTCCAAGATATGCAGCGACATCATCAGAAGAGGTCTGGATACAGCTGCGTTCTCTTCCCAA
Source organism: Acanthosepion pharaonis (assembly GCA_903632075.3). NCBI lineage: Eukaryota > Metazoa > Mollusca > Cephalopoda > Sepiida > Sepiidae > Acanthosepion > Acanthosepion pharaonis. Next base: position 1,438,429 of record CAHIKZ030005588.1, on the reverse strand, counting down.
ATCGAACCCGTAGGCCTCGACCAGGGTGATGGAAAGCGACCGGATAAGTTTAACATTTTCCCTTTTAAAGGGGAGAAATCATTGATTTGGGATGCAACTATTTCCGATACATTTTCGACAGGTAATTTAATCAGGTCTGCGGTTGAGCCGAGTGTCAGTCTCACGGGATGAGGAGATGAAAAATATAGTTAAATATTGTTCTCTTGCGGACAGATTTATTTTTTTTATCCCAGTGGCAGTGGAGACATATGTGGTTATTTGCCCTCGTTCTATGGCGTTCCTTCGGATGGTTGGCGGGATTGCGTCTCGATTAAGGGACGGACCTGTCTGATATTTAAAAGGCTTTAAAATACATAAACAGATGATAAAAATTGTGATTCAATGTCAACATGAAGAAGATATGATCAGGAGACTGGAGTATAGAACAGTGTTTCTCAATCTTTTTAAGCAACGTCATACCTGAAAATATAATGTCACACTTAGCAAAATGAGTATAAAAAAAAGTTTAATATTTATTCAAATACTAAGGCTGTGCCATTAAAACTTTTGCAGACACATGTATGCCGTGACTATATTTCGTGGCACACTAAAGATGATTGCGCGGCAGACTAGAGAGCCGAGGCACGGCGGTTGAGAATCTTGGTATAGAAGATTATCCATGATAATGATATCTATGACGTTCGTGAGGATCATTTGAAGCTTTTAGCAATGTTTTTTTTTTCGCTATCTAATTCTCTAAATGCCCAACTTGCCCATAACATTATTTACACTATTTATATTCGAACTGTTGTCGTTGTTATCACAGCGCTTCAGCCGTTTTGCTATATGGTCTTCATCTTACTTATTATAAAACGTAAATTGTGTGTGTGTGTGTGTCTGTACGTTTATATCTGGGATCGTATTTCCTACATTTTTCAACCGATTTCAACAAAACTTCACAGGAGTACTTAAAATTACCCAGCGGTGGTTCTGACAGCGCCAAGAATTGGAAAAACACAATTGTTTTTGCACAAAATCAATTTGAAAGCACGGTTAAGTGTATCGCACCCGGCCGGAAGTTACTGCCGGCTACTCAAACGTCCGAATGTCGTTAAGTTCCGGTGAGTCAGCATTTTTTTTCAGAGAACGATACACAAAAAGTAAACAAATGAAACTTAAACATACACAAGTCCTCCTAACTAAAAATAATAACCGGAAACTACTTTAAATACACATGGTGTCCAAATGAAACCCATGTGTACAGTCAAAATGCAAAAGTTAATTTTTAGTCATCAACCAAAAGATATTGCCAACCAGCTACGCTGCTAACATATGCTGCCATAAAGACAGCCGATTTCTTCACCAAGAGAGGGGAAATTTTGTCCCTGCCCGAGTGTACGCGCTCGGTCCCCCCCACATTAATGCGACCTTGGGTTACATCTCTTTCTCGTGGGGGAACGAGTAAACGCCGGTTTTCCCCCCCCACATTAATGCGATCTTGGGTTACATCGCTTTCTCGTGGGGGAACGAGTAAATGCCGCGACGTGCTCCCCCTCTCACCTTCACCTAGCCGATCCTCGAGGAAAATAAACCTCCTCATCTCAAGTGTGAATAAAAGCATGTCAGATTTATTAAGATTTCCTATGTGTGTGTGTAACGAATGCACGGCCGCAATTTTCGACGGATTTGAACCAAAATTTACATGCACATGCTCCAAGTTAGCGGGAAAGGCCAAGATTGACTTGCATTTCCCAACTCCCATGGATAGTAGAAATAATCGATTTTTTCATGCTTCTACGGCAGTTTTCATAAAGTTTGTGGTCATTTTCTACTGGCCAGAGTGAGAGCCTATAGCTGGCTGCAACGAATAGGCAGGAAGATTCAACAACTGAGTGACACGAATGTTAACTAGCATGCTAGCATGCAAAAAAAATCGATAGCTGCATTCATCACAATTGGGAAAAATTTAAATCTGCATGGCACTTTACTCCAATTGGCTCATTCGCTTGCTTAAACTCAACGTTGATTCTGATTTCGCAGAACTGGGTTGGGTGTGAAAAAGTATTTGTTGTTAACATTCTTTTTTCATTCCGTTTATCCAGTTACGAGTCCTTTTTTTAAAGCTGATCGTTTTGTGTTCATTTTGTTTAGTTCCTTTTTCGTAACAGATTTAATGTTTAGTATAGAGTATAAATTTAATGTTTAGTATAGAGTATAAATTCGCGTGAAATAGGAAAGAAGTAAGGCATGTAGCAACATCAGCACGGCAAAGGGCACTCCTTTAAACGCAAGGAAGGGCAAAAATATTTTAAGTCAAGTGATAGAGATTGCTGTATGAGTCATACGATTTTTGAATCAAGCACGGGCAACGCCGGGTCATGCTGCTAGTCAGATATATATCGATCTTAGTAAACTACAGGTAATTCTGAACTGAACTATTTATTTAATCGCTGATGTCTAAGTATATCATCTAGTTCTTATTTTTATTTATTACTGTGCAGTTATTGCCTGCTCGTTTCCACTGGGTGCAATTACACCCTGCGCAATTGATTGAACTCACAATCACTATGTCAAGAAATTTACGAACCAACGCTTTAATCCACTAGGCCGTTTTCCCGTAGTACATTTTGCTGTAGTGAACTCAAACCTGTCTGCTGATCAGGTTGCAAGTGCCACTGATGTCCATGTTTTGATTGTTTCTGCTGCTGCTGCATTTGAAGATTTGCTGTCATTTGTCTTTCTTTCTTTCTTTCTTTCTTATCGGCTCTAATATTGTATTTATTTCTATGCTAGGCCTACTAAGGAGATCCTAATAGCCTAGCTCTATACGCCGATTCTTTCAGACGTCTAACTCTCAGAAATTGTTCCTATCAGTCTTACATCGGAGTTGTTTAGGATCAACAACGGACCTCGTACTGTAGTGGTACCTGCAGATCGAATTTTCAATTGTAACATTTGTAACATATGCAAAGATAACTTTCACAGCTAAGATCCACCCAGCTGCGCACATTGCAGCGAACCACCCTTATTCTTTTTCTGTTTCATTGTTGAGATATAAGTTGCATCCGAAAAGGATCTTCTCACGAACTGCTACCTTGTGAAACCGTACGCAATAGGGTGCTTCCCTGATAAATACCATCAACCCTTTCAAGACTAGTGTCAACTGTTATCTTGCCCACATATCCCTATAATCACAGTCTCTTACTCTGTAACCCTCTAACTCGAGTGACTCTTGGGCCTTGTACAGCGTGAACATTATACTAACAAAAAAGTAAAATCAGCCTATTTTTATAGTTTCAGATGCACAAGTGGTTCTGAATTTGGTACTTCGAAATCCAATACAATTCATGCAAACGGATGTTGTTTGCTTACATCTGCTGTGAACGAACCGGCATTCTTGCTAACTACGCGGATAGATGTTGGCATAATTCAGTAAAGATACCTTTAGATTTCATTAATTATTTTATCTATCGATAAAACATTGAATAGCTAATATATAGTGAAGTGTATATCTGTTGGGATAAAGAATAGAAATAAACAAGTGATAAAAGAATAAAAAAGGTATTATTCTTCAGACGAATCGGGAAAATTTTAGAGATGAATTTAAACAAGAGAAACTTTGTAAATAGCAAAAACAGGTGGGAAATAGTACAAATGAAGCTATGCTATTTATTTACTGAACAGAATCACGCAATAAAAATACTAACGCTCTATACTTCACTGTATTAAGAAATGGTTTAGACAAGTTCGATCTAAAGAGGACGATAAGATGACATCATTATCGAGACCTAACTTAGCAATTATAAACACAGAACAATGCAATAAAGATGGCTGAAAGAAGAAAGATCACGATGGCGACTTGAAAATAGTAAAATCAGAAAAAAGGGTAAACGGAGATTAGCAAAACTAATAAACATTTTTATTTGTTACTTTTATTTTTCAGCTATCTGGATTTATTTTTCCACACTAAGAAAAAATGGCTTAATAATAATAATAATAATAATAATAATAATAATAATAATAATAATTTTCTCTTTCTTTTTTTTTTCTTTAACTCTATATACTAAAATCTGATATTCCCCCTTTGAGTGGTCACTCCAACTTATACAAAGTTAAAACTTAGTGTATGGTATTCAGTGGGTAGACTATACTATTATGAACTATTCTACCTTCGATATATTAATAAATCCACAATCTCATTGATTGGGCGTACACTTGGATTTTCTTCGAGACTCGTCCTAACGCTGGTAACGCATCTCTACCAATTTCAATGAATACGAATAAAATTTCATACCGGATCGGCCGTCACCCGGGACAACAAGGACTGCGTCCCTCAGAGAGGAACCAGTCTGACGACGAAAAATCTGTCACTGGAACAAACTCTTCCACACACGAAGAGACACTAGGTCACCAAACCCGGATTATTGCCAAACTTGGACCAAGTCACTCAATACCAAATCGACTAATAAAAATTAAACGAACGAAATGGAGCCGCGAAGAGTATCGACAAATCATGACATTCTTCTTCACTGCACTCGAAAACCCACCACCAATCAAACATACCAAATATGGAGAAGTATGTTGGGAAATGATATAAGACCTAACCTCAATCCAAACATGCTTGCCAATGTCCGTAGGGACATCATGCGAAACAACAGACTCTCAAAGGCAGAAATAGATAAGATAAAATTAGATATAAGACAAAATACAATGAACCATCACTCAAACTCTAATGAGACGAATGTAGAAATAAGGAATGCGACAGAGATGAGGTGGAGGCTGAAGCGAATGAAATACGAAATAATCTCCAATGAAATCCAAGACTCTACCTTAAACACAACCTGTAGTTCTCAAGAAAATGTACCTGGAGTCATCTTCAGTGACAATAAGTTAGAATTCCATGAAAACCACGAAGCCTAAATCACCGAAGCGAAAAATGACGTCATCATCAGCAGAGTAACTTTCATACAATTGTCAGACAGAGACCAGCTCCCCAAAATGCATATGACGAATTCCAACAAGCACATCGTGAAAATATACAACGCTGCTCTGGAAACACTGTTAACAGATAAACCACCGGGAAACATCATAGAAGTTAACAACGTCATATACGCAACAGCTTTAAAAGCTACTCGGAAGCTTGGAGTCACGACAATAAATAAAATTAACAGACACAGAGGACCAGTTTGGAAAACAAAACTGATACGAGAAATAACACAAATCAAATGTGAGCTTTCTATGTTAGATGAGCTCACCAGAAACCCTAATATTTCCACACGTAAGTGGAAAAAGATAAAGCGGAAATATAACATTAAATCCCTAATTGAAATTCCATCAATCAAGGAAATGCTGAAGCAGAAACTTCAGCTAAAGGCACAGAGAGCAAGATGATACGAAAAATGTTGTAGGTTCTATCGCCAAAATAAAATATTCCGAACTGATCTTAAGAAATTTTACAGGGAAATTGGAAAAACACTAATACCTGTCGAAAGGCCACCATCGATTGATAATGTACAGACATTTTGGGAAAATATTTGGAGCAGCCCAAAGGAATATAACCCAAATGAAGAATGGATCCGGCGTGAAGAAGAACGAATGCTGGATACACCTCTGTAATAATGGGAAAATATATCCACAGATGATGTTAGGCAAGCTCTAACGAAATCCCCAAAATGGAAATCCCCAGGAAATGACAAGTTGCCCAATTTCTGGCTTTATCATCTCTCATCTACCCATGTAGAATTACAGAAACACCCTTAATAGATTTAGATTTTGTCACAAAGATTAGAGAACTGGAGCATGATGAAGCTTATAAGTACCTAGGAATTAGCGAAGGAGATGGCATACAACACCCCCCCCCAAATGAAGAAGGTAAGAAAGGAGTACTACAGGCGTGTACGTCGGGTACGTCGGGTACTTAATACTGAGCTAAACTCAAAAAACAGAATATCAGCCATAAACACATTGGCTGTCCCTGTGATGCAATACAGCTTTAATGTCCTTAACTGGGCCATAGCTGAAATTAAGCGAATGGGCGCCAAAACGAGAAAGCTTCTCACTTGCTATCGCATGCATCATCCCAAAGCTGATGTTGATCGTCTGTATGTGCCCAGATCCGAAGGAGGCAGAGGGTTAGTTCAACTAGAACTGTCCTACAAAACTACAACAATTGGCCTCCAAAGATACTTAGAAACTACAGAAGACTGGATGATTGTATGCGTCAAGGAACATGAAAGTAGTAAGCGTCTTTATTCCGTAATAAAAGAAGCCAACAAATTCAAAATGGAGTTTCAAATGGGCGTAGAGATGCAACTACAGCACAATACACCGGCTGAAACTGCAAAATACTTAAAAAAGACAGCAAAGACGAATGCAACCGACCAGATACAGAAGGGATGGCAAGATAAACCGCTTCATGGCCAATAATCTGTCCGTACCAAACAAGATGACGTAGACAAAACCCGTACCCATCAGTGGTTTCGTAGTGCAGGGTTGAAAGCGGAAACTGAAGGTTTTTGTCCTTGCTGCACAGGACCAATGCTTGCTAACTAGGAATTATCAAGCGCATATACTAAAATATTGTGTCAGTCCAAATTGCATATTCTGTGATAAATATCCAGAAACGATTGATCATCTTGTAGCAGGTTGCACGATATTGGCACCCACTGAATATAAAACCCGGCATGACAGAGTGGGCCAATATCTGCACTGGAAAATCTGCAACTTCTACGGGAAGGAAACTGAAAGAAACTGGTATGAATACCACCCAGACCCGGTTACGGAGATAGGACCTGTTACAATTCTATGGAACTACACAATACACACTGACAGAACAATCAAAGCCAACCGCCCAGATATTGTTATTAAAGACCACAAACAAAAACAGTGCCTCCTTATTGATATGGCAGTCTTTGCTGATTGCAATGTATCTTTGAAGATATTCAAAAAGTTGTCAAAATACAAGAAACTTGAAATAGAAAACTCGAAAATGTGGCATATGGGAACATCAAAAATCCCTGTTGTATTTGGAGCCCTAGGACTGGTTGGAAAAGATTGCAGTAGACTAATTGAAGGGATTCCTGGAAGTCCATGCCTCAAGGAGATACAAAAAATTGTTCTGACAAATACAGCCCACACTTTACGAAGGACTTTATCCATGTAATTTTTTTATTTTTATTTTTTTTTATTTTTTTGTCAGTGGAAAGTGTCATGATGCGATTTCTAACCTTAGGTCCCTGGGCGGGACCCGGAAAGATATGTGTAAACGGCAGAAATCAAAAATAATAATAATAATAATAATAATAATAATAATAATAATAATAAATACGGTACGAGTTGATCCAATGTCTCAAGGTTAACGCGAGAGAAACCATTCTTAATGAGACTAATTAATAATATTAAAGTACATGACAAATCATTATGATTAGTTAAAAAATCACATAACAGCATGACCAATAACAACATACAAATAATTACAATGAATATTGTTACAGATTTTAACGAAGACGTTGGAAACATCTTGTCATAATATTGTTTATTTGAAAGATTAAAACAATGAAATGAAAAATACAATCTACTATTAATTATAATGGTAATTTAAACCATTGGGCATGTAATTAAATTAATAATTATAAGGAAATCAGCAATCATTTTCACACATTTCCCATTTATTTTTGGTCAATGAACCTAATTCATTGGTCACAAATAATATTATACAATAAAAATTTTGCATCAAAATTCAGCTCAATATATGTCACGTTAAGGACTTATTGATTTTTGAAAATGTTGCCAGTGTGAATTTGTCACGAAATATGGCTTCATATTATCATAATATTTTTTTACTTTTATCAGATGAAGCACTGTCAGTTACTGATAATTTTTGACTCGTATATTTTTTATTTGATTCTAGTTTCCTTTTATTGCAGCAAATTCATTACATCACCGCCAATCGGGCCCCGAACTACTACCTGTCACTATGAACGTATGTCCCCTCGAAGAAGGATCATGTCTTGAGAGATTATTGGGACTCAAACTCACATCTAACCGCAAGTACATACGATCAATCGCTAAAGATGCAGGTAAAATGGTCGTCTCTCTCTACCGCTCTAGTAAGTACCTGACTCCTCATGGTATCCTTTACCTTTACAAGAGCCAGATCAGGCCGAAAATATTGCCATATTTGGGCTGGAGTTTCCCAATCTTCACTTTCCAGTCTCGACAAAGTTCAAAGCGTCTCCGAGTCCTTGTGGATAACGAATTATTCTTTCACTCTCCAACTCATCTCTCACGGGCGGGATGTTGCGAGTCTCTCAATGCTCTATAGATTCTTCCATGCTCGTACGGACTGCATTCCTTAGTTTCGCTAGATCTAACCTTCACGGTTAAGATGCGCTACACTACTTACATTTTTTAGCAAACCGCCCACATTCCATCTATTCAATCGGCGAGAAGTAAGTTCCACATGAGCAGATTCTTTCCGGGAACTACTGCTCTGTGGAACCAGATCGCAAGAGGATGTTTCGTCGATCGCTACAATTTTAACCAGTTCCAGCTTAGAGCTAACCGTTATCTTCCATGATATCCACATAAACTGCCCCTTAACTTAACCCTCTAACTCGAGTGGCTCCCAGGACTTATACAGAGTGAACCTTACTGTAGACAAAAATCATACTGTTATTCTATGGCTATTAGAAATACAAAGTAAAGAAACAAAGGATGGTTAAAAAGCACAGACTAAAACACTACTAATATATTTAAGATTACTGTAAAGAGTGCCAGATATTTAAAGAGATTTATTTTTCATTAAATCTAAAGTGCTGTCTGCCAGTCATAATGTAACGATGTAGAATAACAGTAGTTGTACTGGAATGGGGTGCCTTATCAGAAAAAAAATACTTTTTAAATAGCACACCATATTATTAGAATGAAATATGTTGAGACAGACATAAAAAAAATACTTTTTCAAAAGACACTTGAGCAAACTACCCATGCATTTACATATAAAAGAATAAACTTCAAGGAATCAAACATTTCAAAACATGGCTGCTTTTGATGACTAAGCAGAGAAAATTAGAAAATTCTAGAGGAATGTAATTACAGAATTACGGACTAGGAAGTTGAGAGAAAATCTGAAACTCTGATAATATTTTGTTATGATTTGGTTCGCAGAATATCTATATAAAAAGCAAAATCAACACTGAATGAAAATAAAAATGAATATTTGATAATAGTCGTATGGAAGTCACATAATTTGATACGTTGTTGACGAGCCTTAATTACATTCAGAAAAATAACAGCTGTTGCACTTGTCTGAGTGAAAAGTAGCAAAAAGAGAAGAAGAGGAAGGGTTAGGAAATAAGACAAAAATTCTGGCATACACAGCAATGTGAACTCAGACGGAAGTATATAATCAAACATTTGCTTGCTAATTATCACCTTGATTCCTGGGGAGCTTATGCAATTAGGAATACGTATCAGAATGTGAAACTGTTTACATTAAATTCTCCCGGCATATAATCATTGCAAAATTAACTGGAAAGAATTGTCGGTAGAACCAAAAACATTTTCAGTTCAATGAGTGCGTCGGCGACAGAATCAAAGTTACAAGTTGATAATCCGTCAAAAATAATAAAAGAGAAAAAGGTCACCCTAAAAAAAAGGACATATAAACACACAGGCATTATTATCCTAAGAGATGTGTCAGAAAAGAAACGGGACTGAAATCACAAAACTTTTATGTCAAATCCAAACTACAAGTTTACCCCTCGAAATTATTCCCGTCGAGTCTAATATACTTTCTCACCTTTTTTTGCCACTCCTGGAAGGCTTCTCTGCAGCTCCATCGTTACATCCCTCTTGATGGCTCCCATGTTCGGAAAATGGTTCCTCTTGATGAACATGGCTGTGCTGTAGCAATCTCCTCACCCAACCTGGCTACATGTATTTTTTCCTTTTCCACAAGCTCAAGGGATTATCAAGGAAACCAATTTTTCGGACGTGGGAACCATCAAGACGGAGAAGCAGTGGAGAATCCCGGGAGAATCCTTCGAAGAGTGCATAGAGGCGTGGCAGTGAAGAATGGGAAAAGACGTTACTCTCGAGAGGGCTAATTTCGAAAGGGAACATTTGTAGCTTGGATTTCACTTGAATGTTTGGTGACTTCAGTCCTATTTCTTTTCTGACGCACTTGGAAATGAGAAATATGTTATGTAATTATTTTTTCAAACAAGTAGGAAAATTTAAATACTGTATATATTCAAATATAGTGCGATCAGTTTTTTTATGCTAAAAATAAGGGGTTGCACTATACAGAAGAATTTTTTTTTTGATTTAGTAAAACTCATGTATTTTTGGAGATTGGTTGCACTACAGACAGGTATTTTTTCCCTAGAGGAATGCAAAAAAAACATGAAGTCCTCATATACACGAATATGCACGGTATCTGGGAAGTGTTTCAACATAAAATGAGAAAATATGACACTGAAATCCAGAAGCACATTGGAATAGCAAACGATACATTCCAAATGCAAATTATTGAAATTCAAGAAAAGACTACCGAATGCTCTATAATATCAGTCCTCCAATATAGCAGTGAATGCTGAACAATATTTTCACAGATGAAGAGAAGATTTGCGAAAACAGATATGTGGTTCTTCAGAAGAATGCTGAGAATACTATGGATGAAGTATGTGACTAATAAGGAAATTTTAAGCAAAATGGAAATATAAAGGACACTTAAAATCCGAAAGTGACTGTTGAAACTTCTATGAAACATAATGAAGAAAAGAGGCATAGGAAACGTGAGACTCACAGGACATATTGAAAGTAAGATGGAGAGAGTATAAGAGGAAGTAACCTACCTAAAGAAGATGAAGAAAAGAAGAAGAAGAAGAAGAAATATTAGTCCTCCTCCTCAAATGGCTTCCGGGTATTGTAATGTCACTCGTGGTAGAGGACTAAAAGTTCCACTTTCTTCTTCTGCCATCAATACTGAAATCTGCATATCTTATTCTGTTAACATTGTACCTGCCAATAATAACTTCTGGTCGGACTTCTAGTTCTTTTCGTATCGCTTTGCTCTTAAGAGAGAAAAAAAACAACAAATCTATATAGATTTAAAACTAGTTTATCAAGTATAAAAATGGTGTAAGACAAGGGTGCGTTTTCATTCTAAACAACGAAATGATTCTAAGATAACGAGAAGAGATACCAACATTTATTTTCTGAAAAAATTATTATCAATATAAGATATGCAGATGGCACTTTGTTGATGGCATATTCAGTAAGGTAACTGCAAAAACTCCTAGACATGGTAGCAGGGGAAAGGGGGAATAAAGGATAAACTGTTGACTGTAACAAAACAATGTATGGTCGTCATCAAATGTACGTTGTAATCGCGAGCCATGTCTTCCAAAAAGAAGATAGGAACATTTCTTTAGAAGCCGATTGCTGAACTGCTACGCAATATCTATAATCTAATACGACAATGAATGATGGAGGATTTCTTCATCGATGAAACTTAAAGCTGGAAAAATGTGATTCTACAGAATGGTGCTACGAATACAGAAGATGGAACATGTGAGCAACGATGAAGTTTTGAAGATAATGGCAACGAAAAGGACACATCTCTTTATAATCAGGATAGAACAGTTAAAATTTCCTTGATCAATAATGAGGGCGGATTATTTGGAGAATTTTGCCCTCACTGTACCTATTGCGGGCACGTGGGTCAGAGTGAAGCATCAAATAATCTACATAACAATTTATCTAAGGGAATAACAACAGGGACTGGAGGGGTAATGGTTAGAGGATAAACGTTGCCTGGAGCTACACAGCACATAAAACTGGGTAGAGCCTTGATCATCCAATTCCTGAGGGTAGCTATAGATAAAGAGAGATTTACTGTAACAAGGACACCTAACAAACTCATCTAGTAGCTAATTAAGACTGTAATGTATTTCCTACCTTGTTAAGATCCTCACGTTTCTGATCTTGTCCCATAATAAGCTGCTTATTAAATACCGATATATACTCAACCATAAACCAATGTCTCGTGTTCTGGTAGTCAGCTTTGAAATCATATCCTGCTCATTGATTTTGTTAATGTTGAACCAAATTTATGTTTGATATAGACAGTTATTAATAGTTATTGTGCTAATTTTAATGATTTTTAATAATTTTTTTTTTAAATCACAAAATGAAAGTTTCCGAGAACAATACATATGATAATACTTATACTTTTACGTTACTCCTGATAATATTGTGAATAAGTTGTTATAAGTTGTTAAATGTTCAGAAATTTCATCGGCTACCAAAAAGTCGAGTTTTAAAATTTACTGGACTTAAAAACAAAAATTGGATTATTACCATTCTAGTCTGCTAAGATGCTAACTGCATAATGTCAGGAGTTTTTAAGCACGTTAGGGAAACGCTTGATTTATTTGTGTGTAAATATGATTGCAAGTTTTGGGTCTTATGTTTTTCCGGTATTTATGTCCGCATCAGTAGCGGAAACATCAAAGGTTAACTCTTCAAAAATCAATTCAAATTGTCTGGCAATATTCCATCTTCTCTTTTCGCGGTAAAATATTTTCATCATATTTTATAATGTCAGATACAAGCTTGTTTGATAGGCAAACAAAGAATGTTTTCAAAAATGCATTTATCCAAGACAGACTAAATAAAACCATGCTATTTATAAAAAAACAATTTAAAAAAATCTCTTTAAAATATAAATGGTGTTGAGTGATGCTAAATCACAGCGATTAGTAGAGACTATGTCTTTTGGAAGGAAATTTTATTTATGATTTGAAAAAATCATCAAGTCCATTAAGCATATTTAATAAATAAAGAATACGCCACAAAAGAGAAAAAAAATGGAGGAAAAGATACTAGATAACATTGGTTCCAATTTCAGCACAGTTCAGTCATTCGTTACCAAAAATTCAATTGATACACACACGCACATGCACAGAGCCGCCCCCATATATATATATATATATATATATATATGTATGGGCCGTTTAGAGTTGAAAGATATGATTAGTAATCGATCAGACCACATTTTAAGTCAAGCTTATACACTCGTGTATAAACCGAATTCATGTCTAGTGCGACACCGGTATTTTATCACCTCAAGAAAGAAATTCTATGAGTATCGTGCAACCAGACATCAAAAATGAATTGTATTTTACTTCTTCCGATGAATTATCTATGCAGAGTGCGAGCCAATATTTTTTGCATAAAAATCTAATCAAAGAAATTGCAATATACTCGATTATATACGGCCTGTGGATTATGTAAGTATTAAGAAACAGAAAAATTTCGACTCGTTAATTTTTCTACCATATCTCGAAACGTAAATATATCCATCACTTCGTTGTTTTTAAGCCTGGATTTCAGAGATTTAACAGGGATTTTAAAATAGTCAAATCATATTTAAAGCACATTATGTGTGGTTATATTTAGTGTCTTCTTCACGTCGGAAGCCTTTGCAAGTCATTAATGGTAATAACACTTAATTAGCTATAAATTCTTTTCAGGTTAAAAGCAAATAGTATTTCCTCCAGTTTCGAAATTTAACGAGCAAGATATTTCTTAATCATTTCATAAAATATAGTTATTTAAAATGGTTCTGGTTCTTTCGTCCCTCAGCTTAACACGAAAAATAACAGTGAAACAATTCTGAGATAATTAGAAGTCCTAACAGGATTCATTATTGGTGGCCACAATCTTAACAACATAAGATATGCAAATGACACTGCGTTGATAACAAACAATGACAGAAAATTACATAATCTCTTACAAAAGACAGTAAAGGAAAGCGAGAAGAAAGTACTAAACTCAAATTGTACAAAACAGAATGTATGACTGAAAGAAAAAGGAACAATCCAACATGCAAATTATAAATTGGACATACCAAGCAAAAAAACAAACAAAAAACAAAAAAAAACTTAATTTTAACAGATGGTGGAAATACGACACAAAAATAGAGAAATATGACTTCCAAAATCTAAGCAGTGTATTAAGAAACGGGAAAATTTCGTTAGAAAGAAAGAAAAGGTTACTGAGCTGTTATGTAATGAGTCCTCCTATATGGCAGTGTTTGTTGGACAATGTGGTTCTACAAAGTCTTGGAAAAAATTAAAACAAAAACGAGACATACTTAACATCAGAAAGACACTTGAAATTTCCAGGACACATAATCAGGAAAGAGGACTAAGAAAACTTAACACTCACAGGTCATATTGAAGAAAAAATGCACATAGCCTACCTTACGAGAGTATGTAATTTGGTTGGCTGTTTTTTTTTTTGTTTACCTGTATATCACCCTCTGTAGGTTATTTAATGCCGTAATCTAAACATTTTGAACACAATTGTTTGCCTTCAACTAAATGGATGGTCATTTCTGCTATAAATAGGTATTATTTGTCATTTTTATATAAAAATGGATTGCTGGTATTTTTACGATAAGAATTTATTTTTATACTTTCATAGTTTTGTTTTCGTATGGAGGTTCACTATTTGCCCAAAGTTGGTGCCGCATCAAATGCTACCACCCCGGGTAAGGGTGAACCTGGGAACAATAGCAATTAAGAGGTGGTTACACACTTATCAAAACCTACAATCTCCCGAACATAGGCGTTACTACTGGGTGTAGTTTATCGTTATATTCAGGACTATAAATGGTTGGCAGAACAGGGGAAAAGAAAAGAACACAAATTTACTACGAAATACAAAGAACAGTATCATTTCAAATGGATTTCACATTTGCATGACTTTTATCTTTTTGACTTATTTTCTCATATTTATGGAAGACCTAAAACTATTTGCCTAAATTAAAACTGAATTGCAGGCATTAATTCAAATGGTTCAGAGTAATTCAGATGGGAAAAATAACGATAATAGAGACTTGTAAAGGAAAACAAGAACTGATGGAATGCAACAATGGAAAAGTGAAATACAAAAATGTATAGTGGCAAACAGAGTTATTGATATCTTGGATGGCTCTCGAATATAAATATTTAAAAAATCATTTCACCTCACGCAAGGCAATGAAGGATACTAGAATGAATGTGCTTGTTATGGTGTGATTAGTAGTTGGGTTGATCAAATTAAATGCGGCTGCGTGTTTCAAGATAATCAACATCCATACATTAAATTTTAAACATCAAGGAAAAATCAAGCTCAGTGAACATTAATAAAATATTGTATTAACAATGATATACAAATATCAACAATAGTATAAAGAAAGTTGTTCCCCTTTTTCCGTGATAAAAAAGGGTAAGTTTAGCTAATAAATTTTGAGTACAAAATTGAATGTAATTTAACTACAAAGTTCAATTGAAGTCTTAGCTAAATACAGAAGAGTTCCACAGTGTTTTATCAGTGTAGAAAGATGTAATGTTCATGAGTGATATCAACAGGAATTAGTATGATTACTCGAATTAGTAATAATTAAGAATTAAAATGTCAATATAGCGCCGTGCCGTATTTTCCAAGAATTGAACTGCAACTGATCTTTTGGTTGATAGCGAAGTTCTTTTATATCGATGGGTAGGCTCCGGATAGCTTAGCGCCAGAAATATAGAAAAGATACTAAAATACGCGATTGGTCAGGAAATGGACCAATCCGTGATTTTAGAGAAAAATTCGAATTACTTGCGATGGTTAAATTGTCCTATAATAAATATCATGTATTTTTTAACCAATGAGAATTCAAGAAAATGTAGGCGTGGCACTACATGCTTATTAAGATCAAAGTTACTAAGAAAACTGGTAGTGAATTCCACAACTGAGAAGTGTGGGAGAAGAAAATATTAGCACAGAACTTACAGTTACAACTAAAGATACCAGCAGTGAACTTCTGAGACCTAGGTGCCAATCAAGTACTGCTCATAATTTCGTAAATTTGGGTTATCAACAAATAAAGCTAACTAGAACAATTAACGTGAAAATATTCATAAAAGATGCTGAGAGCAAACGCGTTACGGTGGTGGAAAATTGACTGAAGCTGAGATTCCTGGTCAGGATCAATAATGTTGCATATTATGCTTGAGATTTTGTCAAGAATCTCTAGATATATAACAGAAACACCAGGACTGTCGTGACAGCACTATTGATACACGAACAAATTGTAGACTTATAAATATGCAAGATAGATTCTGGCGAAAAAAAAAACTGTCTCGAACGACATAAGGAATCGACTTAAGAAACAGGAGGCTTAGCATTTGATTCAATATAATCATTTTACTTCATGTCAGTGGAAAATGAGAGACAAAGTAAGCATAGTGATGCCCTTCTAGAGGCTAGGATCATCCTTAAACAGGGAAGTCAAAAAAGGTTCTTTAAGAGAGAGCAATGCCCAATTAACAACAGTTAATAACTCATTTTTTGAGATCGCTTGCAAATTTGATGTTATGAAACCTATCAGATGTACCACATAAGACAAGAGTAAATAGATGTGCTACCATGAAAGGAACGTTAAAGGCAGAGTACAAGTATCCATGGTTTAATAACAGAACAATTATATATTTTAGTCGTCCAAGTTGGTAGACGTCAATTATATTGTTTTAAGACAGGAATGTCTATACAAACATAGGTACCCACGTTTATAGTAATATGAAACACTAACAAATTATAAATAAAACAATTCCTCAGAAAACATTTTTATACGTCAGCAGATAAGGGATTCGAAAGGTCCCAACAAAAGATATGCATTTTTTGAAAAGGGTAATTCGGTCATGATTTGCCGTAATGTCCTTCCATGGCGAAACAGTCTAAACATACTTAGTTTAAAGGTGGGTTTTTCCAATATAAGTGTAACGCAGATTTATTAAGTCTTTCAGTTTCCAAGACGATGGACACGATAGACGTACAGTATACAATAAAAAGATATGCTTACTGAAACACATGTATCCAGTATTTTTTAATATGATATCTATAGTATAATATATATATATATATATATATATATATATATATATATATATATATATAGAGAGAGAGAGAGAGAGAGAGAGAGAGAGAGAGGGATAAATAGATAGATAGATCGTTCTGTATATTTAGGCAGAAAATGTTATTTATGGAAAAAATTATTAAAAACAACAGGCATTTTCTGTCAATTAATTTTAATGATCGACTTTTCCAAATTATGAATAATCCTTCTTATACGAGGAGAAAAATAATCGACACAAAATGTCTGTGGTTTTTAATAATATTTTTATATATATATATATATATATATATATATATATATATATATATAGATATAGATATAGATAGATAGATAGATAGATAGATAGATAGATAGATAGTAATAGACTGGGATAGATTTATATGAACAGACTGAGATAGATAGATAGATAGATAGATAGATAGATAGATAGATAGTGGGAGGTAGATAGATATTAACAGAGTGTGATAGATAGATATCAACAGGGTGAGATAGATAGATAGATAGATAGATAGATAGATAGATAGATAGATAGATAGATATGAAAAGAATGAGCTAGCTAGATAAATATATGTAACACCAAAATTGTCTAAACCGTCTAACTGCAAAATTGCCCAATTTTTAGATTAAGATCTAAACTGTTGTAGTCTAGAAAGGATTAAAAATATCTTACTGGAATTCTCCGAGGTTTTTATAAAGTTATTGGACTCTACTTTTAGCAATAAGAATGTAAACTTATTCTCTAAGCTTAACAGAAGTATCGTGATGAACCAATCATAAACAAAAATGTTCATCATCAATCATAGCTAAGGATCGGAAGCGCATGAAGTATTGAAATGAAGTTCAAATATATATATATATATATATATATATATATATATATATTGCAGGATCCTTTTTCAACCTGTTCAAGATAATCTTTGCCCACTCTAACCTTCTGACTTTCTGTCCTGGAGTAAAAAGTGGCTCAGGTTTCCCGTACGATTTCATTTTCAAGTATTTTTTCGCTGCTCTTTGAGCTGTCATAGCTGAAACTCCTCTCGCGTCTTATCGATTGAGTTGGATCTTTTCTAATTGATCTCTTTAGCTCTAAGTTGAAATGATGATTCCTCTTTCTATTGTGACTTCCTGATCCAGTTTTCCTCTCTACCGTTCCCTCTTTTTAAAAATTATTCACCGTTCTCTTCATGGTTTTTTAATGCACTTGGAATTTAGAATATGAATTTTTGTACCATTAGTGAAGGCTTGAATGATCTTTTTCCTCTCACCATTGATCACATGGGAAGACAGTGGGTCTGATACAAAAAAAATTTCAACCTGCTCTTTTTTAGCTGAATAACTCAAAGGGCTTTTCACTGATTCTGACGAAAAATGGTGTCCAGATTGCAAATCGTCCTATCTGAAAACCTGGAAAAAGGAAACTGAATTAGTTTAATGTTTGTTTGTTTTTTAGATATTGAACATTTTGTGGGATGGATAATTATGCTGTTACACGATTTGGACAATTTTGCTGTTAGCGGAAAGTGAAATCTCCAAGTGCAGTTTGCTGCGTTTACTTCACAATATTGGTAAAAGAAGGGAATTCACACTGCAGTTACAAGGTAAATAAAAAAGGAGGTTATTCTCCTTGGTATTGGTTGACACATGACAAAAAAAAAAAAAACAACAATAAAATGCCTGTCCACCACATATAAATAGATCACGCCTGTATTTATTATTTTCTAGATTAAAAACAACATTGTGCCTTGGAACAGAAGGGATGTCGAAGAAGTTCATATGGTTGCAAATATCAACTACTTATAAGTAAAATAATCCTGGAAAAAATTTAGAAGTTATAAGGAAAAGTAGAAATCTTAATGGGTGTTAGCATGAATAATAATAATAACAATAATAATAATAATAATAATAATAATAATAATAATAATAAACTAGACTTGGTTACAGGGATAAGACCAGTAACAATTTTATGAGACTTTACAATGCACACAAAACGATCAAAGCTAATTACCAAGACATTGTGTGCAAGGGCCACAAGAACAGAATGTGTTGAAATTGAAATCACAAAAATGTTGCACATGAGGACATCAATAACTCCAGTAGTAGTTGGAACACTAGGATTGATTGGAAAATGTTCCAAAAGACTCATTAAAGAGATTCTTGGTAGCCCATGTTTTAAAAATACAAAAAATTGTACTCACAACTACAGCTCACACATTACGAAGAGCTTTATCTATGTGAAATGTGTGTAATCTTAGTTTTTATCTCTATCTATAAAAGGCAGGATGTGTGTATGTGTGTAACGAATGCACGGCCGCAATTTTTGACGGATTTTCACCAAAATTTACAGGTACATGCTCCAAGTTAGCGGGAAAGGCCAAGACCGATTTGCATTTCCCAACTTCCATCGATAGTGGAAATAATCGAATTTTTCATGCTTCTACGGCAGTTTTCATGTAGTTTGCGGCCATTTTCTACTGGCCAGAGTGAGAGCCTATAGCTGTCTGCCACGAATAAGCAGGGAGATTCTATTGGCCAGCGTGAGAGCCAACAGCTGACTGACACGAATGTTAACTAGCATGTAAAAAAATCGATACCTGCATTCGTCACAAGTTGGAAAAAATTAAATCTTCATGGCACTTTACTCCAATTGACTCATTCACTTGCTTAAACTCAACGTTGATTCTGATTCCGCAGAACTGGGTTGGGTGTGAAAAAGTATTTGTTGTTAACATTCTTTTTTTTCATTGCGTTTTTCCAGTTATGATTCTTTTTTTAACGCTGATCGTTTTGTGTTCATTTTGTTTAGTTCTTTTTTCGTAACTGATTTAATGTTTAGTATAGAGCTTAGAAAAAATTCGCAATGTGAGATAGGCAAGAAGTATGGCATGTAGCAACATCAGCACGGAAAAGGGCACTCCTTTAAAGGCAAGGAAGGGCAAAAATATTTTAAGTCAAATGATAGCGATTGCTGTATGAGTCGTACGATTTTTGAATCAAGCACGGGTAACGCCGGGCCATGCTGCTAGTTTTTCATAAAAAATGATCAGTGAAATATGTCATATTCTGAACTTAGATATCTGGTTGGGGCTCGGTAGGAAATGTGTATATAACAAAAACCCAAGGAAGAAATACTTACGTAAAAGGTGAGTGCTTTTAATTTATTTTATTTTTATATTTTATTTTTTTACAAAAATGTCCAAATGCAATTTCTGACCGTAGCTTTCTGGTTGGGGCCGGAACGGAAATGAATATACAGCAATTAACAACAACAACAACAACAACGACGGCGACAACAGCGACAACAACAACAACAACAACAATAATAATAATAATAACCGACCAAATACAGAAAAGATGGTAAGATAAACTGCTTCACGGTCAATACTCTGCCCGTACCGAACAAGCTGATTCAGACAAACCACGTAATCATTAGTGGCTACGTAGTACAGGCCTAAAAGCTGAAAACGCAGGTTTTCACCCTATATTCTGATAGAAAAATATGCTTTATAGTGAGAAAAATTATCTCCTTTCTTCATATCTAGCAAACTTTCCTGGATCTCAAAGTTCCAGGGCAATTTATTTCTAATTTTTTCTAAACCTTCTTTTTTGCTGCCAATGTTTATATTATTTGTTTATATGATCGAAGCTAAATTATAACGGAAATTTCCAGTGATTCACTGTACTTAAATTTGTGCTTATTTTAACTTCCTTTTGAATCAAATTGTCGCTTAGGATGTGTAACATACAGTTTTGCCTCATTCTTTGAACAAAAGTAATTATTGCCTTTTTTTTTTAATTTATTGTAGGAATAGTATATTCTCTTCTTGGCATTTGTCTTGGCCTGCAATAATACAAATATGTCATTTCTCTTTTTAAGTGTCCGCTACGTAACTATGGTTTGGTTAATTAAACTGTGAAAATGTGTAACTGAATTTTTCAATTGTCCGTGAAGGAATTTGTTTTGCTACAATCATTTATTCAGACTTTTTAGATGAGTATCTAAGGTAAGAAGATTTTTAAAGTAGGACAATAAACATATCAAAACTGTATGAATTTAAAATTTGAACAAATATGAACTTAGAACCAAATGAACTTAGTGCACACGTATTAAAAAAAACACGGCGATAATATTTTTACTTTAAATTGCAAATTTAGTTGGAAGACAGATTCATCTAAATACATTTAATTCAACGAGTTTTAATAATAGATTGCAATCAATATATGTCCTATAATTGTTATTACGACAGGTACAAAAATTAGAAAAGAAAATATTGCTATTAGAAGTGATGATGATTATAAATATATATTTGGTATAATCATCATTATCATTATATAAATATCATTATTAAAATTATGTTTTAGCTCTTTTCTCTTTTTAATAACCATAATGGTAGCTATAATAAAGTACGTTCACGTACAATAGTATGTTTGTAAGTACTTCAGAAGAAAATTAACCCTCTACGTATTCGCGCGTGAAGTTTAGCTGTGAGTAAATTAACTTATAAAGAATATCTAATTGCAATCACCTCAGCTCTGTAGTTTTACATGGTGAGACGCTTTTTTTTCTTACTAAAACTTGGCAATTATGATGTATACATTTTTATATCATAAGAAGACTCCCTCCAAATGACAAAGATGAATTACGTCATCTGTATCTTTTACGGGAATGGACGCATTGCGGAAAACTATTTGCTAATATATGTGTGAATGTAGTTCGTACCTTGGCTGGGCGAAAAGACAATGTCGAAAACCAGCGAAAAGATACATACATGGGATGGGAGAACTAACGTTATCGTATAGCGTGTAATAAGGATAAGGAAAAATAACGTGGGTTGTAAAATAGTTGAAATTTATCCTATGAGTTTTGAATATATCATACATAATATTGTTTTATTTCAGTTTAATTTTTATATAATATTTGTTTGAGAAAACACGCATGTCTATCTGGAGAAAAAAAGGTTTTGAAGCCGACACACTTACACAGCTTCTCATACGTGTAAATAAGAACGGAGAGTAAAGTTCAAAAATTGCAATTTATTCCCATTTTCTTTTACAATTGCTCTCTCTCTCTCTCTTTCTTCTTCTCTCTTTGACTGCCTCTCCCTCTTTCACTGTCACCCTTTTCTTTTTTTTTTCCTCTTTTTGTCTCCCAACGGAGGATTTAGCCTATTTTCATCGAAAGTTCAGTAAAATATTGGTAATCGACGTTCGTTTGTTTGGAGGATTCGTGGGAAGGGGAACGTTGATATGGACGAAGTGGGCTGTTGAAAAGTTCTCAGACCGACCTGCTTGCAAAGACTAAGCCAACTGGCGACAGTTTTTTTTTTTTTTAAAATCAAATAAAGGCACTTGATCGGAGAACTTTTCGATACTTTATATCAGCCATCGTTCTGGTAACAATGACGGACGATTAAATGACCCATACAGACATGTCCGCATGTATACGCACGCCCACACACTCGTATATATATTTGTAGGCATGCAAAACCAGAACACATATACGTAAACATACTATGTACATAAATATGCACAAAAACACACCTTCCACACAGATACACTCACACACAGAGATATATACATATATATATATATATATATATATATATATATATATATATATATATATACACATACATACATACATACATATATATTTATATATATATATATATATATATATATATATATATATATATATATGCAGGTTGTATCAAAAACACTTTTGCAGAATTTGGGGGCGTCAAAGGTCCATGACCGCAAATACTTTCGTTTTTGAATGATTAGTTGAAAGTTTACGGTAGACGTTGTTAAAAGTACAATAAAAAAATACATATTACCATAGTCTGTGGTGCCACCTTTATTGTCTCAGCAACGTGAAGATAAACAGCAGCAAAGATTAGATGAATCGTCTGGAAACGTATTCTTGTACAGCGGTGCAGCTTCGCGTCCATTTCCATTCGCGCGGTAAAAATCATATCTGCCTTCTCACGATACGAATATTTTGCCATTATTAAAGAAAACACTTGTCATTTAACTCTCTACAACATGCGTTAAGTTTTGAAGTCAGAGTAGCCACAAAAACACGCGAACGACAAATGTAACCTAGTCCAAATAGCAGGCGAAGTGTGTTGTGACGGAAGCGACGTGTGATTGCTCATGTTGCGGTCGATAATCATCTGCTTCTCTTACTTCAGGCCTTCTCATCCTCCAACAATTACTCCACAAGAAGAACCAAATGAACCAAAAAAGTAAACCTAAACCAGCCCCTCAAAAATCACCTAAACCCCTCAACATTTCATTCTCCAACATCCGTGGCATTAGAACAAATTTCAGCAGTATGGAATCTTTCCTCACTGCAAACTGCCCGGATATACTGGCTCTGTGTGAGACAAACCTTGTCTCGTCTATTCCCTCCTCTGATCTCTCGATCACCGGCTACCTTCCTCTCCTCAGTAAAGACTCTCTAACCCACATGCACGGCCTTGGTGTCTATGTCAAGGACCATCTCCCTCTGACCAGAGAGTTGTCTCTCGAATCGCCAGACCATTCGTACATGTGTCTCCGACTATCTCTCCTCAATGCCGTAAGCTATCTCTTCTTCCTCTATCGCTCTCCATCCTCTCAAGACTGTGGGATACTAGATAGCATATCTGACAGCATAGACAAGGCCCTCTCTCTCCACCCGTTTGCTCACATATTCGTGTTTGGTTACTTTAACGCTCATCATACCAAGTGGCTCGAGAATGCTACTACTGACCGGGCTGACATCCAAACACTTAACTTCTCAATTTCTCAATCCCTCACGCAGATAGTTGACTTTCCCACGCGTTTTGCCCTCAACCTGGCAGGTAAGGCCTCCCTTCTCGATCTGTGTTTTACCTCCATCCCCGAATCTTGTAGCGCCACACAACTCTGCCCTCTTGGTAACTCCGATCATGCCGTGGTATCTGTCAACATTTCCTTCAACTCCAGACCCCGCAAAGAAACCCCCATCACTAGAACTTCGTTCTACTATCAACGAGCGGATTGGAACTCGTTCCGTGACTTCATCCGCGATGTCCTCTGGGATGTTGTCTTTACACTCCCTGTCCAAGAATGTGCTTCTGAGGTCTCATCCTGGGTTAAAGCTGGAATCGATTCTTTCATCCCCTCAAGGAAATTTAAGGTCAAGTCGCAATCCTCCCCTTGGTTCTCCGCTGCTTGCTCAGCCGCCATTGCCCATAGGAATCACATATTTCGTAGCGACATGTCGGACTGCAATAGACGTCTCTTTGCCTCCGCCCGTAACGAGTGTAAGCGTGTCCTCAACGAAGCTAAGTCAATATTTGCTGCTCGGATGAAGGAGCGTATTGCATCTCACAAATTTGGCTCCAAAGATTATTGGCGGATCTGCAAGAGTGTCTTGAACAATAGAAAACCCTCCATACCTCCTTTATTCAACCAGTTCGAGGTCTTGACCTCCTCTACCGACAAGGCTGAATGCTTTGCTCAGAAATTCTCATTTAATTCAACGCTCGACTCCACCGGTGTACCCATACCAGACTTCCCTCCAAGAACTGAGGCTCTATTGAGCGGCTTACACATAACCCCGTCATTGGTACTGGGCATTATCTCCAACTTAGACCCCCACAAGGCTAGTGGTGGAGATGGTATACCAGCCATTGTCTTGAAGAAATGCGCGCCTGAGCTAGCGCCCGCCCTCTCTAAACTGTATAACTACTGCCTCAAGGAATCCTGTTTTCCTGAGTGCTGGAAGTCCTCATCCACTGTTCCTGAGTTTAAGAACTCTGGAGAACCCTCTGACCCCTTTAATTACCGTCCTATTAGTCTCATACCCCTCTTCGAAAAAGTCTTCGAAGCCCTAATCAATGCCGAAGTGGTTAACCACCTTACATCTTATAATCTGCTCTCAGACAAGCAATATGGTTTCCGCTACGCCCGATCTACAGCTGATGTGCTTACGGCCATCACTGAAACTGTCTACCAAGCCATTCATAATAACGGTGAGGCTCGTGCCGTGGCCCTAGACATCTCCAAAGCGTTTGATAGGGTTTGGCATGCCGACCTTCTTCGTAAGCTCCAGGGTTATGGTATTACTGGTCGACTGTTTGATCTAATACAATCATTCCTGTCAAACCGAGAATTGAAGGTGGTTCTCAACGGATTCTCCTCCAGTTCCTATCCCACGACGCAGGTGTTTCCCAAGGCTCCATCCTTGGCCCCACTCTTTTCCTTATTTTCATCAATGGACTTCCTGACGCCATAGATTCCCAAGTTGGCATCTACGCGGACGACACTACAATTTACTCCTGCCTCAAAAACAAATCTAGTGTCGGCGACAAAACTAACCTCGCCCTGCGTCTTGAAATGGACCTCCAATCGGTTGTTAACTGGGGCAAGAATTGGCTGGTCAACTTTAACGCCTCAAAAACTAAATTACTCTCCATTAACCACCATAGAGACCCTTCCCTGCCCCCCATTAAAATGTCTGATAGTCAACTTCCTGAGAGCAACTCCCTGCGTCTGCTCGGTCTCACGCTGACTGTTGACCTGAGATGGAACAAATACATTGAGTCAATTGCTTCTTCCACCGCGAGGAAAGTTGGCGCTCTGTGCCGCGCCAGGAAATTTTTCTCCCCTGAATCGATACTTCAAATATACAAAACAACCATTCGCCCTTGCATGGAGTATTCCTGCCATATATGGTCTGGAGCACCTTCTGCTTACCTCGGAGTTCTTGACAAGATCCAAAGACGGATATGTAATCTAATTGGCCCTGATCTGGCGTCTCGTCTGCAGTCACTCTCTCACAGACGCGCCGTCGCCTCTCTCTGTCTTTTCTACAAATACTTTCATGGTAATTGCTCCGACGAGCTGCTTTCACTGGTCCCCAGACTCCATGAATTCAAGCGCCCTACGAGGCTGGCATCGCGCTCCCACCCTTACACGATAGAAAATTTTAAATGTGTCGTCTCTTCAACTCCAATAGATTCATACCTCGCACCTCTCGCCAGTGGAACACACTTCCCAATTACTGTTTCCTTGAGAGCTATAATCTCCAACTATTCATATGTAATGTCGATCGACACCTCCAGTTACCTTGATCTACCCACTATCCTTCTCCTCATCCTTTCCTCTATCACTCCTATCCGCTCTCGCTCCAAATCTTCCGCTAACCCCTGCATACTAGTGGCTTCACGCCTTGCTCGGGTCGTAATGCTTAAAATATATATATATATATATATATATAAGCAAGTGTAAATGGATATAAATCCGACAGAATGAAGAAACCTGAAAAAACAAACAAAAATCCTTAAATGTAGTTATTTAACTACATTTAAGGATTTTGTTTGTTTTTTCAGGGTTTATCATATATATATATATATATATATATATATATATATATATATATATATATATATGTTTGTGTGTGTGTGTGTGTGTGTGTGTACACATTTGAGGATGCAGACTCTTAAGTTATAATTGTTTTTAGTAATTGGCGGTTGTTTTGTCGAATGAGTATTGCTTCTATCCCATTAATAGACATAATTTAACCTGAAGATATCCTTTTGATGGACAAAATTCGTCTAATACGATTTCCACCATTTTGACATTCATATATAATATAGACATTACCCATCATATATAATATAGACATTACATATTTGGTCAAAAATCCTTCTCTTATACAGATTTCGTTGAATATAATAGGCAAGGACATTTTTTTATTCACTTTTTCAAATTATAAGTCTTAACTGAAAGTACTTGGGATAATCGTTACGGACAGTTTCTAAGAATTCTTTGCCATTATAAACGTAAAAGCATGCGAACACGAGAAAAACTGAATAAAATATTTATAAAATCTTCCTTATTCGTCACATTTAACAACACCCATATGCACACAGACACACACATTTATATATATATATATATATATATATGTGTGTGTGTGTGTGTGTGTGTGTGTGTGTGTGCGTATATGACTGAGTGGATTCCGATACCCACACACTGTGTGTATCTGAATCCATCCATATATATATATTTGAATAAAAAACATATCACTTTAAGGTTCCATGTAATAAGTTATTTCACCACAACCCTTTTACAGGGCTCTGGATCATCAAACTTTACTTCCAAAAGTTGAAATGAAAAATGAAAAGAAACTTGCACATTTTGGACGGACCGCACCAAGCATATGTGAAATTAACGAAGTGAGGAAGTGAGGTGGGAGAGAAGACATGAGTGAGTTAGATGTACCATTTTCAACTCTTTATCCTTAACCCCACTCTGTGTAGGCTAGACGTCGCTAAACTTAACGCATGCTATCTAGATATAGATGGGTAAGGGGTGGAAGATACAGTTAACAATAAAATTTGGTCTATCCATACGGATTACCTAGTTTTGCATAAACTAAATATATATATATATATATATATATATATATATATATATATATATATATATATATATTAAATAAAAATTGTCCACGTATAAGCCTTGAAAGTAATTCAAGAGACAAAATAAAACAATAAAATAATAATAATGACAATAAGACTAATAATATTTATATTACATGAGAAAGTCTTTTGACCAAATGGAAGCATGATTTTACTTTTAGTTTTCACTGCATATATGGATTGTTTTATGTATATGGCTAGAATAATAAGAAAGTGTCATTTTCCAAACACCGTCAGCATATTGTAGCCGTATTCATAGTTGATATTATCGAGTGTTGGCTTTTACTTTTTTTATTAATAATGCTTCCATTATATATATATATATATATATATATATATATATATATATATATATTGTTATGTAAGTTATCCTGTCCAACTTGAGACGACTGAATATTGTTATCGTTAAAATTCTGATTGACTTTATGTTTTCATGGAAAGACATCAAAGCTGAAATTAAAAAAAATACTCATCAACAATCTATTATATTACATGTTAATGTTTTATTTATTACCAGATATATTTCAGCATAGATCGTAAATTTACATATTATTATTGATATTTATTGCTTATCAACATTGCATAATATACCTGTGTATATATATTAATCATATATAGTCGTATAATTCACCGGCGTTTTTCTACTCCTATCTATCTAGCTAGCTAGCTAGCTATCATTCAAATACATTAATCTTAATGTGATTATTATTCACATAGAACAGACTAATCCTCGCTGCCTGTCCAAAAATTGCGGTCCTATGTCACATAAATCTAAACGCATGTAATTTTTCTCTGTTATCTTATTTATCTGTTGTGAATACATTTTTATGTTTCCACGTTTCAACATGAATATTAAAATAATAGTAGCTATCTCCTTCGATCAGATAATTGGTCTTTCATTCAATAATGCATCATTTTCATCTTATCAAACAAATATAGAGAAATTATTCTCCTAACTTCAATATATATTTTTATTACAATATAGACAATGATAAAAGCAACACAACACATATAGGCATATCCTCAGTTGTACATACACTGCGTCTAGAGATTATATGCAAGTTATGAATTGGTATAAAGAGTTGCGTCATTAATGTTAAAAGTCCTATTATGATGTTGTTTAGATTCTACTCAATATTATCAACTATTGTTTTTGTTTGGAAAAAACTTTACTAAGTTAACAAAACAGACTAATTTGACTGTCAGTAGTTTATTTGCAACTATTTATTTTGATACTTTTACATTATTATACCTTGTAAAACGAATGTAAAAAAATAATATGAAAAGATTTTAGAACAAATTCGTCAATTTCTTAAAGGAAAAAAATAAAAAAAATTATTTTAGAAATAAAATATATATTAACAAACAATAATAAGAACCTCCTAAAATTTATTGCACAAATGCTCCTTTCTTTTCAAAAACGCTTAGCAGCCTATTGTCAACATCTGATGTTAGATTTGCAATTTTAGCGGCTGGTAAGTTGTTTGCAGCAATTTTAACTGCCTCCCAGAGGTCACACTTGCTGTTGAATTGCCTTCCATTAGAATAAATATCTCTCTTGAGGAAGCTCCACAGGTTCTCAATGGGATTCAAGTCACAGCCATTTGAAAGCCAGTCCATAAGAGAATCTTCAACAAATCCCTTTTCTTTCAACCAGGATTTAGTAAACTTTGATGCATAACTTGGTGCGTTGTCTTGCATAAAGATCATAGATCGATACTTGGCTAAAGACTGTTTATCAAGCCATTCAAAGAAATATTGCTCTAGAAAATCACAGTAACTTTTGGAATTCATTTTAACCCCGTCTTTCAGTTTAAATGGACCCACTAGCTCATTACCAATAATCCCAGCTCATATCATGATCCCACTGACGCCTTGTTGGCGATTAAAAAATTTTCTTGAGTCATGTTGCTTGCAAATCGATCCTCGAGCCCATCCATCGGGCCCATCAAGGATGATCCTTGATTCGTCTGTAAAAAGCACTTTACTGAAATCAGTTTTCATGTATTTTTTTTTTGCCTACTGCAATCTTCTTTCTTTATGTTTTTTTTTTTGGTTAAAATGGGTTTCTTTATTTGATTTTTTTACATCAGCAAACTGCCTTAATGCTTTACACCTTGTTTCCCTTGACACCATAGGAGCTCCAGCGGCCTCAAATATGAACGCACTTGACGCATTTGGGTTTCTTATTAATTCTCTTCGGATATGTGATAGATTTCGCTTTGTTAAATTCCTGAATTCAGCCTGAGACTTTTTTTTCCTTGGTTGAATTCCCATTTGACATATTTTCTTGATTGTTCGATGATCTCTTTTCAAATCCTTAGAAATTTGAAGCGAAGACTTTCCTTTGCTAATTTCTTTGATTATATAGTTCTTTTCATTCATTGTTAGTTCTTTTTTACGAGCCATAATACTAAATTCTAGTTCTTGCAAATAATCTCTTGACACTGCAAATTGCTATAATTACTGAATAAATACTAAATATCAATCTGAAATTGAAAATTGGGACTTAATTGCTTTCATGCTTACTCGCTATACATAATAGTACAAATTATTTCATTGGATAACACATATCTATGGATTTTACATAAAATATTTAACAATACCTCTTTTGCATATAATCTCTAGACGCAGTTTATTAATCTTTCAAATAGTCTCTTCTCGATCTCATTCTATGCTTTTTGTATACCCATGTTTTTTGTGCCAATAAACTCAAATTGATATGCTTGGAGACAGAAGAATAAAAAAATGTTTGGAGCGTTATATACAAGTTCGAAGAAGGACAATAAATAGCATAATATATATATATATATATATATATATATATATATATATATATATATATATATATATATATATATATATATATATATATATATATATATATATATATGTATAATTTGGAGAAACCTTAAAAATCTATTGTCGGTAATAAATTTATTTCGATGAATATAGGCATATTGTCTAAGGTAAATATTGGCTGATATTTTTAAGATTTAATATCGATAAACATTTTAATCACAGCAACCCTTGACAAAACATTTTCAATAGAAAAACTCAAAAACTTAGTTATTCCTGCGCAAACAACATACATAATATTATTTACTCACATAATAAATATTAAATCACTTTATGAAAGCAACATAGAAGATAACAAACACTCTTATAATTGTAGAACTAAATCCAACTGCCCAGTTGGAGGTATTTGTAATTCAGAAAATGTTGTATACCAAGCTACCATCTTTCCAAAAGAAAATATTTATGATAAAAAAGTATACATTGGTATCTCTGCAGAGAGTTAGAATCAAAGTTTCTACAATCAGAGACATTACATATCTGATGCTTTTTTAATGCACCAAACTGCTCTCTCTAAGCATTTTTGGGGACTTAAAGATAGAGACTTCACCTCACAGATTAAATGGGATATCTTCTGCCAATCTCAAACTTCCAACAATTTCCGAAACAGATGCAATCTATGCATACAGGAAAACATCCTAATAATTAAATGCAAAATGTTGGCCAACTGTTGAACCAAAAGGACTGGAATTATTTTCAAGTGTCGATATAATATTCACATTACCCTAAAAGCATTGACTTTGCTGGAGATGGAACTGTGATTTTGGTTCTAATTGTATATGGGTACAAGCATATATATGCACATATGTTCGTATGCACATGTGTATATGTCACACAGACACACACATATATGGATCTGTACAGGTATTTGATTATTTATGTTTTTATCATACTGATACCTACATCATATATATTATTTATTATCTTTACCATATATATTGTTATTTTTATTATTATTTGTAATTATTTATTATTTTGTACTTATTGATATCTATATTTTTACCTTTTATTTATTATTAGATCTTTATTATGATTATCTTATTATATTTTAGTTATATATGTTTTTTCTCATAATCGTATTATTATTATTAGTAGTATTATGTGATAATGATTGTGTTATAGGATGATGATGATGATGCCGTCTAAACAGACACTACTTTAACTGCCTTCTTTTGTGAACTTTATTTGACAGATTGTTGTAAAAATGTTTAAATTTGACCTTCCTATCTCTTTATCTTCCCTTACCCGTTATATTAACTTGTTTTCTCTACTTAATGTGGCTTTTCTACTTTTCTAGGTCAATTTATTTTGTACATTGTTTCATCTCGTATTTTTTTTTATTATTTTAAATTTTTTTTTGTTTCTATTTCTTATTATTATATTTGTATATCTGTCTTTCTGGATATATGGATTTCATTTCATAAAAAAATGCAGTCGGTTTGATGAGATAAATATGCCTATATTCATCGAAATAAATTTATTAACGACAGTGGATTTTTAAGGTTTTTCCTAATTATTATTATACTTTGCTCTATATTATACATTGAGATCTCGTATCGACTAATTGTCCGCTTCGGAATAATCCCTACCAATTACAATTTGATATATATATATATATATATATATATATATATATATATATATATATATATATATATATATATATATATAACAAACAAAGCAGGACAAAACTTTGAATAATAATAATAATAATAATAAGTTTCTGTTTGAGCTTATGTTTTTTTAATTTTTTTTATATTCTTTTTCAAAAAAGTAGAAAATGTAATGAAGCTATTTCTGACCTTAGGCCTTTGTTTGGGACCCGGGAGGAAATGTGTATACAACAGAAATCCAAGGAAATAATAATAATAATAATAATAATAATAATAATAATAATAATAATAGTAATAATAATAATAATAGTAAGGACCTTGAAATAGAAATCTCGAAAATGTGGCATATGGGAACATCAACAATCCCTGTTGTAGTTGGAGCCCTAGGACTGGTTGGAAAAGATTACAGTAGACTAATTGAAGGGATTCCTGGAAGTCCATGCCTCAAGGAGATACAAAAAACTGTTCTGACAAGTACAGCCCACACCTTACGAAGTGCTTTATCTATGTAATTTAATTTTTTTTTTTTTTTTTTTTTCAGTGGAAAGTGTCATGACGCCATTTCTAACCTTAGGTCCCTGGGCGGGACCCGGAAAGAAATGTGTAAACGCCAGAAATCAAAGAAAATGATGATGATAATAATAATAATAATAATAATAATAATAATAATAATAATAATAATAATAAGTCTCTCTTAGAAAAAAAAGTCTAAAACTTTCTGAGGATTTTGAAAGTGAAACGGATCACATAATGCAGTGCATATGATTTATTTTTTTCTGCTATAAACAAAATGTAAATTTATCAGATAGTGTATTTCGTTGTTCCAACAGACTAGAGAAAATCTTTAAAAAAAGTGAAAAGCTTTTTTGTAGCTTATGGAAAGTCCCCGAAGAAATTAATAGAAACCTGTAAGATGAACTGTAAATTAGAGGAAAACTATAACATTACTGAACACTGTTAGAATACTGAGGAGGGTACTGTTGCTCTATGAATGTTTACTATCACTTGATGTCTATATGCAAACTAATAATTAATATTGCACAGTCATATTAGTAATTATCGACTATAAAAATAAATCTCCTGGAAAATAAAAATATGCTGAAAGTTTAATGGGCGGATCGACTATTCATTTGGGAAGAGCGAATATAATAAAAGTGAATAAGAAAATGATAATTCGCTAAATTGTGATGGTGAATTTTTATTACAGCCCGGGAAGTCTTAAGGCTTATCAAAAATCTTTACCCTAAAGAAAGTCAATGCCCCAGGTAAATCCCATCACTCATGTTAAAGAATATCAACCCGGAATTATCCCCAGTTTTAGCGAAATTATTTAACCACTAATTGAAGGAGAAATCTTTCCCAAGTCGCTGGAAGGTGTCAAGTGTATGAACGTGAGTGAGTGATCACTCCCTCTCTCATTATACACTCATCTATGGCAAGCTTTTTGAAGCTACAATCAACAAGAAGGTTGTTGATCATCTAAATAGGGTTAACCTCTTCAGCGACTAGAAGTACAGGTGTTGATCGTCCCGATCGGCCACTGATGTCCTAACTGACATTACTCACAGAACCAGTGAGTCACTAGATAACAAATACAACTAAAAGACTATCGTATTAGATATTTCAAAGGCCTTTGACAATATGTGGCATAAAGGATGACTGCACAAGCTCACTGGAAAAGTCTTCTCAATTATAAAGTCCTTTCTAATGAGTAGCTCTCTGAAGGTAGTTTTTAACGAGCAGTCCTCTGTGGTCCTAGGAATTAATGCGGACGTCCCCCGTGAGTCGCTTCTTGAAAGAAACCTATTTTTTCTTTACATAAATAATCTGCCTAAGAATATACTCCGATCATTTGTGAATATCTATGCTGATGATACAATGGCATATAGGAACACCTTCAAAATTCTAGATGACCAGAGCTTGGGAGCTGATCTCTCCTCTGACTGACCTTTACCCATGAAGTTTCACCTAGCGCAATGAACAGGTGTTCTCTCGGGGTGGCTTCGTACCTTGAACGCATATTGTGACTCAAGCATCCAGTAGATGTATTTTACAGAATGAGCTGCCTAAGAGTATACTCCGATCATTTGTAAATATCTGTGCTGATGATACAACGGTATATGACAGCACCTTAAAAAATCTAGATGACCAGAGATTGACAGCTGATCTCTTCTCCGACCTAGCTCTAATATCGCATAGGTGGGTGGGGGCAGGATGGTTCGATTCAATTCCTCGAAAAGCAAACTATTTACATTCTATCATCGCCGAACCCAATTACGATGAACGGATGTTCCTCAGGGAGACCCGATTGGGACTTAAACACAACTCAAACCTCAAGTGAAACTCGTACACACGATCCATCACTGAAGATGCTGGGAAATGGTTGGTACCTGACTCCTGCCTATGCATGAGCCAGAAATAGACTACTGCTTCCATATATGGACAAAAGCTTCTCAGTCTTCACTTTCCTATAAAGATAGAATGCCGAAGCGTCTCCGCTTCTTTGGGGGTGACAAATTGCTT
Organism: Acanthosepion pharaonis; assembly: GCA_903632075.3. Taxonomy (NCBI): domain Eukaryota; kingdom Metazoa; phylum Mollusca; class Cephalopoda; order Sepiida; family Sepiidae; genus Acanthosepion; species Acanthosepion pharaonis. Next base: position 1,404,047 of record CAHIKZ030005588.1, on the reverse strand, counting down.
TCCACCCCTCAATCTTTTCTCACAGACGAAACGTCGTAAGTCTCTCGCTGTTCTATTGCTATTTCCATGGATCGTGTTCAAACGAAGACATACCTTAGACCCACCAGTTCTAACCTTCATGTCTAAGACCCGCCATGCCACGCGCATTATAGCGAACCACCCTCATTACCTTCGTATTCCATTGGTGCGAGGTAAGTTCAACTCGAGCAGATTTTTCCCATGAACCGCTGCTTTGTGGAACCGACAACAAAGCGGATGCTTCCTCGATTACTAAACTATCATAAATCTTAATCTATTCAAGTCTAAGGTTAACTGATAACTTCCACCGCATATTCCCATAAACTGTGTTTCTTATTCCGTAACCCCATAGCTGGAGTGTCTCTCAAGCCTTGTACAGTATGAACATGATTATAAAAAAATCATCAAAACGTGAAGACGAAAGAATACTAACAAACTGAGAAAATACACGGATATAGTCGCATTAAAAGCAACGAAATCAGAACATTGGAATGAAAGGTGGATACGTTGGAAATTAATTCCCAATGAGAACTGTCAAATAAGGACAATAATCGAGTTGAAGGCTAGGGTCGTGCCCATAATACCTAGCATACTTGGAACAGTGCCAAGAATCATTAGAGCCGAGACTGGAGAAACTGTAGAATCGCCAAACAATTGGCACTGCTTTCATCTGATAGGAGAAAAGTTTTGGGGTATTTGCGAAAACTTGCTCCGACTAGACATTTCATGTTTGAAATTATTTTATTATTATTATTATTATTATTATTATTATTATTATTATTATTATTTCCTTTGATTACTGATGTGTACTCATTTCATTCCCGGTCCCGCCCAGAGACTTATGGTCAGAAATGGCATCCTGTCACTTTCCACTGAGCCATTTAAAAAAAAATATTATATTTTAGATAGTTAAAGCCTTTCGTAAGGTGTGGGCTGTACTCGTGAGAACAGTTTTTTGTATTTCTTTAAGGCATGGACTTCCAAGAATCTCTTCAATGAGTCTATTGGTATCATTTCCAATCAACCCGACGGCTTCAACTACAACAGGAATTGTTGATATTCTCGTGTGCCACATTTTTGAGATTTTGATTTCAAGGTCCTTGTATTTTGATAGCTTTTCGAAGATCTTCAAAGATAGATTGCAGTCTGCAGGGACTGCAATATCAACAAGAAGTCACTTTTTGTGTTTGTCTGGGCGATTAGCTTTGATTGTTCTGTCTCTATGTATTGTAAAGTCCTATAAAATTGTTACAGGCCCTATCTCCGTAACCGTGTCTGGATGGTGTTCTTACCAATTTCCTTTCTCTAGAAGTTTCAAATTTACCAGTGCAGATATTGGCCCACTATATTTTGTATTTTATATTCAGTGGGTGCCAATACCGTGCAACCTGGTAAAAGATGGTTAATTGTTTCACAGAATCTGCATTTTAGACTTTTTTCAGTATGTATGCTTGATAATTTCTAGTTATTAAGCATTTCTACTGTGCAGCAGGAATAAAACCTTCGGTTTCAGCTTTTAACCCTGTACTACGTAGTCACTGATGATTACGAAGTTTCTCTACATCAGCTTGTTTAGTACAGGCAGATTATTGACCGTGAAGCGGTTTATCTTGCCATCGTTTCTGTATTTGGTCGCTTATTATTATTATTATTATTATTATTCCTTCTTCCTTAATTTATGTTGTATACACACTTCCTTCCGGGTCTCAACCAGAGACCTAAGGTTAGAAATTTCATGACATTTTCCAGTGATCATTTTTATGAAAAAAAAAACAAAAAACTAAGATTACACACTTCTTGCCAACGTTTTTGTATCTGGTCGGTTTGTTTGATTTTACTTTCTTTTAAAGTATTTTCAGCTTCAATCAGTGTATTGTGATTTAATTGTGTTTCTTCACCTATATGAAACTATTTTGAACATGTTGGCTTCCTTTATTACTGATTAAAGTCGCTTACTATTTTCATGTTCTTTGACACATATCATCCAGTCTTCTGTAGTATCATTGAAGGAAAATTTTTGTAGTCTTGTAAGACCAGTTCTAGATGAACTAATTCTCTGTCTCCTTCAGATCTGGTCACATCAACATCAGCCTCGGGATGCATGCGGTAGCAGATGAGAAGCTTTCTCATTTTGACGCCCAATCGCTTAATGTCAGCTATGGTCCAGTTAAGGTCCTTGAAACTATCGTACCACAGAGACAGCCAAGGTGTTTATGGCTGATATTCTGTTTTTTGAATTCAACTCGGTATTTAGTACCAGGCACACAGGCCTGTAGTATGCATTTCTTACCTTCCCCTTGACTTGGATATGCTGTATTCCATCTACTTCGCTAATTCCTAGAAACTTATAGACTTCTGTTTGTTCCAGTTCCCTAATCTTTGTGACAAAATCTAAATATAATCCTCCCTTTCTTGAATGTTATTTTTGCACATTTATCCAATCCGAAAATCTATACCTATGTTGTAACTGAAACATTTCACAGTGTTGAGGAGAACTTTCAACTAATTGTCGTCTTTGGCAAAGATTTTGAGATCATCCATGTTTCTTGTTTAGTTTCTAACAATAGCTATTGTTTAGTTCATACTTAAGGTGGATTAAGGACAGACAAAACAGAAGGGTGGATAGAGATTCTCCTTGAAAGATTCCTAGTCGGATATTCAGGCGTTTGGAGATGGCAGTGTTTCTGGTGTGAATTAGGTATAATTTCGCGTTCCACATTCCCATTCTGTGTTTAAGGAAATTTACTTTTACGAGGAAGATTTTGTACATTTCCAAAGTCTTAAGGATTCAAGAGTTTGGTACATTGCCAAAGTCTTTACGGTAATCTATCCGCACTGCGCTAAGATTTCTACATTTTCTCCTGAAATTTTGCCGGATCATTTTGTTTATCATTAGTTGATCGTTACAACCACGTGAACCTCTCCTGCATCTCTTCTGTTCCAGTCGAAGAATTCTTTTTCCTTCGAAAAAGCGTAAGTACGGTTCCTCAGGACAGACATGATTTATTTATACGTGCTGACTCAGATATTTTATTGCCCTATAATTTCTTGGACCATCTGTTTCACTCGTTTTTGGCATGAGATATGTAATACGTTCAGAGATCCATTCCGGGATTTCATTGGGATTATTCATACGCATTGATAGGGTTTGTGCATGGATTTTAATGGGTTGAGCCAGAAATTGGACATCTTGTCATTTCCTGGGGATTTCCATTTTTGGGATTTCGTTGGAGCTTGCTTAACATTATTCGTGATTATATTTTCCCGCTCTTGCGGAGGTTTACCCAGGATACTTCTTCACGTTGGATCTATTCCGCAATGGGGTTATATTCCTTTGGCTGCGCCAAATATTCTCCCTAAATATCTGCAACTTATCAATAGAGAGTGGCTTTTTGACATGAACAGCTGCTTTTCCAATTTCTTAATAATAATAATAATAATAATAATAATAATTCTGATTATTATTATTATTCGTTCGCATGTATCCGTCGTTTTAACCGGATATCTGACATTATGGGTGTTCTCAATTAATTCGTACGTCATCAGACAGTGAATGCTTTTTGTAGAATATTTGCAGTGTCAAGCAACGTAGACTTCTAAAGCGATGCGATACTAAGTTTTATTCCGTTTTTCTTAATGTAGGTCTTTAGGTTCGGTGCTGTCGTCTCAAATGCCCCAATAATAACTACTGAGACAATAATGGTCTGAACGTTTCACATTCTGATAAATTCATTCCAGATATCGGTGTATTTCCTAGACATATTAATTTATTTGTCCTTGCTATTATGGCTACCAGGGACAGTCACGTCGATGAAGAGGCATTTTCTTCTTTTTGGTCAATGACGGCTCTTCCTCTTCTTCTTCTTGTTGTCAGGCATTGATGTAGTCAATGGAAATTCTGTTCTTCAGGCATGGTTTCAACAAGATTCCTCACCACTGAACAATTTTTCGGAGAAGTCTTGCAGAGTAAATGATAGCAATTTCTTTCTTGATCCGACTTCCGATTTTCACTAAGCGCGATTTCAACTTACTACGTGGTGTTCAAAGCGCATACTAGAATTAATTTGGCAGTGTCATGTTCCATAGTTTTTTTTCAACTCCCTAGGCATATCCTGGTATTTTAAAAATCTTTTCAGTTTTTAGGAGTCTACTCTTGTATCATATGGAACAGCAAAGTGAATAATTTGACACTTGCTTCTCTTCTGATCTATAACAATGAGGTTGGGCAATCGTGCTTCGATGACATGAACTGTCTCATTTTCAACTACTGCCTCTGAATTATATTCATTCAATTTCTAACTGAAGCCCAAATTACGGCATATTCCCCAAGGTTTACAATGAAAAGACAATAATTTAATTAAACTGTGAAGTTGGTTAAAATGATTTGGGTCTTGTTTGAAAAGAGTCTATTTAAAAAAAAAACATTTTATCTTCAGTTACCTATTATTTACATAAATATCAACGCTGTCATAAACAAACTACATGTTGCAATGTTATTTTTCGGTTGAATGAAATATATATAAATAAAATAAAGTATTAACTCATACCTCAAATAAGGTTGCTGTGCGCCGAGAGACTTCATCAGTGATGTTTATTCTTGGTGTTGCTTCCGCAAAAGTGTTTGAAATATGCGTAAACATTCAATTTTATTTATATGTATTTCCTTCAAACGAAGAATATCATTAGAACGTTATAATTGGATATCTAATTATATTACAAATTACGTTATTGCGATATGGACTGACTAATTCTCTAAAAATATTTCACGTGAAATTTGTATAATACATTGATGAAATATACAAATCCTATACGAAATATACATAAAACAAAATAATTGAAACTGGTTTCAGATTTATGGAAATATGAAATGTCCGAGTTGATGGACCAAATGTATTTTCGTCCTGGATTTCTGAAGCTATCATGTTTGGCATCATATCTATTAGAATATTTCTGTCACGAAAGGAAAAAAAGATGAACGCGTCAAAAAAGATTCCATTTCGCAAATAGAAAGCGCCTCTGTGAGAACAAAAGGGACTTTCAAAGTGTTAGATCAAAAGAAAGAATTATTTCTTGTTTCAGTTTTTTCATTCCATTCTCTTTAATTTACTCTGTAATTTGTCTGGTTCCGCATAAATTTTTCATAGTAAAAGAAAATATTTCAATCTTTTGTCCCACGGATGTACAAATAGAAAAAGACACGAATAAACACATATATGTAATTCTATGTAAGCATATGCACAAATGCATCCACACAAACATCGGTACAGACATATATATATATATATATATATATATATATATATATATATATATATATATATATATATATACTAGTATAGGATTGGTGTAGACAAAATAAAAATCCAATAAACAAAACCACTATTCTTAAAACAGTGCTCAACACAGTGTAGAGCAAATATTATTTATTAAAAAATTATGACATATACATGTTATAACATTACTACAAAAATAGCCATTTTGTTTCAACACTTCTGGTGTCTTCTCAAGCGATGGTGGTGAATGTAGAATAGAGATTTAAGAGGTTCAAATCATGCAAACATCCCTCAATAGAGGAGTCGCTGTTACATAAGTCACAATGACCAATCAAAATACAAGCATATGATAATTCAAAAAGCTTGACAATGAAGGTTGCTTATAATTATTAGTGCCTTAATGTTAATGTTAGGATGAAATAGAAATCATTCTGATTAATTTTGAATTTTACTATAAAATTAAAAATAAAAATTACCAATTTTAAATTTTGAATTAAACCTATATTATGTTTAAAATATTATAAAACTATTTAAAGAAGAAACTGAGGAAAATATACATATATAGAATTATTTATTTTGTGTTTTAATCGAAAAGTCAAATTTTCAGTTAGAGCATATTATAATATACAAACACGTATAATCATATTATAATATACAAACACGTAGACATATTTAGACATATAAACACGCTAAAACATGGACAAAATAGGAAACAAATGTCCACAAACAAAAAAAAAACATAATAAAAGTATATCATATCAGACACATACACATACATTGAAAAGCATATACAAGCAATCATACATACATATATTAATAAAGACATAGACATATACATAGACAATCCCACAAAGATTCAAGACTAAAAGTATTAATAAACAAATGCAAACCAACTATTAAAATATTACTTACAGGGTCAGAAATATATAGAAAAAAAAGAAGCATATGAGTATATATGGTGTATATCTATATATTTGTGAGTTAATGTGTTTTATTTTCTATCTATATGCTGGTTTTATTTTCCGTGTTGCATTTTGCCTGGACATTTGAATGTGGCCGTGATTTTTTTTTTTTATTTTTTTTGTGTATGCGGATATATTGTTTCTGTCCATTTGTGTATATATATATATATATATTTATATATATATATATATATATATATTGTATTTTTCTTAACTTTATTCATAGCCAATATTTGTTTTCTATTTATACTCTCCTTAACCTTTATCTATTAAACTATCTTTATATATATCTATTTATATATATATATATATATATATATATATATATATATATATATATATATATATATATATATATATATATATATCTTTGCCCATGTGAGTAATATTCTAATAGTTGATTTGCATTGGTTTATTAATACTTTTAGACTAGAATCTTCGTAGGATTGTCTATGTATATCTCTGTCTTTATTAATGCATGTGTGTATGATTGCTTCTATATGCTTTTCAGTGTATGTGTCTGATATTACAGTCTTTTATTTTCGTCGTGGGCATCGATTTCTTGTTTCATCCGTGTTTTGTGTGTTTACGGTGGAGTAATGGATAGCGAATTTGATTGAGGAATCGGAGAGCCGACTTCAAATTCCAGTCGAATTTATTACATTCACTTACGTGCAAATACCCTTGGGAAAGGTATGAATCATCCTCTTCTCTTTCCACCCCACGTCATGGGTAGAAGAAGATGGGTAAATAGCAGGACCGACAGGATTCTATAGCCTTGGATAGCAACTGGTCTACCGCAGAAAGAAATTGCAACCTACTGCAAGAAAAAAAAAATCTGCCTCGTCAGTCATATATCAGAAGGTACATGATTGCCTAAGCGTTATATAACGGGTGGCATATAACTGATATGTCTAAATATGTCTACGTGTTTGTATATTATAATATGATTGTGTATGTATTGCCATTTGTGAAATTTCTTCCCCTGTCCACATCATCTGGTTTCATATGTCTTCAATTATATCTAAGTTGTTACGATGTTTAAATCTCCTTCGATTATCGTTTGCTCTAACTGAAAATTTGACTTTTCGATTAAAACATAAAATAAATAATTCTATATATATATTTTTTCCTCAGTTTCTTCTTTAAATAGTTTTATAATATTTTAAACATAATATAGGTTTAATTTAAAATTGGTAATTTTTGTTTTTAATTTTCATAGTAAAATTTAAAATTAATCAGTTAAAGTGATTTATATTTTAGCCTAACACTAATATTAAGTCATTAATAATTATAAGCAAGGTTCGTTGTCAAGTTTTTTGAATTATCATATGCTTGAATTTTGGTTGGTTATTATGGCTTATGTAACGGTGTTTCCCCTATTGAGGGGTGTTTGGTTGGTTTGAACCTTTTAAATATGTTTATTCTAAATTCAACACCATCACTGTGTTGAAACAAAATGGCTATTTTTGTGGTAATGTTATAACATGTTTATGTTATAAGTATTGAATAAATCATATTCTTTTCATACGTAATTTTAATAGATACAATTTATTTAAGTAAATGCTCTTTTTTAAAAAAAAATAAACGACGCTAATAACATTTACTGCCTTGAATGTTCGAGAATTTCATATAAAATGTGTATTTCTCCAATAGGAATCGAAATTGTAACATCAAAGAAAAGATGCACATAAATGTATTTTTTTAAACAGAACATTTAATTAAATAAATTGTATCTACTAAATAAGGTATAAACAGAAAATATATTAAATAATTTTTTGGACTTAATCCATTTCATAATGTCAATGTAGGGTACTATGTATATATTTTAATGTATTAAAAAGCTCTGTTTTAACATATATATGTGTGCGTGTATTTGTATACGAACGCTTTCTCTACATTTACCTATGTCTATCCATTTGATTTTATTATATATATATATATATATATATATATATATATATATATATATATATATATATATATATATATATATATATATATATATGTGTTTGTATAAATAAAACTCTCTATCTATAGGTTTTATCACTTTCACGGTTGTTTTTAGTGGATAATCATATTTAAGGACGCTCCATTTATTTATTAAACAATATATTTATTTATTTTCGTCTACCGGTCTAAATATACGAGAAATCTTATTAAAGGAAAATTATGCGCTCTCTGGCAGAATTCGAACTTGATTTGCCCGGGGCAGAGGGAAAACCATCGTTAGATTCAATGCTCCTTAACCAACTCGGCCACGATGAGGGCTTGCCGTTCAAAGAAATTATGAATAGTGCCTTTAAGTGAAAGTTTTCACGTTTCAGATTACTTGAAATCATCATATCTGCACATATATTTCTTTAATAAGTTTTCCCGAATATTCAGAATCCATCTTGCACATTAATAAATCTACCATTTGTCTGTGCCTTGAATACTGTTACCATATAAAGAAGGCATCGCGACTTCAGTCACTTTCTCACTGACGTGACGTGTCCGCACTCTGTCTTTTATATTTTCATGGAAACTGCCATAACGTGCTTTTCTTCCCTGGTGCCACGGCTACCTGCTACTAGATTGGCAACTAGGTCCCACTTTTATACTGTTGAATTATCTAAATGCAACCGCAACCTCTAGTACAACAGTTTCGTTTCTCGCACTCCCCACCTGTGCAACTCCCTTCCGTTTTCTAGCTTTCTTGACAACTACAATCTTCAAAAATTTAAATGCAACGTCAATCGCCATCTTCTGTCTTTTTAAATCCTGTTCATTTTTTTCCTTCCCTCAATTCCCTCTATTCTCAGTATTCTCATTCTCTTTCAATTTCGCTCCTTGTAACTCCGTGAGTTCTATTCTTTGCTAGGGATGAAATGATCAAAAAAGAAGAGGAAAAAATAAAAATAAAAAAAAAGCAAACTGAAAGCTACCTTTGTGGCTGTTGGAAAGTACCTGGAACCGAGCGACCATGTTAGGACTGATAAAGCTGCTGTTTCTTTGGATTTTGTCAAACTCCTTTAGATATAAAACAGTATCACCAGATGTGGTAGCAGCCATATTTGATTCACAGACGAATGGTAAACTTATAAATGTGCAAAAAAAAAATCACACCGAGAAAAATAGACGACATGACATAGTGAACCGACTTTCATGGATTAGGCTTAGCAAATGATTCAATATAATCTTTGTACTTCATGTCAGTTGGGAAACGTGGGATAGAGAAGGCGAAGTGTGTTACTCTCCTCGAGGTTATCATCAGCCATTTTGATGGAAGGCAAAAAGCTATAAGATAGATAATAGAGAACAGCTTCTTTATGTGCCCTCTCCCTTCAGGACGTAGGCGATCATAACTCATCATAATTTCCTGTCCTTCGTAGCTCTTAATAAATTTTAGCTTTTTGTTATTTCTTCTAAACATTGATGACTTAAATTCTTTAAGGTCTACTTTTAACTAATACAAACATTAAGCTTTACAAAATTTAATTTCTGGAAATTTCGTAAAATTAAATAACTAAGAGGTAACAGGTGCAAAAAATATATTTTTACTAAGATTTTCTCAACAAAAACATTTCTACAAAAACTCCATTCATTTGTGAATATGTCCCGAAACTTTCATTGAAATTCGACAAATATTTGATTTTTGCCAAAAAGTTTAAATCAATGTGTTTTTCACAGCAAAAAAATGCTTCAATTCGCTATGCTAATTTTTAGTCCTCTCACCGACACGAGCAAAAACAAGATTTTTAACCAAATTTTTTAACCTTTTAAAAAGGATTAACAAAGATAATTAATCAAAAAACATGTTGGTCATTCCTCTTAATAATAGCATAAAGATTTTGACGATGAAAATTTGTAATAAATTAATAGATTTAGAGTAATTTTTCATTTTTAGCGAATTATTTGAGGTACCTATATATTTATATATATATATATATATATATATATATATATATATATATATATATATATATATATACAGAAATGTATACTCAGAGTAGAGCAATATTTATTTCTTATAATTTTTATTGATAAACAAAACTGTACCGTATTCGGAAATTAAACAAAACTACAAAGAAATATGCTTTTTATAATGTTACCACTTAACTAGAATCTCAAAAAGGCATGAACCCGTGCATTCCTGTTAGGATTGTGACTGAGCGGAATTTGTATTTTGACAGCTAAGCGAAGTTTGAAAACACTGGGCAAAAATGTTTTAAATGGATAATAGAGATCAGTTTCTTCTCTATATGCCGTGTCCCTTTTAGGTGTAGGTGATCATAGCTCTCCACAATTTCCTCTCCGTCGTAGCTTTTAATAAATTTTATCTTTTAATTACTTCTCCTATACTCATGCTCACCAAGTAGTTTATGCGTTGTCTTCCTCTTCTCTTCAAACATTCAGGTGAGTATCAGATTTTCCAAGCCCTCTTTCCTCATTATGTGTGCTAGAAATTTCAACTGTCTCTTCCTGAAGTTAAGTATAAGTTTCCTTTTTGTTTATTATGTTGTTGTTCTTTCTTTAATATATTAAATGTGTTTTAGCTGATTATGCATGAATGTTTTTAGAGTAAAATCATTTTTCTGTTAATTCGCCTTGTATTGTATTCTGCAGTTTAACGAAAATATAATAATAAAAAAGACGCCTCATAAAGTTACAAGTGGAATCTCAAAATGGCGGGTGAACACGTGCATTCCTGTAGTAAATGATACTGATTGATAGGAATTTGCATTTAGAATGCTTAGCGAGGCTTGAAAACACTTGCCGGAAAAATCCAATCTGAAATGGTATAAAAGAAGTGAGTTTACAAGTATTCTGTAGATGCGAAATATTTGGCAAAACATAAAAGGAAGAAAGGCAATCATTTTGATAATACGGCGTTTATCACCAGACAAGATAGACAGCTCCTTGTTAAAATGGCTTTTACATACAAGTGGCAAGTTGATAGTTGGAACGTTATTGATTGCAGATATTTACATCAATGGCAATTTTACCGAGTCGAGAAATACTGCTCATTCAAAGAATATTAGGCAAATTGTATTGCACCAATTCGTCAGCGTCAAGTGAAAATTTTCTTGCGAAAATACAGAAGTAACATTGCTTCGTTTCAAATATCGATCTGTTAAATTGTAAATAGCCAGGTTACTTGCGGGTATCTATTGTCGATAATACAGTTATCCATGAAAAGAATACATACTCATCCAAAAGCCAGTGTCGGTTTAATTATATTAATTACATCACCCAGCCATAATGATATGTTTCTATATTAATATAAAAGTACTTCAATAAACCCGTAAGCATAATGATGTAATGCATTTATTTTACATAACACATATTTATTTTTCGACACAAACTTTTTCTTTGTCAACGCACTAATGCGTATCCATTAATCACATAGAACAATATAGGGTGAACATTCAAAATGAACATTCAGCAAATCGAGTTTTATCGTTTGAATGAATCATTTATCTACATATGTAAGGCATATGTCGGAGAACAATGTTTAAAAACTCAGTCTGGCGGGAAATTGCAGTTTTAGATTAACGCTATTCCAGAGTAATTTAAATTAAATTATTATGTCAATAGATACGAAGTGCAAGTTAAAATGTTGGTAAAATTGAAGTTATTATAGAATGGAGTGCTGAAAGAAATCTTACCTCGACCATATTTTTTTTTTACTATTATTCACCCAAGAGCCACTCAAGATTGAAAGTTAGTAAATAGATTTATTGTAAGCGAGTACAGGGAGGGAGAAAGAGGTGCACATTATAAGAATATGTGGGATAGATTAGCCCTTGACTGGTTAGTTTTAGTGATCAGGGAAGTATCCACTTGGAAGTAGCGGTTCGTACAGATGGAAGTTCCTTCTCGTAAATGAAATACAAAAGGAATGATTATGATTCAACCCTGTGTAAATGGCATAAGGCTATAAAACTCTGAATTTGTGGAACTAAATAACAGTTCGTTAGAACATTTATCATAGAATGATAGAGTAGAGTGAGTCAAGTTTCTTCTGCGGGGTAGGGGTTGTAAAATTGAGACCATACAACTAGAGAAAACTCAGGATCAGATCTTTCATAATGAAACGTTACTTCACGGGTAGCATTATATGATATACAGGGTACGATTGGCGCCAATTTATATTCTTAATTTCGCGCGTGCGCGTTGTTTGTTTTTGATTTTGTCTTTTGCACAATATAGTAGGGTTAGTTGCTCACCGTCAGTGAGAAAAAGAACACCATGTCGCGATTCGCTTCACCGGAAATTTGGAAACGTCATGCTGTACACATGGCATTCGCGCCGGAAGCTCCAGTACTAATATTTCAGAAAGTGTGGGCGTCAGTCTAAGGACAGTACAGTGGATTCAGAAAGATTTGGATGAATCTAATGGTGATTTCGAAGGGAAAGCAGCTCGGAAAACTCACTCTGATTGGAGGAATGCATCAAGTGACTTGAGAATGTTGTGCTGCCCTAGGTCAAGAGGGTGGCTGCTTGAAGACCTTATGTCTAGCACCAGGAGTTTGTCCCATGATGCACAAGCAGGAGAACCCAATTATAGCTGTCAGACAATTTCTGGAACCACACCACCCCTTACATCTGGCTACCTAACTTCCTTCATTGAAACCCACTTAATTATTATGTGTGGGGCGCAGTTGAGCGAGAGAACAACAAAAATTCTTGTAACATCAAAGATGAACTGAAAAAAGGGTTATAGCAGCCTTCACCAACTTAAACAAGACCGTCCAGAAGAGATGCCGAAGTTCCACAAGACGTCTGGAGGCCGTGGTTGTAGCCAATGGAGATTTTATTGAATAAATTTACCCTTTAGTATTGCAAGATATCTTTGTGTAATTTTTGGTAAACTTATAATTTAGAATGAGATTATTAGTGTTATTTTCATTCTTGCGTAAGTTAATGTAATGTTGACAATTTATCCATCGCACCCTATATATTTCGGCAGGGGGGTGCTCTGCATGTAGGTAGGTAGCAGCTGTGTAATATTGCAAGATGTGTCTGCTGAAATACATATGGGTAACGAGTAAAATAGGGGACTTGTCATGACAAGAGTGTTGACAGGTCTTGTTACAGAGGATTTGAAGTACTTTATGCTAGACTTGTTTCTCGAAAAGTTAGTTGGTTCGACCAAGACCCCCACCCCAAAAAAGAAAACGTCTCCAGGAAAACAAGGTTGAATTTCGGGTAATATCGACCGTCCTCTCACGAGAATTAAATACAATTGAACATGGGCAGAATGTGTGGTAGAATGAAACTAAATTTTCAGCAAACACAATTCACTTATGGGCAACCACGGAAGATGCCTGATTAAATATACTCACGCAAAGACTCCAGTACCTCGTAGAATGCGTTCTATTATCCAGGTGAAGAGAAATGTTTTATGTTATTAGGCAGAAGTCTCTAAGTTGCTTAGATACATAGAAAGCTGGCAGTAAACGTTTTGGCTCTACACACACACACACACACGCACACACACACACACACATATATATATATATATATATATATATATATATATATATATATATATATATATAGTAAAATATAGTGAATTACTACAAGTAAAAGTTTTGTACCTTAGCTGATTTATGTTACCTTCATTAACCAGATTCCAATGTTTCGTACACGGTCACCCAGGTATCAGTCTCCACTATCTTCAATATATATATATATATATATATATATATATATATATATATATATATATATATATATATATATATATATAGATAGATAGATAGATACTTGTGTTTATGTGTGTGTACGATGTCTCAAAATTCCTGTTTAGAACTGAACAGCTAGATCGCCCTCATAAATGATTCAATTATCGTGTTGAGGGCTTGTCTAGAACGAGCTACGCGTTTTCGGGAGAACTGATAACACGAAGTCTTCAAACAGCTCTCTTTAGGTATAAATTAATTCTTTAGACTGGCTGTTGCCCAAGGCAAGAGTGTCCAGTCTGTCTTTTATTCAACCTATAGTTGTAGGAATATGGCTTTATATCTTCCCAAAAAGCATTAGAGTAAAAATCTAACTATCTTAGATAGCTAGATAGCTAGTTAGCAAGCTAGCTAGCTAGCTAGATACAATGTTGATCGCCTTAGTTTAAATTCGTTTCGCAGAAATGCTCTTAGGATCAACATCTCTCGATATATATCATATGAGATTAATTAGGCTTGATATATATATATATATATATATATATATTTAAAAGAAACCTGGCTTACGGCCATATCATGTTGAAACACCTGTTCCCCTATGATCACCGATTTTGACCAACGTCGGGCCTGGTCAGTAACTAGATAGATGGCCACCTGGGAATACTAGGTGCTATATGTTCAGGTGGTGTAATGGATAATGGCTTGGAATTGTTAATCGGTGAGCCGTGTTCGGATTCCAGTTGTGTTCGTTGTATTCACTGACGCGCAAATACCTTTTGGAAAGGTTTAAATCAATCTTTTCTCCCCCATGTATATGTTAATTAGTAAATCACTAAATCAGTATAATCTCCCACCCCCAAATTCTTATAATCTAAAAGTATTTTCAGGTTTTACGTAACATGCAAAGGGTTGATAAACCGTAGAAAAAAAACTCCTCTATGGAAATAATCCCAGTAAATGTATGTTCTAATATAGATTAAGATTAAACGTATATGTTCTAATATGGATTAAGATTAAATGTATATGTTCTAATATGGATTAAGATTTTCATAATGCATGAATATTAGTTGGAATGCACCTTTTGAGTCGGGCAATCTTAAAAAAGGGGGAATGGCATTCTGACATATTGTGAAAAAGGCGCATTGAGTAAAAATAGTTGTGAACCACTTGTCCATGGGAAAGATGTTGCAGGGTGTAAAATAATTCATAGCTCCAAAGGTCACGTAATCGCTTTTGAACATTGTCAAGTCTGGACAGTGATGAATGAACAGCACCAACCACAATATGGCAATAATACTTCAATGTTATCTCTTGTAAAATGGTGCATGGCAGTTGGTGTCAGGTCATTGAATAGAAGATGGAGACTTCTAAATAAACTCCATTAGCCTCGAAGCAATTCTATGAAGGTCTCAGCGTGCAAACTGAGATGTTCTACTTAGGTTTGAGATAACTTGATTTGATTCAGTAAAGTAAACAATTTTTTTCTACTTTATTATCACGTCAGTATATGGGTGACCACGTCTCCCCGCAATTTGCTGTCCTTTGTAGCTCTTATTAAACTTAATAGTGTAAAGTTTCTGATTTAGTTTCTGGGTGGAAACTTTGCATTAATTCCAATGAAGAATGTCACGAATCCATATCTCCCTACGCTCTGATCCATGGCCAGATATCTAACAAAATATCTTTCCTGGGCATGCCTATAAACATATACAGGTATGAATGATTAAGTGAACACCTGGAGAAAATTATTTCTTCAGACATTAGATGGCCAACACATGAACAACAAACAGTACATATACTGATTTTCTGAAAACAGTTGTGAAACCTTTTTACAGACTTTGTATGCGATGGAATGCAGCATGTGTTTCAGGAGGACTCTGCACCATGTTAGGATGGCGGTGATTCTACACAACTACATCATACCAAACATGTGGCCATTTAAATTGCCAGATCAAACCCCACTTCACTATTACATGTAGGGAGTTTTTTTTTCTTTTTTAACGGGAGACCAATCAACGTTTCCACAATGCGTTTAATTAAGGTCCCCAGAATCCGAGCCGGTATTATTCTAATAATATCCAATATAAATACAGACTATGTGATATGTGCATATAAACGATTCTGGTCCTGTATTGAAGCCATCATTGTGGCTGAAAGTAGTTACATTGAATAAACATGTAATCCAACTATTAAAATTATTCTGTGTGCCTTGTTTTGTAACAATAAATATATATAAATATACGTGGTCTTTTTAAAAACTATCGGGATTAGTACTATAAATAGAAAACTCCAACAAATATCAATTCGGCATTTAATCGTCTTTGAGGTAGTCCACTTCTGAAGCCGTACACTTTATCCAGGGTCGTTTCCATTGGTGAAAGCATTCCTGCTTCGTCGCATTTCCTTAGATTTCATCGAAGTCTTTATGTTTTGTTCCTTTCAAATGGAATTAGGATATTTGAAGAGGGAAACGTTGTAAGGGGCGAGATCTAGCGGATATGGTGGTCGGCGGACCTTTAGAATATTGTGCTTGGCTACGGCATATGCCCTGGTAACTGATGAAACATGTGTGATGTGAAAGCACGTTCACACTCTACACACATTCCTCCCAAGCACTTCTATAAACAACGTAAGTGTGTGATCACTTAGTGTGTATGCGCGATAGTGTTCAAGGTGTATATGTGCCCAGCGGCTTCAATCTGCGTACCTTAGCTACGTTACGATAGCAACTTTCCCGATACTTTTTGATCAGACCTCGTATACATATTGTGAACATCCTACCGATAATATTTTTATCGGTAAATCTTATTAAGAAAAGAATATTTATATAACAAAATATTAGTAGATGCCCATAAGCCATTATACACACGAATAAAATATAGACTATTTATTCTAGATAACTGTATTTACTATGAAAATCGAAAAATTTGTACAATCGTTATCATTTAGTAACAAACACTGAATAATTCTGATGGTGGTAATGTCGGGGATGGCTTCACAGATAAAGTCTTATAAAGTCTTGATAGTAAAAATGGGAACTATACGAATATATTACTTCCATAAAATATGAGTTTGATTAGCCGTAAAAAACAAATCGATTAGTCAATGAAAACATTCCGCGCAATATGGTGCACCAAGTAATAAATTAGATACCACTTACGGTATGAACGCGTACATATTAACACGTGGTTAGAACGTTCGCATTCAGGCCATTAGACCCGGGTTCGAATCTCACACATGGAGGCTTCCTGATATTATCGGACTGGAGGGGCCGATCCCAGCGCGCGGCACCTTTGAAAGTGCTTGAAAGTCATACCTGGGGTTGACTCAAGTCATCGTGCTGGTCTTATTCAAATTGTTGATCACGCTAGAAGCTGTAACTAAGGTCTGCTCACCATAGTTGCAGTATAAACCACAGTTTGAATAAACACGTATGCGCCATAGTAGACGGGTATCATTGAATACTAGTGGCGAGCTATACTATACTATACATATTAAAGTAAAAAGATACTACTCACGGCCCGGAATTTGTTGACAATCTGGAGAATGGTCTGCCACTTCTTCTGTTGCTAACTTAAGTTGATTGGCTACATCAGATATTTGATCTGCTAAGTCCGGTATTTGGGTTTACTTCAACTTTATACTTCAAACGTCTCCGCCTAAAATCTGAACTTTTATTTACTATTTATTTCTATTTTCCCCAATAGGAGTAGGTGGATCCGCTAATTGTTCACACTCCTTCCCTATCTTTTGAACATAAAAGTTTATTCCTTGTTTCCTGTTTAGTATTGGGCTTCCGGGTACTTCTAAAATCTTTTCTTTCTCTTTCATTTCCAGTGCGTCTTAGTGGCATTATCACCTTGAATTGATTTAAAAAAAACAGTTCCTTGTATGCCTATGTATAGATAGATAAATGGCAATAAAGATACCATAAACATTTCATTTGCAAATGACAGGCGAAGAAAATGCTTTTCAAACCTGCGCTACAGTCTTTATTTTTCTCTAGATGAAATATGTTGAATTAGTATTCTGAGATGAAGGCGACGATAATACCGCTAACTGCTTGCTCAGAAGGATTTTCTCAATTATTTTGCTTTCGCTGTAAATCTGATTCTTTGTACTTTAGTTTTCGGGTGACATGTCAGTATTGCAAAGAAACACGTCTATAATTTATCTGGAGAAATCGGATGAGGAATTATCATTATTAACATTCGGATTAATGTCCTTTTTCTTGGGATTATAATAACGTAGCAATCGTTGTGCCCTCCAGCCCTTTTCCGGTATTGTCATTCCGAGTAACATTCAGGGTATTTCGTAATGGACACTTTATTTAATGAACGCGAGTAGAGTGTTCACTTTCCGTTGTCTATGAATATTCCATACTTGTTCTTGCATAGTACTGCCTAGTTATTTGCGTGACTTGTTTTCAATAAGTTTAGTTCAGTAATACCTAGCTCAAGGATAGAACTCTAAATTGCTGAATTCACGAACCAAGGCTTCTATCCCTGTGGCTATTTGCTGAAACACAAAGAGAAGGACATTCTTTAGAACGTAGATAATATAAAACGTGCGTCTCTTCCGTTTAATAAACAAGATTATTTTTCTGTCGATATTAAACAGATTTGCTTTTGTTTATACCGTCTTTTAGGTACGGATAAAATCTTTTGTGAATACACCTTTGATGTTTAGATTTGTTCTTTCGAAATTTCTTTGTCTGTTTATTTCGTATAGTTTCTACTTGTATTTTTCCATAATTGCCCGTAAATGTATTGTAATTCTCTGTGAAGTTTGTACTTGTAAAGTTTGCTATCAAACTTTCTTTGTTCAGGTGAAAAAAAATAAAACGATTTTCCGTTAAGACTGTCTCTGTACTCCTTCGAATTCGCCTCTTTATTCCAGCTGAAACGTGTTTTTGTTTATTTATCTAAATATTTTTGTCTATTTGTATATTGATATAACGGCATTTTTCTCAATGACATTCCCGATAGCCATACTCTCAGAGTCCATACTCTCAGAGTCCATACTCTCAGAGTCCATACACTCAACTTACTATCTATGCTGATGACACAACCATTTACTCCTGCCTCAATTGTAATAAGTCTGACCAGTTCGATAAGATCAAATTTGCGGCTAAGTCAAAAAACAGTCTTCCGTCTTTTGGTAACTGGGGCAAAGCATAGGTTGTTAATTTTAACGCCTCCGAAAATAAGCTGCTAACTATTAATTATCTGATAAACCTTTTTCTGCTTTCCATCAGTATGGCTGATGCTAACCTACAGGAGAATGACTCGTTGCGCCTCCCCGCGCTAACATTTTCAGCCAAAATGAAGTGGAAAAATTATATTGAATCCATTGCTAGGTCAGCTGCTAAGAAAGTTGGTTCGCTGTGTCATGTTTGATATTTTTTCTCTCCAGAATATCTCATACATATTTATAAGATTTTGTGATGTCAACGAACACTCGTTGCCAATTTGTGAGGTCAACGAATACTCGTTGACACTTTCTTAATACTCCTTGTAGTAGAGACTTTGTAATCGCAGATACAACTTTAGTACGCTGTTGAACAATGCTGGTGTCAGACGCCTTCGAATAGCACTCGCACAAGTAGTACTTGCTCGATAATACTCGCTCAAATAGTAACCCAGGCATTGATCCGAATAGAGAAATAATATAAGTGAATAGAGAATAGCGGTCCATATGGTAATAGAGTAGAATTAGACGCAAAGCTAATTCCTACTTATGAGTTTCTCTATGGTCATATGGTCTATTTAATTCAATAATGGGATCACCTCTGTTTACTCACTGACGATCTATGTTCAAACTGAAGTGTCGGCACCGACACATTATTCCTATATAACAAAGACCATGTTTAAAATATTGGTGCCACATATGTTCTGGTGCCCCTTCTATATATCTAGAAATCTTCGATAAAATAAAAAAAAAGAATCAGCAAAAAATGGTTTAGCCCTCAAGAACATCCATGCTGGCATGGTTTCTACATAAGAGAATGACGCTCCAGCTTTATCAGCAGCGCAAAAGTGGGCAGCTGATTTTAAAAGTAGAAAGGAGCCTTGAAGATGACCCGAGGTCTGGACGTCCTGTAATTGCCGCCAATGAGGAAAACATTGATCGTGCTCCCCATATGGTGATGGGTGACAGGTGATTGACTATAAATCAAATGGAAAATGCTATTAGTATATTCCGTGAGAGTTGAGAATATTCTACACAATGAATTCGGCATTATGACTGTTTTTGCTCGGTGGAATTTTATGTTTTCTAACACTTGATCTAACAAGGCTGTTCACATCATGGGATAATCTGATATTACTTGTTGGATCCAGCTGATTTCTTTGAACGTTTCCTCACCCAGGATGAGTGTTTGGTTCATCACATTGAACCAAAGTCAAAAAGACAATACATGCAGTAGAAACAACCCCCTCACTTGCTCCAGAGAAGACCAAGTACGTTTCACCTGATTATCTTAGAAAGGACCGCACCAGCAGTGGAGAATTCTATACCAACTAAGCTGAAGGCTATCAAGACCAAATTGTGTCTTTTTTCATCTGAACAAGGTTCCAATACCTACATCCTTCATTTCAGTGGCTGATGCGCATGACTATGGCTTTGAAATGGTTTATCACCTATATTCTCCTGATTTGGCTTCAGCACTGTATCATATGTTACCCAAGATTAAAAAAAAACATTTGGGTGAGAACCAATAGAGCAGTGATGGTGGCTATCGTTTTTTTTGAAAATACCTGTTTTGCTATTTATTGTAAAACAAATTAGCACACAACTGGAGTGTATAAAAACAGATTTTTATAACAAGCATTATAAAAATAAAACAATCAAAATAAATGTCATATTTATAGCATTTCAGTTTATGAAACTATTTAGAAATTATAACATCTAGTCTATATTAGCTGGCCTTGATTAGGAGATATTGTAAAAAAAAACAACAGATTTTATTAAGGGTTACAACGACAGAATATTTTATAGTGTCACGACCACTCACAAAGAAGAAGAAGAAGAAGAAGAAGAAGAAGAAGAAGAAGAAGAAGGAGGAGGAGGAGGAGAAGAAGAAGAAGGCGGAGGAGGAGGAGAAGAAGAAGAAGTAGAAGAAGAAGAAGAAGAAGAAGAAGAAATCATCATCATACTGTTCTTCAATTTCCACGGTGTTTTTCATCACATTATTTAGCATTTATCGCCTTAACCTTTCTACTTTAGAAGACAGAGAGCTCTCTTCCCTTGATGCAAAGCTAAAAGTACTGTATCTGTTTCATTGTTGTATCTAAGCAACGATTGTTAACTCAAGAAAAACGCGCACTTCTTTAGAATGCCCGTCTTTAAACGTTGGGCTTAGCAGATCGTTTTCAGCTGCAAGTAAAATCCTTTTAATAAAATCGAAATTGTCAGGTAATTTTCTGTTTGCTTCTCGCTTTGATTAGATTAATCGATTTCGACGTTTCTCTTTGATCCAACTTTGAAGACTTATTCCTTTAAGGATGCTCCAGTGGATGGTAAAAATCGATTCGCCAAAGATGTTTCAACTAAACCAGACACTACTCTATGAACGTATTATCGTTTGCATTGATTGTTTTTAATGAAAAATTTGTCTAAATCGATTAATTCTTTTGCTCATCTCAGAAATCGAATAAATATAGAGAAAAACAGTGACTGTTTATTTTTACCGGATAATATTTATTCTCATAAAACGTGTTTTAGTTGACAGTACTTTTATCGTCATTATTTCTTTATAAGCTTAATGCTACTAAGTACACTCCACTTAACCTGATATTACAGAACCACTAGAAATGATGCGGTAGCTTGGACATTCAGACACCACGTTTATATCCTATTGGACAATGTCCACCTGATGATATGATGACTACTTATAATCATATGTCATGTTACTTTCATGACGTTCGCCAAAGCACCCAATATTTTGTTATGTAGTATATGACTCACTTCCTATGATACCAAATCATATCCTGGATTTGGATACATTGTGTTTTCAATTTTTCCACTTGAATTGTTCACGTATATTGCATATAATTTATATTGTATGGAAATTGAGATGTAGTAGGATGAGGGACCCCGTATCATAGATTTTGTGGGTATCAAAGATTCAGTGGGTATCATAGATGCGAGGGTCCCACGGGACCTTTACACCGACCCTGTATAGAGGTACTACAAATTACACGATCATTTCGTTAGATTCATCATATTTCCTTTACCAGGACAATATGAGTCGTTCTATTAGAGTGCTTACTAATCAAGGCCGCAGTACTATTTAGTGAGAGAAGAGACGGGTTCATGCCTTTCTAACGGGTTTTTGCCCGTTCCAAGCAAATACCCTTTGTTATATTATAATTTTATTTGTTCTAATGTTAAGTCATTTATTTTATTCCTTTTCTCATCTTTAAATAAACTGATTCCTTTTTGTACTTGAAAACACGCGAAAACATTTCCTAGTTTGTCTGTCACCATTATAGTTTTATCTTGCATAGAATTTTACGTGTAAGACTTTCTAGAGATACAGCTAGAAATCGTGATGCAATAAAAGACCTAAAGATAGCAGACATTTTTATCACATCTGGCTGGGCAGATAATAAACAGATCCGATTGATCATTTATTTCCTCATTTCATTGTCAATCATTCCGGTGCGTGATCGAATGGCGTAGTGGAAAATAGAGACTATGCTTTACCGATGTAATCAGCCGCAGAAATCAAGTTGGGAGTACCAAGCTTAATTTAACATGATTCATCGGTTTTATTTTTCGAATTGTATTCATCTGAACGAAATATACAATATGTTTCTAAAGTCATGCAAAATTCATAGCGGTATACATGTCAGCATTACTTCTAGATTCGTCTTGGCTTTCGTTTGAAATGTTTCTAGATTCTTCATTGAACTTTTCAAGTTACCGGTTTAATTTGACGAAAAAGCTAGCGAAATAGAACAATAATCATTGTACCTTGCTGGTCTATTATGGGACCTGGAAAAAAGTAATAAAAGCAAAAACCTCAACTCTCAACTTAGTATCTACGTTAATGACACAACCTTTTACTCCTGACTCGATA
This sequence comes from Acanthosepion pharaonis, assembly GCA_903632075.3. Classification (NCBI taxonomy): domain Eukaryota; kingdom Metazoa; phylum Mollusca; class Cephalopoda; order Sepiida; family Sepiidae; genus Acanthosepion; species Acanthosepion pharaonis. Next base: position 1,381,039 of record CAHIKZ030005588.1, on the reverse strand, counting down.
GTAAGTCAGTTCGATAAGTTCAAAATGGCAGCCGATGTCCAAGAAGACGTCCAGTCTGTCTTTAAATGGGGCAAAAGATGGCTTGTTAATTTCCACGCCTCCAAAACTAAACTTCTATCCATTTAACTTCTATCCATTTAACTTCATCTGAGACCCGTTTCCGCCTTCCATCAGCATGGCTAATGCTAACTTTCGGGAAACTGATTCGTTACGCCTCATCGGGCTAATATTCTCACTTGAAATGAAGTGGAAAGACTATATTGAGCCCATTGCTAGGTCAGCTGCTAAGAAAGTCGGTTCACTGTGTCGTGTGAAATATTTTTTTATTTCCAGAATCTATCTTACATATCTATAAGTCCATGCTTAGAATATTGCTGCCAGATATGGTCCGGTGCTTCTGCTATTTAACTTGATGTTCTTGATAAAAAGAAGAATCAGTAATATTATTTGTCCAGATCTGGCGTCTCGGTTGGGCTTCAGTTACTTTCCTAGGGCCCTGAAATTGCCTCCTTGTACCTTTCTTATAAATACTTTCATGGTAATTGTTCGGATGAGCTCTTCACCATGGTACCCCAGCAACGTAATATAGCTCCCCAGTGTTTTTTTATATAAATACTTTCATGGTACTTATGAACTTTTTCCTATGGTAACTAGACTTTATGAATTTAAGCGCAGTACTAGACTGGCGTCGAGATCTCATCAATTAACAGCTGAACTGATTAAATGTAACCGTAAATTTCTATGTTAATAGTTTCTTTTCACGAACTTCTCGCTTGCGGAACACCTTTCCGGCTCCATGATTTCCATCCAACTCTAATTTTTAAAAATTTAAATGTTGTCAATCGCCATCTACTATCCTCCTGATTATTCTTTTTCTTCCCGCTCATTAGTAATTTTTTCAATTCTTTAACACCGAGTAACCCATTGTGTATAATGGCTTTAATGCCTTACGTGGGGTGAAATCCATTTAAAAAAGCATGGATTTTTTATTCGGTGCCTCCGATACCAACCATAGTATATAAATTAAAATATTCAAATATTGTTTTCATGATTTTCAAGTAATACTTTCATGAACTATTTAATTCATCGATGGAAAAACGACCAGCTTCTAGAAAGGAGTTTGCTTAAACAAGAATTTTTTGAAGAAAACATACTCGTTGCTGTTTCATTTAAGCCACAAATTGAATTATTTTCCATAGAACATATATCTCGCTAAATCAATTCCGAAGATAATACTTTAGATGTGCTTTAATGTGTCTAGCCGTTGACAGAAGTATCTTTCTTGGACTCTGAGAATGCAGTTCTGACTGTTGAAGCATTCAACTAATTCTGTCCATGTTCAATTACAAATGCCTGCAGATCCTTCTGAAGTTCTCGTCTGGTGAATGATGTATGCATAACTTACCTCTAAATAGTTCACTAAATTTCCGTGAACATCTTTTCATGAGAGATCGTTTGACAAAGGATATATATCTTCCATTTTTTATTGAAAGCCCTGGAATCTTCAGCTCCTTGGAGATCTTTCGATCTCCCATTTTATGACCGGGATTGTGAATTATCAAAGCACAAATTTCTTGAGAGATTTCTTTTCTCTTTGGCTATGATTGCTCAATTTTTATGCTGCCTCATTTTCAATTCTAGAATGTGTCAAGAGTATTGTGTGTTATTTATCCTTATTTATGTGTTAATTTATGTATAGAAAAAATTCTTTATTTCTCTTTACATAATATTCCGTATTTATTAGATTCGTATAGTATTAGCTGTAGTAATAGGAATTAATTTTTAGACAATTACTATGTTTATTACTTTTACTTCTCCCTATATTTTGCAGTATATGAGTGGGCGCGCGCACACGTGAGTGTATTTGCTTTTGAATGTATGTGTATATTGTATGTGTAAGTAGATATTTACCTCGTTTCCCCACTGAGATGTGATGTGACACAAGGATGCGTTTAATGTGGGGAACCCGAGCGCGTACACCCGGGCCAAGGACAAAAATTCCCCGATCTCCCGCAACCGTCTCTTGCGCTGGCGTCGTTGACAAGCACAGATCTCTCTCTCTCTCTCTCTCTCTCTCTCTCTCTCTCTCTCTCTCCAGTGCAATGAGAGTTTGCTGCCTCAGGCAGCTGTTCCCTCGGGCTAGGTACCACGTAGTATTATATTTCCCCAGTTGCGCCTCTGTCCTCAGACGGAGCCACAAATGAGTCGCACTCTGCCCCATGACAGAGACGCAACTGAGAGATGATAAACCCTACCCGGTGTGTGCCAGGTAAGTTGTATGTGTAACTATGCGCCGTTAGGAGACAAAAGCAGAAATATATATGAATGTGGCTTTATTATCTCCTGTATTATTTGTTACTATTTATTTATTACAATTGTGTGATTGTCAGAACCTATTTAGATCATAAAAGAACTTAGACACCTATACTACAAAAAATGAAAACTGATAATTAACATCAGAAAGAGAAATTTCTAGGACACATAATGAGGAAAGTGACCTTAGAAAATTTGACACATAATGAAGATAAGAGAGACAGAGGAAAACAGCACATGGCCCTACCTAAAGAGTTTTTGTCAGTGGTTCACAGAACAGAGATAAAGAGAGATAGCAAAAAGATAAAATTTTCTACAATTGACAGGAAATTGTGGAAAGCCAATTCGAAAATCAGACGGATCACACAAATCCGATCAAATGAACAAGTTAAATAGTTGTAATCAAGAAGAAAAGTTGTTGGATACATCTTGCTGTCTACAGCTCAAAACTTGATTCTTGATTAGGCTTGCAAAAACAATGACAGAATCGGAAACCAGATATATAATCGAAACCAAACAATGGCTGCATACTGAAGAGATCAAGAGATTTGCTGTCACTTGATCTACGTGGAAAACACCAGGTAATACATCTGTCAAGAAAAGACAAAATCAATTGAAACAAATAAAAATGGAAGCAGAAACAGCAATAATAATAATAATAGCTGGTTGAGAAATGACCCCAAATGTAAAATATATTTTTCTCTTGTTTCTATTCCTTTGCTAATGAATTTGTTGATGGTCCTTCCGCCAAACTCTAGTTAAGGATGATCTACCCTATAAAACTTGATAGATATCACTCTCATTGGCGTTGGAAAGTCGAACATTTGTCGTATGACATTCTGTGCCTGCTTCTCAACATGTCATCAATCGTTTATACTATTTGAAATTAAATTTTTCTTTTTTCATTTCATTTTAAGTCTCTTTGATTTTATTTAACTTTGATACTTTCATTTAAGATTTTTTTTTTTGGTAATAACCATCAATATTAAAGTATATCCCTCCTCTGATATTTCATCTTGTAGTAATCAGTGCGACTTAAATTAAAACTTAGTATAGTCAATACCATACCGATGCGCCTGTTACCCACTGAATCCAATAGCCAATAATGAACACATTAAGCATAGATATATGAATATACCCCCCCCATTATCTCATAGGCAGAATGAGATCTCTGGTCTTGGTCGACTGTCGTCCTAAAGCTGGTAGCTTGAACAAAATCACCCCTTTGGTGTTCAAGGATAAAACGCAAAAATTTACGAAACGATTTTAAAAGGGTCGCGTACCTAAGAAAGGAACTAGTCTGGGCCAAAATCTGTCACTGGGACAACGAAGAGACAGTTGGTCATTAAACCCAGACTATTTTCAACCTACGATCAAGTGACTCAATTCCAAATCAACTAATAAAAAGAAAGCCTAGGAACTGGTCTCGCGAAGGGTATCAACAACCATGACATAATTTTTCACTGTATTTGAAAATCCAGAAAATAACACCACAAATCAGACATACTATGGAGAACTATATTAGGAAGTGAAATAAGACCTCATCACAACCAAAACATGCTTGCCAATGTCTTTAGGGACATCGTACGAAACAAAAGACTCTCAAATGCAGAAATAGATCAGATAAAACTAGATATAAGACAGAATACAATAACTCATCACTTAAAAAAATAAAGAGATACGAGTACAAATATATAATATGAAAGAGGATGAGATAAAAACTAAACAACTGAGATATGAAATAATCTCCCAGGGAGTAAAAATCTACCTGTGACATAACTTGCAGTTACCCAGTCCATGTCACTGGAGATGAGTCCAACTACATTAAGGTAGAATTCCTTGAAAACCATAGAGGTGAAATCACCGAAGTGAAAAACCATGTCATCCAAGTAAATCAGCAGAGTAACTCTCACACAAATTTCAGACAGGGACCTGCTCCCAAAAAGTCAAAGGTAAAAGTTCAATCAACATATTGTGCTAATATACACCGCTGCAATGAAAGCAATGTTAACGGGAAAACCACTGGGAAACATCACAGAAGTTAGCAAAATCATATGCGCAACAACTTTAGCAGCTACTGTGAAGTTTGGGGTTCTGACAATGAAAATATTAAACAAACAGCCGAGAGAGCCAGTTTTGAAGACAAAACTGATGCGACAAATCAGACGTGAGATTTCGATATTAGATGAGAACTCTAGAAACCCAAACGCATCAACACGCAAGAGCAAGAACATCAAGCGGAAATATGAAATTAAATGACTAAATGAAATTCCACCGATCAAGAAAATGCTGAAACTAGAAACTGCAGTTAAAGGCACAGAGAAAGAGACGAGACGATAAACGTTTTAGGTGCTATCGCCACAATAAATTGTTCTAAACAGGCCTTAAGAAATTTTACAGGAAAAATTGGGAAATTAGTTATACATGCCAATAAGCCATCATCTATTGACAAGGTGCAGAAATTTTGGCAGAATATTTGGAGCAGCCCAATGCAGAATGAATGCTGGATAAACCTCTACAAATGTGGAAAAATATAATCACGGATAATGGTAGGTAAGCTCTAACGAAATTCCAACAATGGAAATCCCTAGGAAATGACAAGGAACCCAATTTCTGACTCTATGATCTGTTATTAATCCATTTAAACCTTGGCACAATCTTATTTACAATGCTTATAAATAATCCCAATGAAATTACGAAATAGATCGCTGAAGGTAATACATATTTCATGCCAAAAACGAGTGAAACAGATAATCCGAAAAATTATAGACCAATAACATGTCTGTCCACCACGTATAAATTGATTACATCCGTCCTGGCGAACCTTGGTTTCTCTTTTTTCGAAGCAAACAACATTCTTTCTCTGGAACAGTAGGGATGCAGGAGAGGTTCATATGGTTGCAACGATCAACTACTGATAAAGAAATGATCCTGAAAAATTGCAGGAGACTATATAGAAATCTGCGTTGGTAGATTACCATAAACCCTTTATAGTGTGCCACACTCTTGAATTTTTGGAACTATACAAAGTATCACCCGTGGTAGCAAATTTCCTTACACAAAGCATGGTAACGTGGAACACCACATTATACCTAGATCACACCAGAAGTACTGCCATCTCCAACCACCTTCTCAATACTGTAAAATGTTTCAGTGACGAGATATGTATGGATTTCGGATTTGATAAATGTGCAAAAATAACATTCAAGAAAGGGAGAATAAGAGCAACACGCTCAATAGATTTAGATTTTATCACAAAGATTAGAGAACTGATACAAAATGAAGCCTATAAGTACCTAGGAATTTCGAAGGAGATGGAATACAGCATACCCAAATGATAAAGAAGGTAAGAAAGGAATACAAGAAGAGTGAGCGTCTGGTACCGAAGACCGAGCTGAATTCAAAAACATATCAGCCATAAACAACTTAGCTGTTCCTGTTGTGCAATACTTCTAACCTGCCACCGTACGCATCATCCCAAAACTGATGTTGATCGTCTATGTGTGTCCAGAACAGAAGGAGGCAGAGGATTAGTTCAACTAGAACTATCTTACAAGACTACAACAATTGACTTTCAAAAATACCTGGAAACTATAGAAGACTGGACGATGATATGCATAAAAGAACATGAAAGTAGTAAACGACTTCATTCAGTGATAAAAGAAGTCAACAAGCTCAAAATGGAGTTTCAAATAAGCGAATAAGTACAAATAAAACACAATACACCGACTGAAGCTGCAAAATAATTAAAAAAGAAACCAAAACTTAATGCAATCGACCAGATACAGAAACGATGGCAAGATAAACCGCTTCACGGTCAATAATCTGCTCGTGCCAAACAAGTTGATATAAACAAACCCCGTACCCATCACTGGCTACGTCCCGTAGGGTTAAAAGCTGCACAGGACCAATGCTTGCTAACTAGAAATTATCAAGCATGCAGACTGAAAAATTGTGTTAACCCAACATGCAGATTCTGTGATAAATATCCAGAATCAATTGACCATTTTGTATCAGGTTGCACGGTTTAGCGCCCACTGAATATAAAACCTGGCATGACAAGGTGGGTCAGTATCAACACTGGAAAATGTGCAACTTCTACGGAAAGGAAACTGCAAGAAATTGGTATGAACACCACCTAGATCCGCTTACGGAGATAGGATCTGGAACAATTATATGGGATCTTACAATACACACAGACAGAACAATCATTGCTAATCACCCAGACATCGTGATTAGAGACGAAAAGACCTTAAAAAAGCTCTCAAAATACAAGGACCGTGAAATCGAAATCTCAAAAATGTGACACAGGAGCACATTTACAATTCCAGTCATAGATGAACCCCTCGGATTGATTGGAAAAGATTCAAATAGACTCATTGAAGGGATTCCTGGTAGCCTATTCCTTAAAGAAATTTAAAAAAAAAATTCCTCACGTGTACAGCTCACACCTTACGAACTGTTTATCTATGTAAAATATTTGCGATTTTTTTTTTTTAAATTGCTCAGTGGAAAATGTCATGATGATATTTCTGATCTTAGGTCTTTGGTCGGGACCTGGAAAGAAATGAGTATACACCAGAAATCAAAGGAAATAAAATAAAGATAATAATAATAATAGTAGAGATAGGACCTGTAACAATTTCATGGTCCTTTACATTAGGCATAGACAAAAAAATCAAAGTTAATCACCTAGACATCTTGATCAAAGACCACAAAAACAGAATGAGCTATATTATTGACATGGCAACACCTGCAGAATATAATGTATCTTTGAATACTTGAAAATTCTATTAAAATACAAGAATCTTGAAGTGGAAATCACAAAAACGTTGCCCATCACTATTTCCTCTTGTAGTTGGAGCACTCGGATTTATTGGGAAATGTTCCGATAACCTCATTGAAGGGATTCCTGGTAGTCCAAAAGTTAAAGAAATGCAAAAAAATTGTTCTCACAAGTACAGTCCACATTTTACTTTATCTATGTAAAATCTGTGTAATCACGTTTTCTTTTTGTTTGTTTTTTCTCAAAATATGCTTATTGGAAAATTTCTGAACTTAGATCTCTGGTTGGAGATCAGAAAGAAATGACTGTACACCAAAAATCCAAGGAAATAACATATTAATAATAATAATAATAATAATAATAATAATAATAATAATAAGTACAAAAACTAAGGAGAACTTTGTCAAACGCTAGAAATAACATATTTTCCGCAATAATAATAATAATAATAATAATAATAATAATAATAATAAGAAGAAGAAGAAGAAGAAGAAGAAAATACATTTAAATTTTACCCAGGGCTACAATGGAAATACCGATATATTGCGCTTTGTCATTGTAAAAATAACTGCCTCAGCCCTGCGGTAGATTCTCCTCTGATTGTAAAGTTGCATGCAAGCATTTAATGTCGGAATAACAAGTATTAATGTAGCAAAAAAAAAAAAAAAAAAAACCAAAACAAAACACCAAAAAAAAAAAAAAAAATAAAACGAACAAAAAAACCCGGTTACGTAAATATAAATCAGGGGAGGTAACCAAAGTAGAAATTACTTCCCTTACACTTGCGAATGCCACTACAGATGTGACTATATTAACAAAATATCGAGTCGGAAAAAATAAAGAGATAACACTCTAGAAACGTTTTTAATTCTCAATTTACGTATTATTAAGTAATTTGAATATATGGGAAGTATTTTAACAGAAGACTGAAAGTGTGACTACGAAATCCGAAGTTGCATTAGAATAGCAAATAAGGACTCTTAAATTTTAAATCAGAAAGAGACAGCTGAGATTTCAAGAGCACATCATGATGAAAGGCGGCTTTGAAAATATAACACTCACAGGACATCACGAAGACAAAAGGAAAACAGCGAGTAATCTTCCTAACGCCTTTGTTTAAATGTATGACGGAACATAGAAGGAGACTGTAGTAAAAAACAAAGATTACTAAGAGTTACAATGGAAAGGATGTGGTGCAGAACAGATAGCCGCCAAAGGCATGAAAATTCACGGCACCTATAAGAAAAATGTATAATATATTAAAGGTGAAAAAAATATTTATTGTAAGAAAAACTAGCTTTAAAATAAGCATGAACATTGAAGCGGCTAGCAAATAACATATTTTAATATCAATTACGCGGATATATATATATATATATATATATATATATATATATATATATATAACAGGGACGCCATTTTATTAATCAAACCTTTTTTTTTCATAGACCTACAGCACCTGAGATATCTTTTGGCCAACACTTATTCATAGGTAACGCGTTGGCACATTATTTATTAATATAAAGAGGACACATATATTGAAATATTTACTAAAATGGAAGAGTCCGAGCTCGTTTAAAATTAAATTCATTGAAAATATAATTAAAACGTAAGGCGGAGTGTAAATCTCAGATCGCAAAGAGTTAATAAAAGGGAAAAAAAATAACTCACAATCCTTCCAAGAGTTTTAATGATCTTGTGAAATGGTCTTTGAGCCTGCATAAATTTGGACGATGTAATTTTAAATATACAGCTTCCAAAACACGTAAATGAAATTCGGTTTGGACGCTGTGAAGGACAGAGAACCAAGTGTCCTGATAAGCAGAGGCATAGTCCTGGTTGTCCATCCGTTGTTGGCCAATAGCCGACTCCTGGACCGACTGAGAAACTCTATTCCTGTGTTCGTGATTACGTAGTTGTGAGGGAACATGCTGAGAAATGCGCGTTTCCAAATCACATCGGCACTTAAATTGATAAATCACTGAATTTTTTACTTAAATAGGGCAGTCTATCCTTCATAAAGGAGGGGAACACCTTTCAAGTCTTAAAATGGTACGCAATTTCACAGCAAAGTAACACGAAGAAATGCAAGACGAAAACTTATCAACGATATATATATATATATATATATATATATATATATATATATATATATATATATATATATATATAAATAAAAAAGAAAGAACAGTAAGACATATAATCCGGTGTTCTTATAGATATTTTTATTTTTACAAAATAGTGGTCAATGTAAATTTACAGAGCATTAATATTATAAATTAATTGATTTAAAATGTTTTTTCACACACAGTTCTAACCATGTTTCAAAAATGGAAGCTAAAAGCCCCGAATTTAATTTTGTAATTAAATTAAAGACATTAGTTCCATTTCATACTCAAGCGAATTTTGGAGTAACTTTTAAAATTACTGGGTTTTAAAGACATAGCTAAAATCATATATATAAATGTGTATATATATATATATATATATATATATATATATATATATATATATATATATATATAAAATAAATAATTTAAAATAAGGTTTTTCGCTGTACAGTAATAACCAAATTTCAAAAATGGAAGCTAAAAATTTTAAATTTAATTATATAATTAAATTAAAAACATTAGTTCCGTTTCATCTTCAACCGAATATTGGAATAACTGATTTTTAAATTTGCTGAGTTTTAAACACACATAAATACATAATTTACTGTTTCCAAGGATACAGATGAATCCAATCATTCAGACAGGTGCTGTAAGCGTGTTCATTTTTATTATCTATTGTATCAATTATGAGTTAGGTTCGAAAAAGCGGTTAAGTTTAGGGAGGGTAGGGGTTTATTCTTCAACGCATTCTGACATCCGTTAAATGCATGTCGTCAGGGTTTTTTTTTATTAACGGCAAATGTTTTTCGGCATTTTTTCCTGTATACTCAATTTTTTTATGTGTGTTTGTGTTAAACTATGTTTTTATTAAACTGCAATTTTTTATTTTTTGGAAAATGGAAATTAATAAGAAAAGCTAGAATATCTAGGTCATTAGATGCCCCATGTCCTTTGTGCATACATGAGAAACTATAGATTACTAAGTTTATAAAAAAACAAAATTTTACTGAATCAGAGAAATGAAATAGCTATTTTTTTGCCGTCATTGTCAAAAATTTTCCTGAAATAATATTTAAAAATGAATTTAAAAATTTAAAAATAAAATTTAAAAAATGGGAGCTGGTAATATAGATGCTTATATTTCATAAAAAAATAATGTAAGTAATTCTATTAGATTTACTTGTTTTTAAAAATAAATATAGTCTATTAGTAATTAAGAGTAAAAATATTTTAAAATTGTAGTTTAATAAAACGTATTTTAACACAAACACACATATCAAATGTAACTCATAATTGATACAATAGTTAATAAAAATGAACACGCTTACAGCACCTGTCAGAATGACTGGATTCATCTGTATCCTTGGAAACAGTAAATTATGAATTTATGTGTTTAAATCTCAGTAAATTTTAAAATAAGTTATTCCAATATTCGCTTGAAGATGAAACGGAACTAATGCTTTTAATTAAATTATATAATTAAATTTAAAGTTTTTAGCTTCCATTTTTTAAAATTGGTTATTACTGTATGGCGAAAAACCATATTTTAAATCAGATAATTTGTAATATTTAAGCTCTGTAAATTTACATTGTGCACTGTTTTGTAAAAATAAAAATAAAACATAACAAGAACACCGAACTATCTTACTGTTCTTTCTTTCTTTCTTTCTATATATATATATATATATATATATATATATATATATATATGTTAAAATAAATAACAAATAAAAAAATGTTCTTTATCTTATCGTTCTGTCGGATATCGATCTATATTTGATCACAAGTAGCAGAATAAACCGACTATTCATATATGTTTGTCATTGTGAGTAGGAAAATCAGTTTTTCTCCGGTTATTGTGTTATTTTAATAGCTATTGAATAAGAGTGACCGGGTATTTTAAATTTAAAATTAAATTACAATTAAATTCCTTCTATTCGATAGCCGTTAAAATCACAATAAATCGGAAAGAACTGACCAACCAAAATGCTCTTTACGTTCTACCCGGGATATTGAGCTCTCTAACACCATAAATATAGAATGCATATATATAATATATATATATATATATATATATATATATATATATATATATATATATATATATATACGCCCTCTGAGCAGAGGTAACCATCGTTATATCCGACGAGCTCCAGACCAACTAGCTACGTATAACTTATCCGAGAAGACAAGGTTGGATGGTGCCTTTAAGCGAATTTCTTTCCGTCATATAATGTGGAAGTTTTCATATCTTTTCCGTTTCGTACCCCCAAAAAATTATAGAATTTGTTATTTATTAATTTAAAAAAAAATTATAGAATTTGTTATTTATTAATCCGACAGATTTAATTTAATTTAAACTTTATTTTCAGCGGATACTCGTATTTGAGTAGATGCATCCTTTCATTATTAAACGGTATATCTATTTATTTTCGTCTAACGGCCTGAATATTTAAGAAATTAAAGAAAAATATGCGACCCTCCCGGTAGATGGAATCGTCGTTAGATCCAACATGCTCTATACCGACTGAGCTACGATTATATAGGTCGGCAGCATCCATTGTCAGTTCATTTCGGGACACTAATTTCAAATCCTTTACATTGTGATCATGTCTTTGCTACGTCCTGGCATTTTCTAAACACATCTCTACATCTTCAGTTTGATCTTTTCACATTTCTCCTTTCTCTTCCTAGTTCTTTTTAACCATTTCATCCAAACCAAAGTGATAAAACTATTATGGGTTATTGAGAGTAAAATAGACTGAAAAAAAAAAAAAAAAAAAAACGATATTGAGTCAGAAGGACAATGAAACGAACAAGATTCAAGGAGACAGATGAAGATTGATGTTAAATGTAAATTTTTTGAAGATTCTATTGGTCAGGAAAGCAAAGTGCTTGAAGAGAGTAATTCCAAATTTTCACTAACTATATTCTACCAACCTTTGCACTGATGCCGTCCATCATGATGCTGCATCATGATGTGTGCGTGTGTGCATGTGCGTGTGTGTGCGTGAGTGAGTACGTGGTACGTCTCTGTCAAGTGTGCGTGAAAGTGTTTTGGAAAAACTATATAAGGTGTGTTCAAATTTTTCTAATATTTGTTTATTACATTTTCTACATGGTACCCAGTAAAATTCAGCAAATTTATTATCACTGTTTTATCTCTCAAGAATAATTATCTTTGAAAAACCTTGAATAAATTTCTTGAATATTCATGACCTTGAATAATCATTCAACTCTTTCGTAATTACTTAAATCTGATTGGTTCTTTTATGATTGCTTGATTGCTGTTTGATCTTCCGTCTCGTCATTTATGTGCAGACAAATTTCGTCTTTAGCTCTGCACTTCTCGTATGGCTAAACAAATCACTAATTTTGAGCGTCGTTATCATACTTTTCAAAAAAGAACATCCGTGAAAATTGACGAAATGTACAGAAATTCTTCCTGAATTTTTAGTTACATCCGTCGTCATAAGTTTTCAACGGTTGTCTCACGTCTTTCTGACTTTACGGCTTTCTTACTGGACACTATGTCTTCAATTCCTGTTTTAGATCTTTTGTGCCTACACGGACAAGTTTTTCTCGTTACAAGCTCACCTTCTGTTAGATAAAGGTCTCTATAGTTTCCTTGTCATTCTTTTTTTGTTTGGGCCACATTAACATTTTATGAAAACCCAAATTCAATAGATAATAATTTTTCTTTGACTCTTCATGGTGTCTGTCAAAATTTGGTTAAATGCTCAGGTGATTGTTTCTGTGTCTTGTATTCAATGAAGTTTAATTCATCCTTCACAAGATTAAAAGTACGCTTTATTCCAAATAAAGTTAAAATTGATCAAAATTATTTTCACTGAGAAAACTTTGCACTGTTCAATGAAAAAATAATAAATATGTAGTAGTAATTTTACCAAATTTTATTCAGAGATCGGAATATTAGCAACGCGTTTGGAAAATGCTTGCAAGAAATGTTCAGTTTAAACGAGTCAGGCTAAAGTTAAAAAGAAAAAAAAATACACACACAACAAATGAAGTTCAAATATTTTTTTTTGTCAGATGACATGAAAAGAACGGAATAGGCAACTTTTAACATAGCATTTGAAAATCAGTTCATTTTGAGATCTGTTTTAAAAAGTTCAAGAAATTGCTGCTATAAATCTGATGGTGCAGGGAAAGTTACAAACTTGTGTTTTAAATGCGTCTTAAATTAACAGTTTTCATTCTTTTGACTTGAATAAGTAATTATTTTGAAATATATGTCAACAATTGATCTGAAGTACCGAGTTGATTTCAGTTTTAAATGTGTAATTTCATAATCCCGTTCATACTATCCACTACATATACATATAAAATAGTGCTCTCTCCAAACTTTTCTGGGAATTAAAGAGTAATGGTAATACACACGTTATTAAGCGAGGTACTCTAGCAAAAGCCAAATCGTATAATGGGAAAGCCGATAGGTGTAATTTATGCCTTATTGAAAAATTAGTTATCTTAAAACACGTAAATAACCCTAGCTTATTAAACAAGAGAAATAAATTGATTGTTACATGTAGGTCTAAAATTAAATACCTGTTGAAATACGTTGATCCAAATAAATTTACAATATAAATTATAACTTATCTCTTTCTTAGGTTTTAACTCAAATTTTATAAAAAATATGTCGTAATATACTAATCTTCCCTTATGCTTAATATAAAATTAATATTCACAATTTTTTTTATAGAATAATAATCCCGTCTATTTTAAATGCAAAATATACTTAAAAAAACACAAAAAAACTGTAATTCCTGTATTATAGGAACTATGCCAACATTACATTAATCGGATATTTTATTAACATTTAAATTGCATAACAGTTACCTGCCTGATGATTGTGGCATGCATAAAACTCTGAATCGTTCTACCGGCAAGGGATAATATGTATATTTATTAATATATACTTAATAGCTCTGTTATATTACATCAAACACTGTTTTTAGCACCAGCACTCCATGCGTGATATATATATATATATATATATATATATATATATATATATATATATATATATATATATATAAAAGCCTTCATTATGAAGATATGAAGCATCAATGGAAAGAAATAAAATTACATATTCAACTTGCTTTATATAACATATGTGTGTGTAGGTACCTCCACAGAAACGCTTTACCTAAGACATAAAATGAATTTAAAAAAGATGAAAATTTCCCTTAAAGTGTTTATTTTAGTCTTAATTTGAAGGTAATAGATAAATTTGGTATTTCCAATGGGTAACATGGTTTGCTTTATTTCAAAGCAATTTAAATTGACTTGGAGGAAGTTTTTAATTTGAAATCGCTAGAAATCGTTAATTTTAGCCATTTGCCATCACAATGTAATTCTCTATATTAAAAAATATTTAAAAATAAAATATACTCGTATCAAACTTTATTTGAGGAATATTAGCTGATTTAATGTTTAATTAATCTGATTTGAAGCAAATATTACTTAATTTAAGTTTAAAATATTGCAGAAATGCATATTTTTAATACGCAGGTGGGTGTATATTTAAGGTTTTGACAGCTTAACTAACAGATGGAAGTTTATTGATTTTTTTTCTACATTTTTGTAAAAATTACTCCAGGAAAATAACGTAAACGCCATTTTTATATAATTTTTTAATTACCCACAAATCTTTCGGAATATATTTCCTGTAATCTAATGAATTTTAGGATTTGGGCTTTAAATTTACTATATTTATCACGCTTATTTTCTGATAATATTGTGTGTGCACGTCCGTATTTACAAAATCAGCACGTTCACACACACACGCACGCACGCACACACACACACACACAACACATAAATAAATAAATAAAAATTAAAATATTGAGGACACTGGATTGTAATACGCATTTACATTTATAATTAGTGTATATAATTTTTGCTTAATAACAGTATCATCTAACCGGTAAAAATTAATAGAGAAATTAAAAAGTTAAAATTATTTTAATTAAACATTGAAAAAAAAATGACACAATTCCTGGAAATATTCATTATTCATCGAAAAATCATCTTTTTTTTTTAAGACAATAGTATCCTTAATATATTTTATCCTGTAAAGGAATTAAAAGCGTTTCTTAGTGTTATTGCCTTTTTATTTTACGGTTAAGAGCAGATTTTCGGTTACTACTTTACAGATGATTTAAATTCTCCATGTAGTTCAGCGTATAACTAATTAAGGAATACAAACATTAATTTTTGGAAACTTCATAAAATTAAATAAATTGCAAAATTTTCTAAAAAGAAAACTGTTTTAAAATAATTTCATTCATTTCTGTATAAGTCCTGAAAGTTTCATTAAAATCCGAGAAGTATTTGATTTTTGCAAGAATTTCCAAATATATGTGATTTTTCACTACAAAAGAGACGCTAAAATTTCCTATGCTAATCTTTTGTCCCCACGCAGATGCAAGAAAAAGAATATATTTAATCAAAATTTCAAAGATTCTGAAAAAAAAAACCCTATATAATTCAATAATCAAAAAATACATTCGTCCTTTCCTTTTAATAATAATATAAAAATTTAACGATAAAACTTTTATTAAGTTTGGGGCATTTTTTATTATGGTATGCTATTTGTTAGTGAATCTGTGAAGGTACATATATATATATATATATATATATATATATATATATATATATATATATATATATATATATATATATATGTGTGTGTGTGTGTGTATATATATATATATATATATATATATATATATATATATATATATATATATATATATATATATATATATATATATATATATATATAGAGAATAATATATATAATGTATATTATATTTATTAACCCGACATATTTTTGTTACTTAAACATTATTTTCAGTAGATACTCGTATTTGAGTAGATGCTCCGTTTATTTACTAAAAAGTAGGAGTTATTTTCGCCTTCTGGCCTGAATATTCGAGTGGTCGATAGATTAAAATAAATAAATATAATATTTAATAAATATACATTATATATATATATATATAGTGTGTGTGTGTGTATGTGTTTATGTCTTTGTTAACGTATGCCTGCGTGTGTGTGTGTGTCCATCCGATCATTTATTCTGTACTTTTTTACAAATACTAAACTTACTGTTCATATGATGATAAACCATTCC
This sequence comes from Acanthosepion pharaonis, assembly GCA_903632075.3. Lineage (NCBI taxonomy): Eukaryota > Metazoa > Mollusca > Cephalopoda > Sepiida > Sepiidae > Acanthosepion > Acanthosepion pharaonis. Next base: position 1,364,667 of record CAHIKZ030005588.1, on the reverse strand, counting down.
TTCTGATACAAAATCCAAGTTTTCCCGCTTATTGAAATCGTGTTAAGTAGCTTGTTCGTTCCCATACCTTCAAGAATTCAATGCTCTAATCACTGATTTGCATGTATAAATGTGTGTCTAATGACTGTTTATTGTGCAGACGATAATATTTGGCTGAACGTGTCTTTTTCTTCGAAATCTCCTTGGTTCCAATGTCTTCAGCTCATTACGAAAGGCTTTCCCGCTAGCAATAAACAGAATGAGATCAATCACAAGGTTCATATCAGAAAAGAGTGCAGCTATATTTGAAGCATAGAATAAAACATACTTTGACGATTTATCGATAGTATCTGCGAAGAGAAGCATAAATCGAAGAACGCAAAGCGGCGTCGTAGTCACCAAAAATACGACGTTGATAATCAACACGATTCTAACATTTTGGCGTAGCCGGTAGAGACGATGGCGGGAGAGATAAGCACGCGAATTTGAATAGCGGAATTTTGGTTTTAAAGGTGACGATCGCAGTGGAAGCGTTTCGTTTGGGGGTAGATTTTGAAAAAGTTGATTCAAAAGCGGTAATGGAGCAGATGTCTGTGATTGGTCTTCGCTTGTGGCTGGGGATATTGAAGACGTCGATGTGGATGACGACATACGTGCAAGAAAAGATGGCGGTAATGAAACCGACACTACAGAGATAGTGGACAGAGTCGATGCTCTTGAAGTTCTCTCCTTATGTGCCAAATATCCCCACTCATTATTACGGAGCTTTATGACAATAATACAACTACAGGGAATAATGATCAGAGACGGTAAAAAACTGTAGAATATGTAGTGGAGAGCTTCGAAGATTTCCCAGTTTTTCTCGTTATTGAAGTAATTTTTCGAATCTGCACAGATTTCATCTTCAACTTTGACAAAGTACAATTCCGGAGATACAACTAATGTCAGTATTATGCTGACAATCATTAGTATTGCAGCCGGAGTTAAAAAGAATGGCCTCTGTGCGATAGATATTAATGGTCGGCAGATTAAAAGTGTTCTTTCGACTGTGATAGTAACAACCATCCATGATGAACAGAGTTTAGAGAAGTTCTGTAGAAAGGTAAATGATTTACAAAAAGGTGCCGATGCGGCGAAGTAATCTATATCAAAAAAGACATACATCCACATACGCAAAACAGCAGTGATGGAGGTAACAAAATCGGATGTGGTTAGTGTAATCAAGTAAATTCCAATGATCAGTTTGCGCATGCGTCGACGACATAACACACACAAAGTGAGACTATTTCCAACGATGCCCAGCAAGAGTACTATACTCCCGATATACATCCATAAGTTTTTGTTTAATTTCGCGATTCTCTCTTGGGCGCCGTAGGAATTTTCTGTAGAGACAATGTTCGGTATTTCTGTTGTTGTCCTTCCATAAAACAAGCTAGACTCGATTTTTTCCATTATTTTCACTTGCTGTCGTAATTGCTAACAATTACAAATTAAACATGTTTTAAAAAAAATCATCAGGCGCTTATAATTCTTGCAAAGAATTGCATGCAATTGCAAACATTGTATTTAGGTATTTCTAAGATATATTTTTTTTAAATATTACCCCAAAATTCTAAACGAAATATTTTTTCCAGCTTCTCAATTATATAATTAATTTTTTTTGATAGTTTGTAATAACAATCTAGTATATGTATATCTTGACAAGTATAAGCATATATATTTATGCAGTTTTATTTTTTCTTCAGTTGTTTTTGTCAGTTAAATCCTTTCATAGTATTAAGAAGTGGATCTTTCGCCACGACTATTTTCATTCCCTTTCCATAGCCATTGTAGCATTTTGAAGAGAGTTTTCCGTATTATTTCCAGTATTTCCTATTTTGGTCATTCAAACTGATGGCAGGTGTATGAAAAGAACATAATTAACAGACATTTTTGAATGATTTTTAGAATACTTGTGATTATTTTTATCGAATTTCATGTCGTTAGTCTCTTCTTATATACCATAACCGGTGGATGTTTATTCTCTGTAAGAAACATTCTATCTGAAAATATAAGTCGTATGCAGATAAATGCATTCGGTAATTTTTCTTTTTTTTTTTTTAAAATGAAAACACTAGTCCTGTCGACGGCAATTTATATACAGTTGTAATATTTCCGAAGTCGGAAGTTCATTAGATTTTCCAGGATCGTATCGTTAGTCATATCATCTTTCACTCGACTAAAATTAAAATTTTGAATGAGAAATCTTATATACTTAACTTAGTATAAATCTTTGAAGTCGCTTCATCTCAAGCAATTAATCACTCCCTTCAATTTTTTCTCATAAAAAAAAACAATTTATGTATGCTTTTGTATGGTTATGTATAAGAATATTTTTCCTGCAATGAGAAATGTATGTGTGTATATGCGTTTGCGTTTGCTCAGTTGTATATATGCGTGTTTACTTAATAATCCTGGCGTGATGAAGCCAAGATGCAACTTTAATTACGAAAATGGTATCTGCATCTAAATTATGAAAGCGTACGTAATTGTATGTCAAGAAGGATTTTATTTGCTAGACGCTAAATTTTCGTACGACTGAAATTTTGATTTGAACTAGAGTGAATATTCTATAAGCCGAGTGTCCAATGAAGAAGTGGGGAAATTAATTGTGAACTTTTGAGGAAACTAAGATTTAAAACACTGATGGTAATTCTTCTTGATGTAATATCTTAGGTTATTACCAAGTAAATTCTATGTATCTACATAAAAACCAAACAACTTTTTCACGTTTAAACTGTATTACGTAATAATATACGTGACTATATAAAAGTAGTATATGTATAAACATGTATATATCTCAATATAATAAAAAGATAATTTGTGCATAAAACTGTATATCTATCTATCTATCTATCTATCTATCTATCTATTTATATATACATATATATATGTGTGTGTACGTGTGTGTGTGTGTATTTGCCTGTTTGTATATGTGTGTGTATACATAAAGTTATGAAATGTACATTTTGTTGAATAGTTCTGATGAACTAAATTATGTACTATTCTGGTGGGAGTAAAACAAATACATAAAACACGCGATAATAGTGCAATTTGACCACAAGAATTCAAGACGTTTCAATAACTAATCCGTCATTCTATAATTCCCGAATAAGCGCCAAGATTTATATGCGAGTATAATTTCCAATCAAGCTGTTCATTTTGATATTCCTATTTATAAGAAATTCTCCAGTGTATTTTTAAATAGGATTATATAGCGAGTTTGCAGCATTTATCTATAAGCATATATTTACACGTCTGATACAGTTTGTAAATCCGAATGTGTGTCGACCCAGTACAAACTGTGTTATGGTATTTTACAGAATGTCAGCTCGTTCCAAATGTAGCAAAAAACCTTTTAAACCTGAGTGTCGCAATCGTAAATAGGACGAGGGATCACATGTAGTCATTTTTTTTCAGAAGTTAAGATATTTCACAGAACACCAAATCGTTCCGAATGGGGCACAAGATTATTTTAACCTGGCAGTTCCTCGCTTCCATGAGAAAAGAGATATATAATTCAGTTTTTTTTTTCAGAAGTTAAGATACATCAAAGAACATCCACTCGTTTCAAATGTCGCAGGAGGCCTATTTATAATCTAGGTGTTTCACGCGTTCCTGGGAAAAGAGATCGCAGTCGTGCTGAATGTGGCATAAGGCCTTTTTTAAGGAGTGTTCCTTCATGAGGTTAGCGATAATGTATCTCCACAATTTCTTGTCCTTTAGGTAAAACAAACACCTTCACAAGCAAATCTCTCTTATTTAGTTGATAATTATATCAACAACGATAACTTGTTAATCTATGTCGATATTCAAAGTAATTTATCCCAAAGAGTGTCCTTATGACGTATTACAAACTTCCACAAGATTTAAATCTGTCATAATGTTAATCAACATTAAAGAAAACATTCCTTACCGGATAATTATATAAATAGGCTGACAAAAATGATAGTTCATCGGTGGTGAATAGGTGTTCACACTGAATACTAAACACAAGTCATTTTCATCGATTAAACAAACGAACGTATCGAAGATTGGTCTATGAAAGAGATTTTCGTCCACGAAAACAGTAAACCATAAACGTTCGAGTATGTGGATAATTTATTGCCAGGATTGTTGATTAGAAACGATATCGTCATTGAGTCTTGTCTCGTCCAGTTACTTCGTAATGTTTCCTGGAATCAATAGTTTAGAAACAGCTTTGCAAACAGGAAACTCGTTACGGCGCGCAGAGAAAATATATTGAAGCGGTGATCAAGTGAACTATGTGTACATCATGTCATCGCATACCGACAACTCTACAAAATCAACAGTGTTGTTGATGTCTACCAGACCGGTTCGATAGCTTGGCAACTGGGACAATTTGTTATCTTTATACAAAAAAAAAAAAAAAACAAAAAACAAAAATATTAGAATACTCGTGTTTGTACAAAAACAATTCAATCAGTTAAGAAAGCGAATAAAAATCTTTTTTGTGAAATTATTTTTTTTCGATCTACCGCCTGCTCATAATACACTGGTTAGCATTTAAATATTGCAAGCGAAAATATTGAAAATAATATTAAAATTTACTTGAAAGAATAATTGAATAACCTGATTGTTTCGTAATATTGGAAATTGCTGTTGTTCCCAGGTTCACTTTGACCCGGGGAAGGAGCACTTGTTATGGTCCCAGCTACGGGTAAATAGTGACTTCCACCCCACTAAATAAAACAAAACACTATGCAAATATGAAAAAATAATATTTTGTAATAAAAATACCAGAAATACATTCTCATAAAAATAACAACAATGCAAATTTTTGTGATGTCAACGAACACTCGTTTGACACTTCTGTAATGTCAACGATACCTGTTGTCACTTTTTTAATGCTCGTTGTAGTGGAGACTTTGTAATCGCAGATACAACTATAGTAACGCCGTTGAACAATACTTGTGTCAGATATCTTCGAATATCACTCACACTAATAGTACTTGTTCGAATAGTAACCACTGAATAGTGATCCGAATAGAGAAATAGTATAGTGTATAGAGTCGAGAATAGCGGGTCGTCTACAATTTCTTCACGAAATCAAACTGTATTAAAAAATATGACTTCAACAATACATACATCCTCTCTGCCTCTAGTAATGTCCCCATAAACATGTATATGCATAAAAGCTGAGTATCATCTACCATGTATTCAGTTGTGAAAGCAGAATAACATGTTTTTATTACTTCAAATTACTCAAGAAAATTAAATTTTGGCATTAAATGACCAACGAGGAGTTAATATGACGTTAAGCAAACAAATCAAATCGAGAAAGCTGCACTCCCCGGCAGGATTCGAACCTGACTCCCTATCCGGTGTGCTTTTACCACTTCGGCTACGAAGATCTTCACACTAAGCCAAGGTTCAATTTTGCCTTTAAATCCCACTCACTCTTTCTGATTTTTCTCGAAACGCATACCTGCTCGGTTTCGTATACGAAACGTAAACAAAGCTATTTCTAAAGAATTAATGGATTTTATTTTTTAATGCCACATATTTATATTCTTTCAAAACTTATTTATAGTGTATACCTCCCGTATTTTATTTTGGGCATTATTTCTTAAGCCGACTGGCCTGCGTACTCGAGAAAAGTTAATAAAGAAAATGTGCCCTCCGGCAGAATTCGAACTTGCGTCCTCACTTGAGACAAAGGATATCTTTAAATCATCCATAAAGTCTAATCCTTTTGCGAGTGGTATAGTGGACTGCAAGCAAATTATTAATGACCGAAGACAAAACGAAGTAAAATTAAATATTGCCAAGTTTTCTTTCTGTTAAAGAAAACTACATAAACCAAAATAATATTAATTTAAACTAGGCAAGGCTCATGTAGAGGGCGAGAAAATTCCTATTCTGAGAAGGACAGTTTTGTGGTGGCTAGAGAGCGGTGTCCTGAAAAAGGACAGTTTATTGCACATCGTTGACAAGAATGGCTGGAATGTCAATAGCTGGACATGGCTGGAGCTGGAGCGACGGCCGATGGCAAGCTGGATATGATGGCTGGCTAGCTGGAGCTGAAGCTGCTCATAGCTGGAACTGTAGACAGGCGGTCGGCAGCTCCTGGAACAGATACTACACTTTGATCATAGTCATCAGGGCCGCGGCACACCGCTATTTACCCATGTCTCCCCGCCGAGAGGGGATGCAGCACAAAGTCAGTTATTTAACGTTGACAACCCGAGCGCTTACACTTTGGTCATTGTTCAAAATTCACCCAGTCCCCGCTTGAGAGGAATCCGGCACAAAGCTTGTTTTAGCTGGTCATGGTAGCATAACAGATACTACACTTGATGTCTCCGGACGGCGGAACGCTAGTATTTACCCATGACTCCCCACCGAGACGGGATGCAACACAAGGTCAGTTATTTAACGTAGGGTACCCGAGCCCGTATACTCGGGTCACTGGTCAAAATATTGGTCAATTTTTACCCAATCCCACCTTGTGCGGGATCGGTCACCTTGGTCAGGACAGCGGGACAGATACCACGATATTGATGATAGCCTAAGATATCTTAGTCTATTTATACTTAAAATCAGAAAGAGTTGAAAATTTTGGGAAACCTAATGAAAAAAGAAGTCTTGGAGAATTTACCACTCACAGGATATAGGAAGGCAAGCAGGACAGAGGGAAATAGCTATTAACCTATCTAACAAACTTGTGTCAAAAGATGGCAAAACAGAAGAGAAAGATAAATGAATGGTAAAACGACAAATATTAGTAACAGCTATAAATGTTTGCATGTTATAGAGATCCATGGTCGTCTACGTCCTGACATAACACATCAAAAACGAAGAATTGGCCAATATCTCTGATAGATCCACGCCAAGAGAAAGATCGTATCTTTTTCTCTGTGCTGTGTTGAATAGATGTATCTGAAATTTACAGAGCATAGGCGATCATGGCTCTCCACAACTTCTTATATTGTTTTGCTCATAGGAATGTTTTCTCTTTCCTAGGCCCATCACCCACTCCGCCATCCTTGCACAAGGTTGTTAGATAAGTGGCCAGTTGCTTTCCTCTATCTCTCTTGTCCTCAATATGCCCTGTGAGGGTTATGTTTTCCAAGCTCACGTTCCTCATATGTCCAAGGGATTGAAGTTGTATTTTCTTGATTCTGAATATAAGCCTTCTTTCTGTTGCCAATTTCATTAAGACTTCCTTATTGCTTACTCGTTCCGTCCATAGAACTTTAAGTATCCTGATGTAGAACCCCATTTCTTCTGGCTCTAGTTTTTATGCTTCATCCTTGGGGAGACTGTCCAACATTCACTGCCATATGGATAACAGTTGTTGGCTCTTTTTCTTCTATCTGCAGCGAGACATAGGTGATGTGGGAAGATTGTCCAACAGTCACTACGAGTTATAAATGAAGAATGGGCGGCTGGTCAACAGTTGGGCCTAAATGGATGAGACATGTTTTTAATGATTTTAATCCATTATATTTGCTAATCATTTGTTAGGATGACCTTAGCATTTGTTTAAATTTCAAGTCTTGTTTAAAGATTTATCCATTTTAAAACGTTAATGTGTATATTTCAGATCTTACGTTGAAGAACAGAGTTGATTCGGTTTGATAGAATGTAAATAGTTTTGTAGTCAAGATTTGGAGTGAAATAGTTCAAGGTTGTTTTTCTTTCTATTATTAGTAAGATTCAGAACAGCTTACGAAATTGTGTGCAGGCATTCTTGTCATAAAATATTTAGAAAATTCACTGAATACCCGAACAGAGACACAGTCCCCAAGCAAACAATGTTCTTAGGTTTCTCCAAGCGATCATAATTTTTCAAAAAGTTTCATAATAATAATAATAATGTAAATAAGAAAGAAAACAGAATGTGAATGTCGATAATAAAATAAAAACATGGCAAACGACACACAGACACACACAGACACACACACACACACACACACATATATATATTATTTTTATTACAAGAGATTATAATAAAAACATGTTGAAATCGCTACACAAGTGCTTTCATATATCAATAATTTGTACTTCTTCAGTCGATGGTAATTAACTGGTGATTAAATGATTTTTAAGAAAATTTAAAAACATAGTGTTACCTTTTATCCGAAAATCAAAGGAGTTTGGGAAACACAAGGTCAGAATTAAAAATAGACTTCTGGATGTCTTGATTAACCAGTTAAATGTCAGTTCTACGCTAAAAGGAACAGTAAGATCAGAGGGTGAGGTGGGTGAATTATTTGCTTTGTATTGATAAAAAAAATATTATTATGTTTTTTAATAATTTTTTTTCAAGATTATCGGTATTGATATAGCTTAATTCTAGTGTATTTCTTTTAAAAATCTTACTAAGTGGATTATTTCTGGGGAAGTGTTTCTCAATTAAACCTAACTTAGTACAATTCATTTGGTTAAATGGGCGGGTACGACATGATTTTTCTGTTTCTATTTATATTCCTACGATAGTTGTTATGTTTTATATATTTGATATCAGTGCACTTATTGCCACTAATTTTAAGGCAATATTGTAAAATTTACTATGCTTGTAAAAGACATCTTCACTGGTAGAATTATTGCTAATCCTATATCCTATGGAGAAGGGTGTGTATTTGGTTACGGGTGGAGTGTGGTTAAAATTTGGGTGGATATATATCGAAATTGACGTTTGTTTTCATGTAGGGTTGGAATACATTATAAAATAGGTCTAATGTAACATCAAGAAAAATCTACTTTTTTAAATTAATGTTGATTTTAACTTTAAAAGTATCATAGTTTACTCCATATGTTCTTTATGTTGTTAGTTTCATCCTTCAATGATATCGTCAGACCAAGTTCCACTCGTTAAGGTCGTGTACATATATATATATATATATATATATATATATATATATATATATATATATGTGTGTGTGTGTGTGTGTGTATGAAGAAATATAGTTGTAAGGTGTGCTATATTTATGGGGCAAAGTCATGAATGTCAGACATAGAGCGTATATAAATATAAATATAAAAGTGAAGATTGAAGTCAACACTGAGTGTTGACTTCAATGTTCAATATATATATGTTCAATATATATATATATATATATATGTGTGTGTGTGTTTGTGGATCACAAGGGGAATCAGAACTCAGATGATAGCCATCGATATTACTGATAAATTTTTGAAAATGAAAGCAATAAGCCGAAAAAGATTTTAACAAGTGAGAAAGAAGGAAAATGTTAGTATAAAACTTATTGTTATCTTTAGCCAATAAAGTACTGCACTTAAATTCATAAAGTGGAGTTACCATCGAGAATTCTCATTAGAGCAATAACCATAATATTTACAGAAAAAGCAAAGGAAAACTATATAACGGCGGTTGGAAAGTGACTGAATCCGAAATGCCAATTTAGGCCCGATAACATTACAAATCCTTCTTATCAATCATCTCTAGATACATAGCAGAAGAACTAGATGAGATCTGACGAATTGTAGATTTGGGGATGAAAAATGTCTAGCTCGATACAGTGAACTAACTTACGTAGTAGCAGAACTAACAATTGATTCAATATAATCTCTCTACTGCGTGTCAGCGGAAAATGTCAGCCTGAGAACGCACAATGAGTCACTCTCATGGAGTTATGCTGATGAAAGGCTAAAAACGTTTTCTAAGAAAGCAGCTTTGTTTTGGCAGTATTGTAATTAACAAGAGATTGAAAGCTCTCCCCCGGACATCTAGTGGAACACATATACCCCATATATTTATAAATATATTCATTGGTTTATTTTATTGCTCCAGCAAATACTTGCTATAATATATCTTTACAAGAGCTAGACCAAACTAAAAATGGAGTATAGCTGCTACATCTAGGTTGGAGCAGCTAGTCCTCATTTGCCTGTCTTGAAAGAGTTCACTACGCGGCTTTGTGGGTGATTAATTATGTCCCACACTACTTCCCTTTTCCACATAGTGCTATCCCGAGCCTCTGGCTGCTCTATCGTTATTTACATAGCATATGTTCTGACAAGCAATATTCATTGATTCTATCAGCCGTTGACCTTTACAATATTTATGGCCACGTACCCAAATGTGAATCATCCCAGTTTCCTACATATTTCCATAGTAAAAAGTAACGTAAATTCGGGCATCTTCTTCTCAAGAACTGCTGCTTTGTGGAACAGATTCATGGTAGGATATTTTGTTAATTTTTACAATTCTGATCTCTTTAACCCAAACATTATCTTTTCTGCATAACACCATAAATTTCACTTCTGGCTTTTGCTTGCGCTCATACAGTACCGTACAATTACCCTCTAACTTGAGTGTCTCAGGCGTTTTATTGGGTGAAAATTAATGTAAAAATGTCATTGTTGAGATTAGCTGCAATTTTACATTATCAAACCTATCAGACCATTAAGACAGTAGTAAATAGTTGTGTGATTTTGCTGATTTAAAAAAATTTTTTTTTAGAGAGAGAAATTGTAATCTTGAGTCGGTTATAGACTATTAAGACGTTAAGAAAGGTGTAGTGGATGCAAAGGGAAATTATCTCTCTTTGTCTTGAGGTTCACGAAGACCAGTGGCTATGTAGTCCTCGGTGAAGACAGATGTCAAAATACCAAGGTAGGACTTGCAAAGAAAACCACGTGGTCTCATCTGGCATATAAATGACACCACCAACTTGCTCTTCTTCCCTTGGGGAATATTACAATTAAGACCCTATCTATTTTCTTCTTTTTCACACTCCCTGTTTTAAACATATATTATAGTTTATCTGCGGGACATATTGTCATTCCTTTTTTCAGCTATTCTTTTCCCTCCGAGCATTAAGACGTTAATATATAATTCATATAATAATGCCTACAATAGGGAAATGCCAACTGGGAATATTCTTGCTTTCGTAGCACTCTCATCTTAAAGGGATCATACTAATGATGTTAAGGGAGAGACACGGTGAAGTAATGGATAGCGGCTCGGAATGAGGATTGGAGAGCCGAGTTCGAATTCCAGTCGAATCCGTTACATTCACTTACGTGCTAATACCTTTGGGAAAGGTATGAATCCTCCTCTTCTTCTTCTTCCTCCAGCTATGGGTAAATAGCAAGGCAGACCGGGTTCTATAGCCTTGGATGACAACTCGTCTAAGAAATGGCAACGTACTGCGGGAAAAAATCTGCCTCGTTATTGATGTATCGAAAGATACATGATCTCCTAAGCATGTATTACGCGTGGCACATAACTGAGTGACTATTGATGTTGTTCAGTAGTGAATAATCGAAGGGAGTTTCTCTCGAAAGTCTAGGGTTTTTGTTAGTAGGAAGATATCATTAATATGTCAAACATATATCAGTAACGTGGTAAAATGGTATAAAAGATTTTGTTTTCTAAGTAAGCCATATACAAATGAGATAAGCTCGAGAGAGGAAACCATAGCTACGCCGTCCACCTATGTTAGCGTAATGATCGTAAAATGGTACTTATACCATGAGGCATAGATTTTTATGTTGAATAACATTAGGGTGTGGGGGCGAATAATGTTTATATGCGATTTGAATTATTATATCTATAGTTTCTTTGACAGGGACATTGATAAATCTTTACCCACATGTTAGAGATACCAAAATAAAACAAGTATAATAGTTTACATATCTGGGAAGTCTTTTAACAGAGTTTGGAAAATGCAGAACTGAAATCCGAAGGCGTATTGGGATAGCGAAAGATGTCTTCCAAAATTTAAGCAAAGTATCAAGAAACAGAAAAAATATTGGAAACAGAGATAAGAGTACTGAACTGTTATGTAATGTCAATTCTATATTTTAATGAATGCTGGCTTATGTCCTCACAGATTTTCAAAGAAGGTACTTGAAGCAATATAAATGTAGTTCTACAGAAGGATGCTGAGAATACTATAGAACGAACATGTGAGCAAAGACGAAGAGTTACAGAAAATGGAAACAAAAAAGAAACTTAATATCAACAGGAGAGGGCTGAACTTTCTAAGGAGCACAACGAGGAAAAGGGCTTGAAAATTTTGATACTTACAGGACAGATTAAAAGCAAGAGGGACAGAGAAAAACAACGCATGGCCTTGTAGAGATAAAATAAAAAAAATAAAAAGTTCACTATTCAAAAAAATAGAAAACCAACAGTTGGCAAACCATTTTGTTTTGCCATAAAGAAATAAAAACAAAAAAGATAAGAAAAAAAAAAGAAATGAATGAAAGCGGCCAAAAGGTCATTATTCCTAAATGTAGGTGAAGAAAATAGGCTACTCAAATGAGTCACATCTGTGAACCAATCAGAAATCAAGAAACAATTCTGAAATGAATTCCTGTGTCTCAAAAAAGTGTAAATTTCAATAAAGACAACCAGACCACGCAAACAGAGAGTCAATGAAATTTTCGTCCGTTCTCCCATGCCTTAAATTTTAGGACACCTAAAAATCCCAGGGTGTCGAAAGTATCGCTGCTGTCAAAGAGATACTTACTTACATACATACATATATACATACATACATATTTACACGGAAACTTTTCTCTCTCTCACACTCTATTATTCGCTAGAGGACTTAGACGTTCAACCCGAGAACTTTCTGATATGTACTTATGAACTCTTTACATATTGTATATTCTATTTTAAGACATATAAAATTTTATCAGTACATGCAAAATGTATCTTTGTACTAATTATCTTTGCATGCATTTTTAAAAGGTCAAAAATTGGTGTATATTTGTATTAAGGACGTTAAAAAACACTCTTACAACTTAGCTAGCGTGCTTGTGTAAATGGACGGCGGAATGAGGTTTTAAGAGGATAGCAAAAACACAAAGTCTATTAAGAGCTACAAAGGACATGGCATCGTGGAGTTCCATGTTCGCCTACGTCATTAAGGGACACTGCACATGAAAGAGAAGAATGCAGCTAGTTTGCATTATTAGATTTATTTGTGGTCGGTATTCAGAAAATCTGTTTGTGAAATTAACATTATATTTATTTGGTAAGTTGGTTGAAAGTTTTGCATAAATGTTATACCGTGGTAGGATGTGGGGAAATTATTGGACGTAGAAGTGAACCAGAATTATGCACCTTTATATTCCCATATATATGATCAGGGTAATATGTTATCACATTTTCATAGAGCGTGAAGAATCCGACATACTGGTTGTAATAAGACAATTGTCTGACTCTTTTAGAGAATGGGGGTAATTTTTGCTTAGTTTTCTAAATTGAGCTTCTTCTTTTTTTTTTTGAGAACAGAATTTGTATTTGCAAAATAAAAACAAAACAAAAAATAGGCAATATAAAAAAAAACATATTTTCTACGATATTGAAAACATTTAGTTATTGAGGAACTGTCGAAAGTTCTTGAGTAAAAACAGGGCAAAAGAATGAACTTCCCGTTCGAATTCGTAACAATTTATTCGAAAATTAGAAAAAGGCAAAAAAAAAAAAAAAAAAAAAAGAAAAAAAAAATTAAACATATAGATTTTAAATTAAAAAATGAGTTGAATTTAATTAAACTGATTTGAGTGAATTCTTCTCGCACACAAGGTGGTGTAAACGTATATACACGCACACAGAGATAGATAGATAGATAGATAGATAGATAGATAGATAGATAGATAGATACAAACAGTGTAGATATAGAAATAAACACTTCCTAGCGAATGTTTATTTCAAGCTTAAAACTAGTGACGTTATACTCAGACTCACAGGGCAATAATAATTTCTGTGAACACAGTTTATAACCTACAAACGTTAAGCGTGACAAGTTTTCAAGGGAGGTAAGCAATAAAATTTTATATGAGAGTTATCCCCCATAATATTCATGTTTTTATTAAAAAGAAAAAAAACTTTGCAAGTGCCACAATAGTCAGGAATTGTGGAGTCCAGTGAACGCCCACGTCCTGAAGGGACACGCTACGCAGAAGAAAAACAAGAAGATGATTCAAATGTTTAGGTAAACTCGTCCGCTGAAGTATTCCAATGTCCAAACATCAGATTATTGATTTTGGGAAGTGGTATGGCCAAGAACATTTCAGCACTCACTCGCATATTCATAGTAAGTCTAGAATAAATGCATAATTGAGAAACAAAAGAGGTTCTATTAAGTAATATATAGTCTATATCCATAGCAGAGTTGCTTTCAAGAAATAGCTTGTAAGACTTGTTTTAAGTGAATCAGGATTTGCATAAATTCAACCCCACCTCACCACTCTTGATATTAGTGGCAAGGTTGGACCAGAGCATATGTATAAAAAATAGTATCTAAATAAGTATTTAAATATTTCTCAATATATATGCATGCAATCGCATGTTTTACGTGGGTGTAGAATAGCTGCTATCGACGCGTAAAATAGGATTGGGGTGCTAAGCTCAAATACCAGGTGATACCGTTGCATTCGCTTTCACACAAATACGCTTGGAAACACATAGGCACAAACAATATGAACATGCAATGTTACACGTATTCATAATTTTGCATGTATATTCTTTGTGCGTGCGTGCGTGCGTGTTTGTTTGTCCTTTTGTGTGTGTATGAGTGTGCTCCATAATTTAATTCCCGTAATGACCAGAGAATATCAGTGGGATAACGAATCAAACAAACTTCTATAACTCGGCACATCCGGAAATACTCTATCTGTCCTTCCCCAGCTAAGGGTCAATAGTAGTGCAGACTGGGCTCCCTAGGTTGGCAATCAATCTAGGAGAAAGACGAATCTGAGTTTAGTTTGCCAAAGATGTTAAATATCTTACTTGAAATTGAGGATAAACTGTTTATATTGTGTTATTTCTTTCAATTATTTAGGAACATCTCAGATATTATCAACAACCAATGTAGCTACTACTCAGTCATCATATTGATTATTGGTAAGGAATGAGATGGTGGAAAGTATATTTGCATGCCTAAACACAATCTTCAGGCCTGAAGATTGCATTCAAGCATGAAACAGACTGTTGCAACTTGATGTTGATCTCATTGTCCACTTTTATGTTTAAAATATCCTTCACCCATAAACAAAGCATATCGTAAGCAATATTTTGATCATATATATGTGTATACTTTGTTTTACATTTATTTGCAAACATATATTCAATTATATATATTGGATAAGTATCTGCTTTCTGAGTCAAAAGAAACTGCGTTTATAATATATAGTATTGCTGATGCGAAATTCGTTGCTTTGAAACATTGGGCTAATCAATATATCGGATATCCTTTTTTTTTTTTTTGAAAATCAATAATTCTCGAATTCCGGTTTGTGATATCCACCTGATTAATTGGTGCCTTCAGATGAAGCAAGTCGAAAACTAACGAGGGTTAATGAACAGAAATCAATCTTACAAAAAGGATCACCCCATTCCACTAAGATGTGAATGTTCAAAAATATTCTGTTGTGTTTGTGACAATAACTTGGGGAAATCGTGTAAAGATTAATAAAATATGAATATGACTTTGCCTGTATAAACTGTCCATGTATCGAATTTTGACAAGTGGATGAACAAATTAATACCTATTTGAATCTTGATTTGAAAATTCTACAATTCACTATACTGAGGAGTGTACCGTACAACGGGTTCCGGCCAATAAACCTTTCATCCTCCCCCCCCACAAAAAAAATAAATATGTTAGGCTACTTTTTGAGAAATTGTTCAGACCAAAAATATCAGCATACCGCCTACATATGAAAACATTTCTTCAGTCCACTATGTGAAAAATGAATTCGCAGAATGAGGATCTGAAAGCAAAATTTGTTTCCTTACTCGTCATTGGATTAGTTGCTGTCACCTTCAACGTACTTTTCCTTTGGGACGCCCTGCACTTCGTGTGATGATAGTGATATTGTTGGGAACATTAATATATTTCATTAATGTCGTCACCTGCTGCTCAATGTCAGTGATGTAAGCGGAAATTACCGACATACCATGCGCACGATCATTGTCGTGCTTCCTCTATCCAGATTCAATTCTGCCGTCAGTTGTCCACTTAATCTTCAATTTTCTCACCCTGTTTTTACATCTGCCCCTTGTGTTTTTTAGCTTCCCACTTCTTGTGTGATCGTGCACAAATCACGATTATATGAACCGCTTGTGCCATTGAAAGAACACCCAAGTTTTTCATAGCATGTTCACAATTAGCCCTTTTAAATAGGACTAACATTTAACCTGATGTGAATGCGCCGCTCCAAATTCCTTTCACACATTTCAGCCAACTATAAAACATGAACACATAAAACTCCCTCTACTATTCAGCTAGGAATGTCTCATCTGTTCGGCATATTGATAATGTAGAAGATGGAACATGTCCGGATATACGCAGGTAAAATTATAGCCTGAATCGTCATCCCGCTGACACTCTGTAGGCATTCCAGATATTAAATTTTCACATCTCGTACACACACACACACACACACACACACACACACACACACACACACACACACACACACACACACACACCTTGTACTTGTGTCTATGTTTATTCTTACAGATAATTCGATATTTTAGGAAAATCTCTAACAAATGGGGAAAAAAAAAACTTTTCATATGGTACGTTTCGTTCTTTAAGAATTAATCGAACTAATGTTGTGCTTACGTTAATGTAATTACAAATGCGAATGAAGATGAGGTGACGCTAAAATTTTAAGTTATATTTTTTTTAAAATATTGTGTCGGGTATATAGCCCAGCCGATTTGACCTAGTTTCTTTTTGTTTAAGTTTTTGTCATTTCTGTTAAATATCTCACACTTTTATTACTTACACGTTATTTTTTTTTACTGGATATTCTTATTTCAGCAGATGTCTTTATTTAAAGAGTTAGACAAAAATCTGTGTTTAAAGACTCTATTCATCTTTCCGTAATCACGCCGCACTTTTTAGCCGAGAGGTCAAAGCATGGTGTATCTAACGGCCTTTTTCTCCTAAGAGAACGCAGGTTCGAATCCTGCCGGTATGTGCGTAGTTTTCTCGCATATTTCGGTAGAGGAAAACGGAACGTCTATTCAAATACGAGTATCCACTAAAATAACGTTTAACTTATAAAAATCCGTCGAATTAATAAATATAAAGTCCATCTCTTTTTTTTCATATCCCACAGTTCTACCAAGAATATTTAGTAACAAAAATACTAAAAACCTAAATGAAAAGAAAGAAAATGAAATCGGCTAGACTATAGACTCAAACACATATTAAAAATAAATCAAACAAATTTCCATTTGTCATAGATTTTTATAACATTATTCTGATATATAAAGAAATGTCATTTCCCGTACATCTCTATGCAATCATTTAATTTCCCAAATATATTGTGGATTTCTGTAATTTCATGATTTAAGAAACATTTTAGAAGCATTAAGTTTCATCAATAAACTGAAAATCATTATCGTTATTCATACAGTTCAACAAATGTACGTTTTTTTAGGATAATTAAATTTAAATGAAATTTTAAGATGATAAATAAAATAAAAAGTAATATTTTCATAAAATATACTCCAAGTACAAAATATTACTTTTATTTTATTTACAATGTTTGTAAGCAAAAATTATTTGCAAGGTCACAATTATCTCATTTCAAAACATGAAAATGCATCTTTTGACCATCCAGCTTTGTGTACAGCACACCATCCTCATTTAACATTTTCAAGAAACTGAAAATTACTCCTACAGAAATATCAATATTCAAAGGGAGGTAACTTTATAAATTATATTAAGAGTTATTGCCCCAATATTTACACGGACACTCTATGATTTAGAACAGGCATGTCAAACATACGACTTGCGGTCTGCATACGTCCCTTTAAAAGCACTCCGGTGGCCCACAAAAAGGATACTAATTTGATCATTTTACGGTCAGAGTTGAAGGTTTTATAATTTAGAAATTACAGTATTTAAGAAAATAAATCACATGTGTTTTACATTTGAATTTATTTTAACAGACTACCAAATCAGAATATCATTTAATCATAATGCCTAAATTTATTTATAATAATTTTAATATCATCGACAAATTTTAAGTGAGTACGGTACTAAGCTATTGTTATAAAAATTGTACCAAGTTTTCAATATTTTTGGTTGCTGAGAAAATTGCACAGGAACAAATTTTCTTTAGTAGCCATGCCAACAGCCATCATACCATAAAAACAATATAGCAGGTTTTTAACAGTTGTAAGCAGAAAACTTTATTTCAAAATTTCAAAAGTTGTGCTTTTAAAGGTGAAATATCACTCAAAAAAAAGTCTTGCTACTGGATGAAGTTTATCGTCACACCCAGGATTACAGCTGAAATACATTGGACATATAATAAAGAAGAGGAAATTTAATCTTCACGGAGCATATCGTGGGCAGGCTAACTCGTGTGAATGCATGGTGTAACGGGGTCTGAAAAGTTGGCAAATTGAGAAAAGCTACTTACGATCATTAAAGGAAAATATGGAAAACCGTAACCGACAACATACTGAAGAGAAACAGAACGTGGAAGAAAAATAACTTTTAAACAACGTTGATCCTTCATTCTTCTTTTCCGCTATCATTATACTCAATCGTACGTTAATTTTAAACGTTCTTGAGCTTTCGTTGCCTGATTGTACTAAGGGAATCATAATGAAAATGAAATATAAGCAAGGATTTTGAAATGGTCCCCTTTTAAAAATATGGACTATCATATCACTTACATGTCAGCTTTATTATTCTTTATCGAGTAGATCTTTTTCTTTTGAGCCTTGCAGCCGATTCCTTCTCTAACCTTGCTCTATCAGCTCAATCTAGATATAACCCGCTAATTACTCAAAAGCAAGCTAGTGTCGTTTCATCAACGTTCAGACTTCAGTCAAAATGAACCACTGCACTCAAAATGAGACACACTGCCGTGTACATCTGTTGGATTTCAACATCACTCCAGACCTGAAGTAGAACTCATATATACAATTCATTAATAAAGAAGTTGGAAAAATAGTCGGGTCATTCTATCGCTACACGAAATATCTGACAATTTCTGCCATGATTTATTTTTCCAAAAGCCAAATATTGCTGTCATATCTGGGCTAGACATGGCGCGGTGACGATACCTTCTTTTCCTTATTAATGTTTATAATTACTAATATTAGTAGAACATTGGGTAAATAATAAAGAAATATAGGTCGGAAGATTGTATTGCGTCAATATTCCAAAATGGAATCGGAGAGCCGAGCTCGAATTCCAGTGGAATTCATTACATTCACTTACGTGCTAATACACTTGGGAAAGTTATGAATCCTCTTCTTCTCCCACCAGCTATGGGTAAATGGCAAGACAGAACGAGTTCTATAGCCTTGGATGGCAACTGGTCTACCGCAGAAAGAAATGGCAACCTACTGCGGGAAAAAAAAATCTGCCTCGTCAGACATGTATCGAAAACTACATGATCGCTTAAGCGTGTATAACGCATTACACATAACTGACTGACTGAGAATACCAACTACTATTGCCGATGGTATGATTGCGACTACCTTAGCCGCGAAGCTGTAACAATATTATTATTATTAATGGTATATTTTGATTCTCGTTATCAGGCCATGGCGGGAGGTAACAATAATGTCAATGCCCTTAAAACTAAATTTATTTAACCCTGTATTCGCTACAGTACTGCAGTCTAGGCTATCTTGACCCTTTCCCTTTGGTAAAACTCATATGTTTTCTTTATCTGAGTTACTCGAATAATTAACAGTGGTCTAGGAAAGCTCATCAACTTAAAGAATTTCACAATTATTGGACAAGATCCTGATAACATTTCTTTTCGTTTGTTATCTTTTATATTCAACATATAGAATAAGATGATTTTTATTTCCTTAGTCTTTAAAAGATTTGGTCTGCTGGCCAGGATAGGGTAATTTGTCTGTTTTTATTTTTTAAATCCTTTCAGCCCAAGCAAGGCGGTAATGCCAGTAGTACACAGGGAATAAAAATAAATATTGA
This sequence comes from Acanthosepion pharaonis, assembly GCA_903632075.3. Classification (NCBI taxonomy): domain Eukaryota; kingdom Metazoa; phylum Mollusca; class Cephalopoda; order Sepiida; family Sepiidae; genus Acanthosepion; species Acanthosepion pharaonis. Next base: position 1,344,715 of record CAHIKZ030005588.1, on the reverse strand, counting down.
GAATAAGGAGGATTAATGAAAGGACAAAGGATGAATGGGATTCAAGAAGACAGAAGATGGAGATTGACGTTGTATTTAAACTTTTTGAAGATTGTAATTATCAGGGAAGCAAGTAAACGGAAGAAAATTGCGAAAAATGTGGGAAGTGGGAAAAATGTAATTGTTGTTTGGAATAGAAGTGGCGCTTGCATTTAATTATTTCAACAGTAAAAGCGTTGACCTAGATGCCAATCTAGTAGCACACTTAAATATATGTATTCGAAGCACCAAGGAAAAAAGATCGTCACAGTATTTGCCATGAAAATATTTGTAGAAAAGACAGAAAGAGTACACGTCAGGTCGGTGAGAAAGTGACTGAAGCCGAGATGCTTGGTCAGGATCGATTATATTACAGATCCTTTTTTGGATTCTGTCAGGAATTTCTAGATGAACAGCAAGAACAACAGAACAGATATGACAACAGTATTTAATGCACAAACGAGTTGTAAATATGCAGGATGAATTCTGCCGTGAAAAATCTTTTGTCACGTCACAGTGACCCAATTTTCCTTTCAATAACAGCGTCAGTGATTGATTCAATATAGTCAAGTCGGAGGAAAACGTGAGGCCAAGAATATGGCAGTATATTGTTATTTTTGTAATGTTTAAATTAATCATTTTGACTTTTATTTTATCAATATATTTTCTACCTATTAGCGTTGTCTTTCATTATGAGACTCTAGGATGTTAAACTCTTCGACTGCACATGGAAGTAAAACGAAAACAGGAATAAAGTGGTGTTTTGAATTGAGCAACGATCAAACAGTATAGAAATCGATAGTAATTATGTCGCCCACTCGTTCTCATTTATCTATGCTCTCTCGATTTTTCTTCCGAGTAGGAGTTAAGATATTTTATTAATATGTAGATTAATCGTTTTCATTAATATAACTTAAATACCGGCTTAACATCATCCTGTCATTGTCATATTTTTTTCACAATAAACTGGGTCGGTATTACCTTTTTCTTTTATAAAAGTCGTTATCCGCCTGCCGGCTCATAACATATATTCAGATGATAAAATTAAATGATCTATGTTTTGTATTATTTCTTGTCTGATCGGTCCGCTTATAGGGCAGTGAATGCTGGGCAATTCCCTCACAGAAAAAAAATGAAGACAGGAGGCAATAGAGATGTGGTTCGACGGAAGGAGGCGAGAATACCATGTGAGCAATTAATTTTAAAGGAAAATAAAAACAAAAAACATTGCTGTACTTAGAAAGAAATAGTTTGAGAAGCATAATGGTGAGAGAGGACTTGGAGATATTGACACTCAGAGGATATATTTAAGGAAAGACAGAGAAGTAGCGAGTAACCTACCTAATGGGCATTTTTTACAGTAATGTTCACCCTATACGAAACCTAAGAGCCACATTCGGGTTACATAGAAAGAATTAAACGGCACAATTTATGAGGAAATGTGCCCAAGATAATGGTTAAAACTAGACTTGAACAAGAGCAAGATAGTGATCAGTCAAGATTCCTGTATGGAACTACCTCCTTTTTGGAGATAGTTCCATAAAGGAGCAGTTCCAGAAGTAGCTGGAGACATAACACTGAGAACAAATTAAAGAAATTCAGAATCAGAGGAATAGATGCAACGAGAATAGATGAAAACTGAGCTTAATGGAGGATTCAAATCGATGTTCTGTACGTCTTTGGAAGCGAAAGAAACTAAGAAAGAATATAAGTTATTTAGATGGCTTCGATTCTTAGAAAGATTTTTGCTTTGCATTCCCCATGACTAGTCCAAACACGCCACTAATTATTGGTACCATTGTTATGAAGTCGAGGCACTATTAAAAGATAACACTAAGCTTGAATAGTCATTAATTTGCATTTTATTCACTGCAATATTTTGTCAGTTACTATCAGCCAGTTTATCGTAAGCGGTTGCTTTTGTTACGTTTCCTTATATTCTCCGTCTGAGACTACCCAATCCTTCTATGAGGCGATTTTTTATATATCCATTTGTCAAATATCCCCGTTTGTTCTCACGTTTGCAATAACGGATGCAGATGTGAGCTTACGTACCTTTGCATTCGGGGGCCGGGAGTAATCCCCGGTCAACACTGCACTTGGCTTCCTTTTTATGGTCTGATGTGAAATTTGAGTGCAATGTTTATTCCGCTATAATATCACACTACTGTCATTTTCACTGTTCCCTATTTTTCAATTCTCTCTCAAGGTCTGTATGTTTTCACAATTTTAATTGTAATTTGGTTGTCTGCACTCACAATCTGACAAAGATTTTTCTCCTTGATAGCGGTGATTAGTAACATACATTGCGATCAGCTACCATTCATATTTGTGGCGATTTCAATGTTCAATACAAGTATTAGCTAGTCAACTCAGATAGAATTGACAACGAAGAGAAATACTGCGTGGCTTAAGAACTGACCCAGATAGTGGATGAAACTATTCGTGCTTCGGATATACTATGTTAACGTTTTAGACGTCTTCCTCCCCTAGCTTATTGTTATATCAGGTTGAAACACCGGTTCGATTAAGAAACGTTGAGCCAGTTCAGTACCTGGATGGATGGCCACTTGGATGTGCAGATGGTGTAATGAATAATGGCTCAAAATTGTTAATAAGAGAGCCGAGTTCCAATTCCCGTTGGTTTCGTTACTTACGCGCAAATACACTCGGGAAAGGTATGGATCCACATCTCCTCCAGCTATGGGTTAATTAGTAAAACTTGTATTATTAAATCATTCTCAAAAATAGAATTGTGTACAGAATAATTAAATTTCGGTTTTAAATAACCCATAGAGTTTGATATACCGTTAAACAGAAACAATCTAAACAACTATCGTTTTCCGAATTGTAATAACGTTAAGAATACTCTGAATATTACACTTGGATGTAAAATAGGTACGATAAAAACAGTACTAAAAAGTACTCAATACGACACACAAAACTACAATGCCTGATAGCACCAACAGATTTGGATAATGATTTGATTTTTTAAAGCTTAAGTGAAGGTTGGATTTGTGAGGCTGTTATTGCGAAATAAGCGCACTGGATGTGGGTCGTCAGATTTCCTAAGTGTTCCATTATTGTTGCAGGTTTTATACATTTAACGAAAATATATATAAGAAAAGTCTGGATAAAGCATCAATGGTGATGATTATATCGCTGACGACTTCAACAAAAATGGTGATCTGAATTTTCAGTTTTCTGTCTGCTTATTAATTTCCCGCCATCATTTGGCCATATATCATTTCATAAAACTATCAAATATCTCTCCATTCGGTTGATGCGAAATTTAGGTAGATTTGAGTTCAACTGCATAAACTTGTTTAAAAATAATTAATTTCGGAAGGACACCGGAGCGAAAGAAATAAACGAAATCTTTTCCCGAAAAAGCAAATGTGTTTTAAATACTGTAATTTTGCCTCTTGAAGTTTTCCATGATTTATGTTCGAAAGGCCGACATTGAGAGCGAATCAGAATAAGAAATAGGAGCAACAGGCTGATTAATGTGTTTGTAAATTATTTAATTTCGAAACTGGATAATTAATCTTTTAGAGCCTGAACGAATTTAATGAAAAATATGCTTAGGAACGTGTTTTGAGATGGGGTGTTGGTGATGGTGAAAAGGAGTTTGTTGTTGTTTTTGCTAAAACGACTATACTTATCTTAATCCATATCGTTTCAACTTTTTCATCCTGCTTTTTTCCTTAATTCTATCAATTCTGTATTTTTTTCACTTTTCAAACAGTTTACGTCCCTTATTCTTTCGAACTGTTGACTTTGACTTCAGCTAGATTTTGCTCACTCATCATAATTCTTATTACTATTAATCTTCGTGGTATGTGTTAGTTTTGTTGTATTTTGTCAATTAATTGCTAAGATCTAAATACCAATCAAAGTCATGCAGCATATCATGTTCCTTAATTACTTCTCTTCCCTTTTTATAAATTTTTAAAACTTCTCAGTGTTCTTCTCATCTTTTTCTTTCTGTCTCTCTCACGGTTCTTCAGCTTTTCCTTTTAATCATTTTTTTGCTTTTCTTCTCATCATTCTTCATTTTCTTTCACTCTCTCTCTCTTCTTCATCTTACCCTTTTTTCATTCTTTTTGCTTTGTTTTTCTCCTTTTCTTATTCACATATTTCTTCTCACTCTCTTCTTCGTCTTCCTCTTTTTATCATTTTTTTTTACTTTTATTCTTACCATAGTTCTATACTCTCTCCTGTCTCTCCCTCTTCCTCTTTTTCATCTTTCCCTTTTTGTCAATTTTTTTTTACTATTCTTCTCAGCATTTTTAACTTCTCTCTCTCTCTCTCTCTGGTCTCATTTCTTCTTCTTTTTTCCATTTCATCATTTTAAAAACAACGATTCAAATATACGGCTAAAACTTTTCGATTCACTACTATGCTTTTTTTAAAAATCACCCACCACCCTACGAGGCAATAAAGCCACTAAGACGCAAGAAGTTACAGAGTATTAAATGTGGAAACTTTAATGAGGTAAAAGGACAATAAAAAATATAATTCAAGAAAACTTTAGATGTTGATTGAAGTGGTATTAAACTTTTGAAGATTATAAGTGCCAGAGAGTCAAGAAACCAAAAGAGAGTCCCACAGGCGAGAGATATGAGAAATAAAAACAATTAGAATAAAGCATAAGGTGGCATATAGCTATTTCAACAATAAAATGACGAGACTTATTTACTAATCACTTAAATTCATGTAGTCGATTAACCAAAGAGGAGAGCTCACCAGAACAATTGTGAGGATAATATCTATAGAAAAGCGAGAAGGAAAATCACGTCACGGCGGTGGGAAAGGGACGGAAGTCGAGATGTCACGTCTGGACAATTAACATTAAGGTCTCTTCTTTGAATTTTGTTGAAAAGATATATAGCAGGATTTCGAGATATATAGCAGGATCATCAGACCAGATATGGCAGCAATATTCAATGTAAGTAGGAATGGTGATTCATGAATGTGCAAGATGGGTGCTGGCGGGAAAACAACTTTCCTAGCATCAGACCTACAACTGATTTAATATAATCACTCTACTTCATGTCAGTGAAAAAAAAACGTGGGATCAAGAAGACGCATGTTGACCTTGCTGATGGAAGGCAAAAATAGTTCACTCTGATGATTAAATGATAGCCGTTTCGTTTTTTGTTATTTTACCAAGAAATCTGATCAATGTCTAAAAAAATAATTATTTTTTTATTTATTCTTTTCTTTTCACCGCTTAGAACTAATCTGTACACTCTTCATTTATTTTAAGACATTTTTATGATTAACATTCTTTTTTATAGATGGTATTTATCAATCCACCCACGGGGATCGAATGTGGCACAAGGCCTTTTTTAATGTGGGTATCACTTCGGCGGAGCTTCGTCCGGGTTCCTCTCTGCAAGCAGAGAGTTCGACAGACACCCGACCCGGCAGCTCACAAAGCGCAGACACTACAGTTTGATCCTAGCCACCGGGCCGAGCGGGTATTCTTTTTATCGATGGTATTTATCAATCCACCCACGGGGATCGAATGTGGCACAAGGCCTTTTTAATGTGGGTATCTCTGAGCCCGTAGGCCCAGCCAAAAATAAAACCCATCTAAACCCGTCCAAGCGAGCTAGTTCCGTCAAACTCCCCCAACGAAACCCTACCCTTCGGCAGAGCTTCGTCCGGGTTCCTCTCTGCAAGCAAAGAGTTCGACAGACACCCGACCCGGCAGCTCACAAAGCGCAGACACTACACTTTGATCCTAGCCACCGGGCCGAGCGGGTATTCTTTTTATCGATGGTATTTATCAATCCACCCACGGGGATCGAATGTGGCACAAGGCCTTTTTAATGTGGGTATCTCTGAGCCCGTAGGCCCAGCCAAAAATAAAACCCATCTAAACCCGTCCAAGCGGGCTAGTTCCGTCAAACTCCCCCAATGAAACCCTACCATTCGGCAGAGCTTCGTCCGGGTTCCTCTCAGCAAGCAAAGAGTTCGACAGACACCCGACCAGGCAGCTCACAAAGCGCAGATACTACACTTTGATCCTAGCCACCGGGCCGAGCGGGTATTCTTTTTATCGATGGTGTTTATCAATCCACCCACAGGGATCGAATGTGGCACAAGGCCTTTTTAATGTGGGTATCTCTGAGCACGTAGGCCCAGCCAAAAATAAAACCCATCTAAACCCGTCCAAGCTGGCTAGTTCCGTCAAACTCCCCCAACGAAACCCCACTCTTCGGCAGAGCTTCGTCCGGGTTCCTCTCTGCAAGCAGAGAGTTCGACAGATACCCGACCCGGCAGCTCACAAAGCGCAGCCACCGGGCCGAGCGGGTATTCTTTTTATCGATACAAATATTTAAGTAAATGCTCTGTTTATAATAAACAGTATTAAACAACATTTACCGGCCTGAATGTCCGAGAAATTTTCATAGAAAATATTCGTCCTCCGACAGGATTCGAACCTGCATCCTATACAGAACCGTCATTTAGCTTTACGTGCCTTTACCGATTTGGTCACGAAGGATCGTTTGGGTAGCAAGGTCGAATTTACTGTATTTAAACTTCAATCTTCCATGAATCTCTCACGTACAGCCATGTCTGCTCATGGCGTATCAAATGTAAACAAACGACGTCACACATTATGAAATGGACAAAGTCCGACAATTATTTTAAGACATTGTCGGAATTTGTCCATTTCCTAACTCTTCATTTAGTTCATAAATAAAGTTTGACTAAAACTTACTTAAATAATAACAATTTTAAAATCATTTTTTTTATTTTTCGCAATTTCTTTACTAAGAGAAGTTTAATACGATATCTTCGTTGTTTCTTTTTTATTTAACAACTTGTCTGAAGTTAATATAATTTGCAAAACTGATCCATTCTTTGGTTAAGATAGTTTTCGGGTTATGTCACCTTACAAAGAATTAAGAAAGCAAAAAAAAATAGAAGAAATGAAGAAGTAGGAGGTGCCGGTGATGGTTTTAATGGTTTAACGATGAAGATAGAGTGAAGAAAGAGTTAAAGAAAAATGGAGAGCAGAAAAAAGCAAAACTCTAATTAAACATCAAAACGTATTTGGGACATTTGTCCTCATTCGCTCCACACCTCTCTCGTTTTACGTGCAAGACATTGCAAAGTTTGATGACTTGTAAATGATTTATACATTTATGAAATAAGATATTCCTAACACAGAAACGGCTACTTAAATTTAGAGGGTCTGCCCCAAAGGGGTCGAGCAACAGTAGAATACTCCCAGTGTTCATCTTAATTTATTGCTACACACCGCAATAAAATGTACCAAGACAATTCAATTCGTATTTATTAAGGGTAATTCAATAAAACCGTTTACTTCAAGCAACAATCTTCGTTTTTAAGACGTAAACTTCAACATCCACTTCATAAAAATGTTGGTCGATTTAAAATTTTATTGCGTGTAGACAGTCCGTCTGAAGTCATTATGAAAATCACATAAGCCACAATTACTCGAATTTGCTTTGTTAGATTTTAATCAAATTTTAAATGTTTTATTTAGACCTCAAAACAAAGCTTCATTTAAATGTTCAGATAGTTCCAATGTGTTTTATTAAAGTTACTGTATTCATTATAAAATCTGTAGACTTGCTATGCAGATTAAACTAATATTAATTTAAGGCCTCTGAAATCTAATAAAAAAGAGTTGGAACACTGATAATGGAATAGATCAAATGCTGAAAAACAAAAATAAAATAGTTATTGAGTGTGGGAATGGAGATATCAAAGAAGCTTCCCAGAGATCACCCATCGATAAAGGGTGTCGAGAACTAGAAATAAAGACAAAAGCTTTAATAACATATCTCCTCGAGGGGAATGCAAACTAAAGTGCGTTATAGCGAGAAAAAACAACAACTTATGAACAGCGTTCATTTCTTTGAACAGGCTGGGATTGCGGGAGTAAAGAATGACAAAATTGTAGAATACTTCGCAACCTTGGATCTGTCAAGAAATATCCTATAAAGAAAATATTTTAAAGCTTCAAAATTGGGTTAAGAAAACATACAAATTTACTTTTCTAAAAAAAAATATTCAGGGGCGGTCCTCAAGGGACACACGATGGACCTGGTGGATGGGCTAAAGGATGAATTTAGTTCGATGCAGCTCTGCTTGAGACTAAAAGAAAATAGCAAAGATATGGCAGTGTGACGTAATGGGCTGGAATTATCGGACAAACCATTATCGATGAAGGAATTAAACCGAACAGTGCTAACTCTTGCAATTTCATGGACAAGATTTTCTTTGAATGGTACAAGTCACAACTTCAAAGCGATTTTCAAATTTATGCACGGCAATGCTCCTTATTATGTGTCCAATGTTACCCGTAAATGTTTTGAAAGTGAAAAGTTTAAAAGTGAGAATATCATCGAATGGTCACCATCAAGTACCGACCCATCGAAAATCTATGGACAATTGTGAAGATGATATTATATGAAGTTGGCAAAAATTATGACAGCAAAGCAGACGTATAGGAAACAATTAAAACTACCATATTTGGAAATTGAACCTAGTGAAATCAAAATAATTCACATAATAGATTGCTACCTGAAGAAGGGTCGCTATATTAAAATGTAAATGCTTCAAAAACTTAGCTATGTTTGGTATTTGTTCTATTATAGGTATTCATCAATTTTGGATTATTTCATTATTATGTTATTCATGTAAAAAGTGATTTTCTATTTTTGCATAATAACTTTAGAATACAGTTTTTATAGTTCCAATACCTTTAATAAAACGTATTTAAACTACATAAAAATTTACCTCAAGCTTTGTTTTGACGTCTAAGTTCATCATTTAAAATTTAACAAAAATTTTTCAAAGCATATTGAAGCTATTGAAAAAGGACTGTAGTTTCGTGTCAAAGGACAAAGAAAGGAAAAAGAAAAAAAACTTTCAGTTGTAGAAAGATAGAATGCATGGTTAAAAGATACAGTTTTATATATGAAAAGCGTATTGTGGGCATCAAAGTCAATTTGATACAGAAATTTAACTGAGTTATTTTACTAATAATACCATGTTATTCTTTCCCCTCTATGCTCAGTTAATCACAAAATTCATTGCCTATTATGATATCGTGTCTCCTTTTAAATAATTTCTCACTCATTTACCCGAGTATAATACCGAACTTATACTGGGTGTAAACCGTCTACATAAGAGTAGAAAATGAATTCAGTAAATACACGAAAATAGAAAGGGGTCGTAAGGCAAGAATGTGTCATCTCTCTGGACTTATTCAACTTTTTCAGGGAAGATATCCTGGAAGAATACGAAGTCCGTCAGGACTCATTATTAACGACCCTAATCCTAAAAACATTAGATATGTAGATGACAAAGTATAGAAAAAAACGGGAAATCCTACAGAAGGTAGTAATATAAAGCGAGGAAAATGACTAAGCATCAACTATTTTGATGACAACTATCTCTTCAGCCCAAAACAGCCCAATATGCGAATTAAAAACTTGAGATACCAAAAAAAAAAAAAAAAAAAATATATATATATATATATTTAAATAGGAAGTGTTTTAACAGAGGGTGGAAGATGTAACATCGGAATCAAATCGATATTGAGACAGCGAAAGATAACTACTGAAAGCTAAGCAAAATATTAAAAAATTGGAAAATTCCATTAGAAACAAAAAGGTACTCAAATGTTATGTAATATCGGTACTCCTCTATGAGAGTGAATACTGCATCACCTCATCACAGATGGAGAAAAGACTTGAGGCAACAGAAATTAATTTCTCCAGAGTATTATGAGAATAGTATAGGCTGAACACGGGAGAAAATGAAAACAAAAAGGACGCTCATACGTAGCAACTGAATGAAAAATTTCTAGTGGACTTGAGGAAAGATGGTTTGGAAAATTTGACACTCACAGTACATATTGAAAGCGAGAGGAAAGCAGCGCATGACCTAAAAAGCTTGTGCAAATTGTTGGCAGTACAAACTTTAGGAGATATAGCATAATGACACACTTTACTAATGGTTACAAAGGACAAGAAAATGTGGAGAGACACAATCGTATGCGTCTTGAATGGGCACGGCGCATAGAAAAAGAACAACATAGCGACATCTGTTCAGAGAAAATGGAAACAAATAGGTTCCTCATTAGGTAGCATCCGAATGAAACATTTGAAAAGAAAAGATGGTTTGGGAAATCTAATACTCACAGGACATTGAAAGCAGGAGGCACAGAGGAAAGCATCGCATAATCTACCTAACAAGCTTCTGTAAGTGGTTGACAGAATAGGGATTAGGAGATATCGCAAAAGGCTTACTTTACTAACGGTTACAAAGGATAGGAAATTGTGGAGAGCCATGATCGTCAACGTCTTCAAGTGACACAGCGTGCAGAAACAGAACAACAAACATAGACACTGACATCTGTACAAATAAAGCCTGGAATATATATTCATCGACTACCTCATTTTGAAGTGCGTCCAGATGAACTGAGTCACTATCAGTTACTTGTATGATTACCACGCTACTAATATACAATAGAGACTACTGTTTTGACTGCTTTTGGGTTTAATGTTTCTACAGTTAGGTGAAAAAGCGTTTTCACATGTATTTTTATCTTAAAAAGATTTAGAAGAACCCTCAAGAGATACAGTAAGGATTCTGTTGATCTACATTTAAAAATAAATATTATTGCAGCATTCAGTTATTTTTGTAAACTCTTAGACGATTCTTTTTTTCATTTCAACCGAGAAAAATCCTATGAGTTGGAGTCAATTTGTATCATCTAGGGAGAATTTAGAGAAAACGGAATGATATTTCAAAGAGCCTTCCTCATGGATTAATGTTTGACAAAACCATTTCCCAGATTTTCATTACCGTAGGGGCTTCGATCCTTATCGTGAAAATAGAGATGAGCTTATTAAAATGTTACACAATGACATTGACATCATATGAAAAGAAACAATATTACGTATATTCAAGAGACAAATGTAAAAGACGGAGAATAAAGAAAAGTTTAAAACGTGAAAAAATAAAAGAAAGTAAAACCGTTAATTATATTAAAATGAGACATGAATACTAATTCTTTCTTTGGTAAAGTTGCCTTCCAAAAACTAAGTAAAGTATTAATAAACAAGAAAATATCATTAGAAACAAGAAGCTGATACGGAATATCAATATGGCAATGAATAATGAACAATTTTCTCACATGTTTATAGGTTTGATTGAGGAATTTGATTTTTTACAGCTTATCAACCTTTTACAGGATATTTAATGGAAGAAAATATTTTTAAATTGTAAGAATTTTGGGGGAGGGGGACAATGCTTTAGTGATACAAGTTCTAACTAACCCATATGTGAGGAAGAAGAATTGAATTCATACCTGTGCATGTTACTGATGTTGCCGGCATTCAGACTTCAAATTTTCCATTGTTCAATCCTTTACACAATTCATGGATTTCCCTACTCATTTCCCAAGCAAATCTGAGCAACAAGCTTCTTTATCTGATTTAATTCTTAATCCTCTCATAGCTTTTGTCGAGTTTCGGGACATTGCCCTTTTGACAATTAGGATCCTTTCTGTAGTATCTATGGTTATTTCGCTAAAATCATCTATTAGACAGCAACCGTCTATTCATAAGGACCTCTTTCCGTTTCCAGTGACTTTCTTCGGGACCCAACTTGGACTGACATTTTTAACATCCATATTAAGAATTGCGCCGCTAAGCTTTTCTCTCGCGTCAAAGTCGGTATAGATGCTTTCATTACTTCTCAGAAATACTAGGTGAAACCTCAACCTTCTCCATGTTCACACCAGCATATTCTACCGATCTATTCCACTGAAAACTTTTCCGGCTATACCAGCGTGAGAGTCCTAATCCCAACAGACGTATATTTGTATAAATGTAAACGTGTCCTTGAAGGAGCAAAGTCTCTAACTGTTAAGAAAATGAGCGTCTCTATTGCACCTAATAACTTTAGCTGTCGTGATTACTGGCGGTTCTGTAATAGTGTATTAAATAAGGGTACGTTTTCTATTCCTACTCTCTTCAATCAATGAGGTGTTAACATCTACTGATAAAACTGAATGTTTTGTTAAATGTAAATTTATACTCTACTCTCATCTGGAGTAACCTTGCTTAACTTTCCACTAAGAACTGAATCTATGCACATAACCGATTGTATGGTTTCTGTTACCATCTCCTATCTGAATCCTGACAAAGCATGTAGACCTGTCGGTATCCCTGTAATAGTCCTTAAGGAGTATATATCTGAACTAGTTCCTGTTCTCTATAAAGTATATAAAAATGCCTCGTTGCAGCTTGCTTTACTGCATGTTGGAAATCATCATCTCTTGTTCCAATATTTAAGAACTCAGGTGAACAGTCCGACCCTTCCAACTATAGGCCTATTAGCATTCTACTACTTGAGGAAACTACTGGAGGTTCTAATCAATACTGAATTAGTTAAGTATCTTACATCGCAGTAATTTCTTTCATCCAAGTAATATGGCTTTCGATTCTTCAGCTCAGCTTCTGATGTAATGACAATAATTTTGTATAGAGTTTATCAAGTTTTAGAAAAAAAAAACTGTTGAAGTTCAGTTATTGCTTTGGACAACTCGAAAGCTTTCGACAGGGTTTTGCATGCAGGTCTTCTTCGCACGTTCAAAAATTACGTTGTCTCCTGTTTTTCTTAACTAATCGTTAATAAAGGTTATTCTGAACAGCCACATTTCTAGATTCTTTTATACTAATACAACTGTTCTCCAAAGCTTTATCATTGGTCCTAATTTTTAATTTTAATTCATAACATTTCCGATGGCATCAACTCTCAACTTGGTATTTATCATCATGACACAACGATTTACTTGACTCGATAGTAATTCTGATCAGGTTAAATTGGCGGCTGATGCCATAAACGATCTTCAGTCTGTTGTTAACTGGGGCAAAGGACGGCGTGTTAATTTTAATGCCTCCAAAACTAAACTTTTTTGCTAACATCTAGGAGAGTAAATTGTTGCGCATTCTCATGCCAATGTTTTTGGCTGACACGAAGCGGAAGAACTATACTGAATCCATTTCTAGGTTAGCTGCTAAGAAAATTGGTTCAATGTGCTGTGAAGTTTCTCTCCAGAATCTATATTACATAGCTATATATTCGTCCACGTTTAGAATATTGCTGTGATATATGTTCATGCTATATATCTAGAGATCCTTGATAAATCCAAAGAAGAATCGGCAATATTATTGGTCCTGATCTGGAGTCTCGACTTCACTGACTTTCCACCACCGTAAATTCTTTGTGCCTTTTCTATAAATAATTTCCTTCCAACTGTTCAGATGAGCTCTTCAACAGGGGACCTAGACTGAATGAATTTAAGCGCAATACTAGACTGGCGATGAGGTCTCACCATTTTACAGTAGAACTGGCTACATATAACCGTAAGTTCTCTACTAACAGTTTCTTTCCAGGCACTTTTTGCTTTTGGAACACTCTTCCGGCTCTATGCCTTCCAGTCAACTTTTATCTTAAAAAAAGCTAAATGCAATGTCAATCGATATCTAGTGTCCTTCTGATTACATTTCTTTTGTCCTCGCTCTGTAGTACTGTTACTGATTTCTAATTCTTTACACCCAATAACCCTTTGTTTCTTAGTGACTTTACTGCCTTACTTGGGGTGAAACACTATTTAAAAAAAGTATTCCCAAATGTATTTGCGTGTAAATGAATATTACGAATCCAACGTGAATTGGAACTCAGTTCTCCAATTCCGAGCCGTTATGGATTACACCACACGCACCTGGTATTTCCAAACGGTCACTCATCTAGATACTGACCATTCTCGGCGCTGCTTTACTTCGGTGATCGTACGAAAATCGTTTTTTTTAATGTGATATGGCCATAAGTCCACTTGACGAAACACAGATATGGTTCAACAGATGGATACTCTGAATACTATGAACAACTAGGAAATTTTATATGAAAACAAATGGAATAGGGACGTAAAGAATTTGCCACTCTCAGCACATATTGTCAGCAAGATGGTCAAAGGGAAAGAGTAAGTAATGAAACTAGCATTCGCAAATTCCCTGATTTGCTCATACAACGACATCAAGGAAGCAGATATTGATAATATCTACAAAGGATAGGAAGTTGGTGAGAGCAATACCTCCCACGTCCTGAAGGGACACGACACATAGAATAAGAATTTGTTAATCCAGGCTTTGAAACAAAGTTATATTTCATGTATATATGACGTGGATTAATTTTTTTTCTTTATTTCAAAGGCGTAACGTGACTTTACAGGCCCATTGTATTTTCTCATCAAAGAACAATTGCAATTTTGAATTAAACGCTAAGCTAACACAGCTTATGCTTAGTTTATTGGAGGTAATTCTGATTATTAATAATGAACTGTTCAGTGACGATTGAAATCTTTAGGAATAATTTGGCAAATCCACATCATAAGCTGAGTGATAAAAACTGTTTAAATTTTCTTACTTAAAATAAATACATCATTGCTGCGCTTGGTTTTTCTTCAAAGTCAATATTCGTAATTATAACCATGGCTAAAACGCGGACATGTTGCGAAGTAGTCAAAGGTTATTTTAAAATAATATGAGTTTTTGGAAAAAAGTCTTTAATCTGCACATCTTCATTACAACATTATTCAACCTGTAACATATTTTTATGCATTTCAACGGTGTAAAACGACCTTACAAGTAAATTGGGTATTTTCTGATAAAATATCTAATATCTTCACCTTACTGCGACTACTAAATGCTGCGAGAACGAAACAAGTTCACGTTAGAAGATAACAGCGAGAATAAGCTTCCTATAAAAAAAAATCTTAACATCCCACCCTAAGATCGTCAGGGAGAGATTACAGCAAAATTATTCTTTAATTTTCTGGCTAAAAATATTTCCTCTTTCGATATGTTATTCAAACAAGCTAATTATTTATTGTGGTGCTGTATTTTAACACTTTGTTCAGATTCCCGTCATCATTCTAAATCTACAAAACACCAAAATTAGCATTTTCCCAATAGATTCTGTTTAAGACTTTGAATTGACTGCAGGATGTAGGTAGAACTTTTTTAATTGTGGATTTTCTTAAAAATAAACAAACACTGACTGATATTTTTGGTTACGCGAATAGATTGAAAGACATGTATTTAAACGCTGATCGATGATCAGTTCAGTAAATTCATGCAGAATCCATTCTTAATTTTTCTTAATTTTTCCCAGTTTTTGTAAATGATATAACACAGTTGATTGACTTATCTTTTTAAAAATTCATTCAACACCAAGCAAAGCGATATATTAACTAAGACGCAAGTGTGAAAGAGTCTGAGAAAAATACATTATTGAAGTGGGAGGACAATAAATAAACAGGAATTAAGGATTTAAAGATCAGAAAGCAAGAAACCGGAAGTGAGTTTCACAAGTCAGAAGTGTGAGAGAAGAAACTATTAGCAATGAACTTATGCCTATATCTTTACTGAAGAGGAGTAAAGGTTCATCTCTTTTTTTCCTGTTTATGATGAGGTTCATCGGTGCCTTTCTTTTTTCCATGGCCTCAATGATTTAAGTGTCTGCGAATTTTCATTTTGTTGGTAACAAGTTAGGAGTTTTCAGCTCCGTTTCCTCTATAAGTTCATCCATCAATTTTCTCATTATGAGTTCTTGTATGGTGTTCTATATACTTGAGTTAGTCCCAATTTTTCAAAATTTTAGAACCACTACCGTAGTATACTTGCATATAATACATTAATGAGAATTTGTAGAATTACAAAAAATGTAACTATAAAGGGACAGAAGGAATAAAATGAGATGAAAGAGAATTGGGAATTATATATATATATATATATATATATATATATATTAAATTTATTACCGGATTTTTCGATGATGTGTTAAATTTTTTTCTTTGATATACACACACACACAGATATATATATATATATATATATATATATATATATATATATATATATATATATATATATTATATATAATTTGTATAAGTCTATGCTAAATGACACGGACCGATACTGTTTTACTTGCAACAGGTGTTCAACGGAGCTATTAAAGGGACTTTTAGGGCTTTTTAGAAAATTGAAAAGCTAATAGATTCTTCTATTAAAAAGAAATGTACATAAAAAAGTGAATCGTATAATAAAGAAGATAGGCAATAATCCATTGCAACAAAGAAAATACAAGTGTCTCGACAAATATAAATAAGAATCCCGTTTCTTCCTCACACGCATATGTAAGCACACGCACAAAGACAGCTATCGAGATAACGCGAAAGGAATTAGAACTTGTATTTCTAAATATATTTCAAGGCAAGAGAAGTAAGGAAAACAACGAATAATCTATTCAACGAATTTGTGTGAATGGATAACATAGCAAGGACAGAGATTGATAGAGTTAAATGTTACTTATTTAGAGAGCCACATTCGCCCTGAAATGTTACAGCAAATGAAAGAACTATGTTATTTTTTTTATGGATACGAATTGTTCTGAAAATTTTAATAGTATGTGAGTATTATTGAATTTTGCCGCTATCCTTTTTGAGTAGTAACATATACATTTTTTGAATCGTTTCAACTCAAGCCATAGACAATGCCACTCGAACTGTGTTACAGGGAGTGAAAATGAAAGAGAAAGAGAATAAGACTGATAAGGAGGAGGATTGAAGAAAGGACAAAAAAGAAACAGGGTTTAAAAAATACAGAAGATAGCGATTGGTGTTGCATTTAAATTTTAGAAGATGGTGTGAGTGAGGTTTTAGGGAGGGACAGGCATCTAATGTTTAACCAACATTTTGGGTATACAAAACCATGTACACATGTGTGCGTGCTTGTATGTAATTATTCATTCAAATGAATGACTACTTAGGCACTGCATTTGTTAATATATCCATATATATACATTTATATAACTTACCACCAATGTATGTATATATATATATATATATATATATATATATATATATATATATATATATATATATATATGTGTGTGTGTGTGTGTGTGTGTGTGTGTGTGTGTGTGAAAAATATATAGAAAATAAGAAAGAACGCGTTAGGTAAATAATCCAAAATTCTTTTTTGTATTTTTGTTATTATTTTTTTTAAAAATAGTGCTCAATACAACATTAGAGCATAAAATATAATTATTTATTTAAAAATATGAGTCCAACACGCTATATAAATAGAGTTCTCATGTTTCAAAACCAAAGCCGAAAACTTCAATAAATTATTTGAATTAAATGGAATTAAAGAGCTTAGTACTTTCCATCTTCAATTCGAAATAATTTATTGAATAATTCGGCTCTGGTTTTGAAACATGAGAACTCTTATGTAGTGTGTTGAATCATATTTTAAATAAATAATTATATATATATATATATATATATATATATATATATATATAAAATGGATATTAACAATTTTAATAATCATATATATATATATATATATATATATATATATATATATATATATATATATGCTCCATAATGTACAAATGTTTGTGCGTATGTGGAGAAGGATACGCGCATACATAGGAAACATATGACGTTTATAAACCTCTGCATAGATAGAATGACGAAACAAGTGGTGTGGGAAGTTTTCCAGTGTAGCGAGCCTCACTGTTCTAATTACGGTCGAATCTCTTGCTGTTTTATTGTCTATTCATATAAAATAGATATAACTTTTTTTTTTTATTGACGATCAGGATTCCAAGAAATAACAAAAGCAATAAAACGCAAAGATGTCTGTCTATGCCTCTGTCTCTTTCGCTATCTATTTCATAGACGCACACATACATATATACACTTCAAACTCAAAGAGAACCGTGACATATCATATATTGTCACGAGATAGTATTAGCGAATTATCGTTAAGCTCTGAGCTGAAAGTTAAAGACGACAAAAAGTAAATCGTGTTTGTAACGATCTAATTATTAATTTAGTTTACATTTCATCCAAAATATTCTTACAAATTGATATTCTCTATTAAACGGTCCGATGGTTCTCATTAAAATCTGTCAGTGAAAATTTACTCATTTTTAAGTGTTTTTTTTTTTCACTAAAAGTCAGGATGTAAAGAGAAACGACTTTTTACTTGAGCAGTTATTAAAAATGGCACAGAATGTACACTGTTGAATAGAAATGATTCGATATTTTTGACTGAATCGATGAAAAGTAAATACAATGCACTGCTTCATACATCAGGCCGTTTGATAAGGTATATTAATTTGTGAGAGGTCTTTGCAGTAGTAGCTCTTAGCAAGGAATAAAAAGCTGAATCCGAATATTAAATTCAAATTATTGGGAATATATTATTTGAGAACCAACATAAAACACATTCTGTTGATAATGCGTGATCAAAGTATATTTTCAGTCAGATATATCTACGAGATATGTGGAGAGAACTGGTGATCAACTCGGCAGAGACGTTACGGCCAGATAAGTTCATGGGAGTGATGATGATGATGATGATGATGATGATGATGATGATGTATATTTACGAGGGTCGTTCAAAAACTTCAAAGCCTTACCTACAAGTATTTGGTTAAACAAAGACAGTTTTTCATATTTTTGCATATAGTTCCCCTTGATACCAATGCACTTGGTCCAACGATGCTTGAATATTTCAATCCCATCACAGAAGAAAGTGGTATCCTGCTTTTCATCTTGATTGCTTCTTACACTAGTCTAAATTCTGATGCATAGTACTGTCCGTTTATAGTTTTTCCTTTTCCAGGTAGTCATGATTACGTCTTCAACACCCCCCACAAAAAAAAAAAAAAATAACGAACCAAAACAACAGAATCCATCACCTTGCCAACGAGTGGAGAACCAGGGTGTTTCCACTGCTTTGAAATTTAGTTTCGAAGTCGTAAACCCGGTTTCATCTGGAGTTAGTAATCGTCGGTAGAAATTGGTAGTGTCAGCCTGGAAGCAAGTCAGAAGTGTACTGGAAATGTCTTCTGCTCTGTTGTCAGCATTCATGGGACCCATCCTGCAGACAGCTTGTTCATCCCCCGAGATGTCTGCCATGCAAAACCATACGGTAAATGACATCAAATTGTTCATCAGTAGTTAAGGTTTTTGGACGACCTGACCAAGGGTCATCTTCTGTGCTGTTCCTGCTCGGCTTGAATCCGTCAGCTCACTTCTTCACAATTGCATAGCAAGGGAAGTCTACAGCAAGTGTCAGTAGCATCTTCTCGTGGATTTTCTTGGGTTTTCTCTTTTGCAGATAATACTTAACAGCTTAGGCTTCTGTTTTGTCCATTTTTAGATGTATCACACCTTTATATGGGCCTTACCTGCACAGAAGTTTAAACAGAAATTTAGTTTTTCTAGTTTTATAGGAAGTGATAAAGTCTTACCACAACAAAAATGTTCAGCTATGATTCTTCTTTCTCTGGGTGAGACTTTTTTAACCGTATATTACGAGGATATTTTTCTGCCATCTATGAAATTTTGTCTTTTAAATTGAAAGTTTTTTATTCAAATACAATTTCACGTATACATTTTTACAGAGATGTGCATTGCTAAATTTTCGAGAATTAGATTCATGTGCTTCTACTATTGAAAATCTTGTTAGCCATTAAGTGTGACCATTGTTTCAGTCATCAAAATCAATTGAATCAATTTAAATCACTACTCTGGACTTTCTCTACAACTTTAAGCCTGCTCACTACAAGTTCAACCTAGACAAGTCAAGGATCAGTCGTACAATCTCTCCATCTTATCCGGATAATCGTCACATCCTACGGCCTTCTCTTTCATTTATATCAAACCCGACATTCACCATTGATAATTTTATAGAAATCCTCTACTCTGATTGGCTCTGGAGCCTTTTATTTACTCAATCATTGATATAAAAAATGACCAATATCGCTTTTTCATGACAATTCAAATTCAAAATTCAATCTCATTGGTATTACAAAAATGTCATTTTTTTTGCTATTAAGAGGCGAGAGAAGTATATTTAAGTGGCGAGCACGGGGAATCATTTTGCAATCTATTTTATTTTATTTCTTGAATATCGCAAATTTTCTATACAAATTTCATGAAAATTCCGCATTTCGTCCAGAGATTAGCATTGTCAAATCTCTTATAAAAGTAGATTCACTTACTTTTCATAGGCTGTGATCATCGACTCAGTCAACAATATTGAATCACATCAACTAAACACTACATCTGAAGCATTTTCAACAACTAGTCAAATAAAAAGGCGTTTCTCTTAACAAAATGATATTTAACTTAATAAATTTTTAAAAAGTGAGCAAATTTTGCCGATAGACTTTAATTGGAATGATTGGATCGTTTGATAATTCATTTTTTAAGAATATTATATAGACACATTGATAGAAACTAAAACTGAAATGCCTTTAATAGATGTTTCAGTTTACTAAAGAATATACGTAGAGTTAATATAATGAGATGAATTTAAGTAATATGACATAGAGGTCTGTTCCTGGACAGATTCCAAATAAAGGTACGCAGAAGTCTTTGTAAGAAGACGATTTAAATAACTTGATAGTAAATAATTTTCAACACATTTAATATGTTGTGTTTGATTTTTGATATAAAACAAACATCAATATGCTTTGAGTTATTCCAACTATTGTTCTAATTTTTTTTATGCTTTGAAAGACACGACGTTTCAACCAACTACTCTCTGGCAGTGTTCAGATGTCAATTATTTTTATAGCAGATATTGAAATCATCTGACTGTAGATTTAAAATACAGCATAGAATCCTTTATGACATGGCGTAGTGGCTATAAGCGTTATTTAAGTGTTGCTGCTATTTAGTGATTAATAGATTGATTCATTTTTTACGGCTTATCAATGCTTTGTGTGTATTTATAGCCGAAATATATATTTTGGATAGTAAAAATAATTGATTTTTTGTGAGTGAATATTGCACTAACATATTTGTAAAGAATAACAATGGTTTTTGCATATACAATTTTACTATTTAAACCATAGCTGGGGAAGGAGAGATAGATTCATACATTTCCCAAGGTTATTTGCGCCTAAAATAATGAATATGGCCAGAATATACTCAGCAGTCTTTATGATAACGTTTATAACACATATCAGTAGACATATAAGATTAAAATGTAGATCTGGGTTACAGTAAATATATAAAGACGTGCACAGGTTCCAAACTAAGGGCCATCTTAGCCGTATTCACATCCTATATTAACAATATAGTCATTATGAGCGAACAGAAACCAATATACTTGCATGCATATCATAATGAAGATGGTGAATCTCTAGGACAATGGGAATTTATTCAAGATAGCAAAAACACGCCCATTTCTAACAAGATCAATCAAGAATTATTCATTTTCCGTTCTTAATGGCAAAAGAAATTGATCACTCAGCCAATCGTCAATGTATAAATTTCTGTAACGTCTTGAATATCAATTTTCAAGATAAGAAGTCATTTTTAACCCAAACTAGCATTTCATTGATTTGTCTCTTGTCATCGCTCAAGTATTTGCCAGATTTATACTATAACATTAAATTTCCTTCGTTTTATGCTTATACAATAAATATATATGGGTGTTCTTCAAGCGTTAATTAGATGTAGCACAAGGGCGAAAGAATGGGGTACTCAGTGAGGATCGAACTCACTACTCAGTCGTAATTGTTCTAGCATTACACTACGCCCAACAATAAATGTATATGGCCAGTGCGAGAAATAGAAATGCGGAGGATGTACAACTTTGTTTCGTAGTCTACGCAAAGACATTGGATAATGTACGATACAACAAATTATTTGAGCTAGAAATAAAATTTCCTTTATTTTAGAAAGATATTCTAATAATCTAGAACATTTACTGGCAGTAAATCGCCTGCATACGGTAGCAAAATTGATATCAGAAACTTACTAGAACGGCAGAAAATTACTGGAATGAAGACAAGGGTTTCAAATGAACTGCAACAAGATCTGCGTATGACATATCTATCATGTGTCACTTGTGTTGTATATGTAACATATACAAGACACTCCATGATTTGCAGATCCAACATCAATTTCCACAACACTCTGAAGAATCTATAAATTCATGTAATTTCCTCCACAGGCGAACTCGACTATCGACTTGATTTTAATCTTGTAATGTAAATATTTGTATTCGGTTGTATGTGGTCGACGAATACCTCCATACAAAAGGATTGATATTATATTGCAGGTTTTTACACTTTTTGCTTCGAGCAAAATTTTCAGCTTTTCTTCATACACTGTTCATTTTTTGTAGGATTCATTTTGATATCCCAATAGGCATTCGGATTTTGTGCCGCATTTTTCACAATTTCCAGGATGTTAAATTGCTGTACTTTTATGTTACTGACGTCCCTAATATATAACTCGCGTCAGTTCATTATTTTTTTTTTCTAAGCATATCTTAGACGTGGCACAAAGCTGAAAATATGGGGCACCCAGTGATGATCAAACTCACTATTCAGTCATAAGAGATCTAGCGAGACAAGCTTCCTAATCGTTTCACCATGTCGAAGTTCCCAATGATTTACTTCTTAAAGTTGATGCTTCGTCCTTTCTTTTCGCTTTCCTTTTCTGTCACGCCTAAGCCATCTTACAGTTTATTTCATTATCTATATCCATATGACTTCATCTTGTGTAAAACATGGCTATCGAATATATTATTCTGTATTTTGGGGGCACTTCAATTTACAGGCATACACATATATATATATATATATATATATATATATATATATATATATATATATATATATACATATTTATGCATACTTTGAATGCGTGTATGCATAGAATATTAAATTAAATCCAGTTTGTTAGGTACTTAGTACATACTTAACAAAAAAAAAAAAACAAAAAAAAAAAACAAATCAAAACAAAAAGAACAGAAAGTCTATTTGATTTCTAAATAATTCGTGTTCATTTCAAAATGTGAAAATGGGGACACTGGCTTGCTAGATAAAGACAAGGAAAACGCTTGAACGAATTTTGAGCATTTTCATAATAAGCAAAAAGCGAGCTGAAAACCTTTTGTCTGAGTGAATGAAATCCTTTATGATATATTTGTTTTCGATAATCAGTGATGCGACAATGCGTTCAAAATGAAAGTTTTCATCTCAGAGAAAATCTTTACTATTTCTGCACCATTAACTAAGTATTTTATTGAGTTCGAAAAGGTCATATATATTTGGCAAGGAATGTGTTTGAACATTGAACTTTGTAATTTTTTTCCAGAACAAGAACAACATTTTGGCATAGTAGTTTTTTTTCACTGGACGTTCAATCTTCTTTCCTTGAAAATGGCCATCGGACGTAATCAGCACACAGTCCATCATACATGAAGGTAACGTTAAACGTTTTTACCTGCGATGAAGCGCTCAACTCGACACCAGAATAAACTTGCCAAATATATATGCTTTTATTCGTTCTATTTAACAGTATATGATGAAATAAAAGATTATTGACTAAATCTAGTTAAATTTAACGACTAGAACTTGTTTCCATGTATGCCCATCTGCTAGGCTAGCTAGCAGATTGTTCTTGCAAACATCTGTTCAGGCTCAAACACATTTGGGATTCTTTAACATTAACTGAACCAAACTTTGTTATAATTTTTGGGAGCTAGTGTAAATTCTGGCGCGATCAATAGTTGACCCCCCCCAAAAAAAAACAAACAAGTATACTCTCAATCTCTCAGTCATGATGACTTGTGACTTCTTGCAACATTCTACCCAATTTCGCTCACAACGCTGGGATCCTCGCCCCAGTTCGATAGTATGATGATATCACTCCCTTGACAAATTAACCGTGTGATTCCTACCTGGAACACATTGTAGTAACCACTCGGCCACAACAAATACTCTCCAAATATATGTTTCATATATTTCGTCCCAAGTTTCAATAGTTCTATTTTAATTATCTAATGTAACAATAACATTTATTGGTGCAGCCATAAGAACATTTAAAGAATGTTAACGCTTTAACATATTCTTAAGTATTTACAGTTGGTTCCATTTCCCCAACACATATGAAAGAGGAAGGCCTGAGAGCAGTGCAACCGAAATGTTGTGATTAAAGAACAAAAAGATTAAATGGAATGTAACAAAATACAATGATTATAACTCTTCCAGTAAAAAAAAAGAAGAAAAAAAAAGAAAGAAGCATAAACAGGAAATCAGTGTTCTCCATTAAAAAGTATCTAAAGTTATTTTTTTAAATTGATATATAAAAAGATATTTGACTAATTCCCGACCACAAACGTGCATAAAACAGACTAACATAAAATTATCGTTATAAAACTATAGCTTAGCAGAAAATTATAATCCAACATTTATATATAGTGGACACCTATATTTGAGTAGACGCCCCGTTTATTTATTAAAGCGTATATTTATTAATTTTCGTCTACCGGCCTGAATATTCGAGAAATCATGTTAAAGAAAAAATATGCGCTCTCTGGTAGACGAAAATATATAAATATACCGTTTAATAAATTAATGTTTCAAGTGATATATATATATATATATATATATATACGCGATATATATCGTATGGTAATGATAATAGTAATATTAGCCGTTTCCTTATAAGGAAAAATCCGGCATTCAAAGAGCTAGCAAGTGGTGCTATGGTGGTGTGAAATTTATCAAATCTTCCTCTTCAAGCAGTTTTTCGGGAAAAATAGGTTTGTAAAATCCACTAGATGTTATCGCTCTTTCCATTGATTAAATTTTCTTTCCTAACTTCTTGTTTGAAATAGTGTGGAATGTTAACATCTTATGACATTATTTTTTTTTACTGAAGTTACATGTGCTATCCGTTTTAGTTGTTTCTGTCTTCGATAGTCCACAATCGGTGTGGTTTGTGTTATTTGATACAGTTATTTGACTGCTATTTCGTAGCGCCAGTCCACGATGTTCGAAGAAGTCGTAATTTGCTCGAAACCATTTTTAACCATTGATCTGAGAAAGCGATTGTACACAGCTCGCAGTTTATATAGAGGGCTTTGATATCCTGCATGAGATCAATGTGAAAGTCTCAATTTGGCGCGGTTTTAAGTTAACCCTCTGTAGCAATTTGTGATATTAAGCGAAACAGCCGATTCTATGTTCAATTTCCTGATCCATATACCTACGTATTTGAAGTGTTTATTATTTACTAACTCTAAATCCTGAATTTTTATAATGGGTGCCACCACTATTTTCATTCCAACTACGGATCATAGTCTCTGTTTTAGGAAGGTTTATATTAAATCATATTTCTTGCAACCTTTTTGAGTTCGTTTTGAAAGGATTTTTGTTCACCATTATACTTACCGTAGCTATGAAGACCTTTATCAGTGGCATAGCTGCATCATCATCAATACAATATCCGCAGGAATGAAAGCAAGAACGCTATTTTTCTATTAATAGAATAATTTAAGAAGTGGTAGGGAGTGTTTAAACGATCAGTGATCATTTATTCACATCTGTGTTTAGATATGGACAGGGAAATAATTAAATAGATAGAGGTTCTAATTTACTCCTTCTGCTCCTGACGAGGTTTTAGCATTGGGATCTTCACCAGCTATGTAAGACCGATATATAATTCTTTATCAGGACCATACATGCCGTGGATTCAGAACTTGGAAAACGGTTTCTATTGGATGAGAAGAGGAAGACGCTATTGATGTGGTCATAGGCTGCTTTATTCAATCGGTATTTAAATTCCTGATGACATATATGCTATCATTTCCAAAGCGAAAGTCAAATTAGGTCTAGAACGTTGATAGACTTGTCAATACAATGTTAGCTAGTACTTTCCGTATAATGGATACAATTGGGACCTATTATGTGTCAGAGATTGAAGACCACATTTTTTGTTTCCAATGTCCATTAATGCGGGACGGGATGCGGCTATGATTCCAGATTTCATTCATGATATTGAGAAACTAGTTGAATTCGGATAGAAGGTAAGCTATGTTCAAAAGTTCAACTTCAATATCAAGTGTTATTTTATTATTCTTTAGGTATTTCTTTTAGATTCATTAACTCCCACATCACTAGATTCCTTACTGTTTACGCTTGTAAATAGACTTTGTAATGATCGCATGTGTACTGATGTATGTTCAATTTCGGTGGGAATATTCAGATTACTTGGGTCAGAGTTGAACTGTGACTTGAAGTTTTTTTTTTTTTCTAAACCAAGACATCTATTCTGTTTTCGTTCCTGTTGTATGTTATTGTGATTTTTCTCTTTTCTGCACATGCTCACAAATTTTCTATTCTGTTTGGCTTCATTAATTTAGTTTCCAATTTCCTAACATATTGATTTCATAGAACATAAACTAGGTTTTTATGCAGTCTCCCTTATATAATTCTCTTATGTGTCTCTCCTTTCTACTGTTTTCAAATGACGATTGTCGTTCCATGGAAGGATCTTTTTTTCCCTCTAATTATCCTTGCTATAATTTTACGGGATTTGGCCGGGGAAGATACGATTACCTTATATTTCGCACCGAAATGTTGTGGTACACAAGATTTTAGGACATTATTTCGGAGTCTATTTTATGACAGAGCGCTACTCTTACATTTTTATTTATACGTGCTTGGATATTATATCTAGGTGACTTTCGTGGTTTATGTGATCGGAAACGTGCTATTTTGTGACCTGCTGTTATCAGTTTTGTTACAAGAATTCTATGATCAGATTCAAAATGGGAGTTAAGTATTCTAACATCTGTCACAAACGCCATAAGCCAAGTCAATACAAGATTCAATTTAAGTTTCACTTTATAATATGCATGCTTATTAAAAATGTCGATAATCTGTTTTGTTAGATTTAAACTTATTAAGAGAAACATATGTCTGATTAACACAGTGTATTATATATATTAGTAAATGATTAGGTTATTAGCATTCATCTTAATATATGCTCCTTGACATTCTATAACTTTCCTCGATTTTCAGTCATTGAATTTGGAAAGTTTTCTAGTGATTTCGACATTCCTTACTGACATTCCTTCTTTGTTACTTCCCAATATTAGCTTGAAAATATCTTCTATATCGTCATTTACATAGCTTTCAATGAATTGAATTCATATTTGATTAATATTTAGAGTACTAACAGGTCATTGACTTAGTTTGGTGCTTTTGAGACCTTTGTGCCGGATGAATGATAGTAAGGTTTCTAGAATGCACATTTTGTATTAACCACTCTTTAAATTACCTTGATTGCGTCCTGTAAAAATAAAAAACAACGACTTGTCTAAGGGTTTGAAATAATTTTCTGCATTGACACCATCCGCAATTTTGAAGGGTCTTATAATTATATTGTCTAAGAGTCTAGACGGTTATCTTCACTTTCCTTTTGTCATGTTGGTTGAATATTTCCATAAATATCAAACCCAATTCCCTAATCTGTACAAAGAAAGATTCCTTTACGGAATTACCAAATTCATCACTAAAATCGTTACTGATAATTCTGTTTTCAGTAATGTGTTCACTTACATATTTCTTTTCACCAGGTTTACTTAAAATGGCAATTTCATTGCTCTCACATTTTTAGCCAATGTTCATTATATTCTACATTTTTAATCGCTATGTTGTCATTCACAGTAAATACTTCTTCAAATATTCTCTCGTTGGTCAATATGTTTTCTCAGACTTTTTTGTGACAATATTAATTTTTTTTTCCTTCTTCTTTCCTTAGGAATGTTTTCATTTTTATGCTTCTGTGATCACTGTTCAACGGTTTTGTAATAGTTAAATTTTTTTTTTCCCGTCACTAAATAATTTAATAATGTCTTGTTTTTCCCCTGAGGAAATATCTTTCTTACGGACTATCACACACTGTATATATCTGAAGTTAAAAAATACATATCACTTACTGTACTATTTCCCCGGGCATATTCAGCTTACTTGGGTCAGGGTTGAATTGTGACTTGAAGTTTTTTTTCAGTCGCACGGGAGGGGTCGATCCCAGCGTGCAGAAACTTTGGAAAGTGCCTGAAAACCATCACGCAGGTTGACCCAATCCTTGTGAGTGAAATTGGTTAGATGGAACCCTTGGATGCCGTCGATAGCTGTGCTGGCATGAAGTCGTGGCCGAGGGCTTGAGCATGCTGGCCTTGTTCCAATTGCCGATCCCGCAAGATAACACGTTCTTTCCCAGAACCTGTAACTAAGGTCTGCTCAGCATAGTTGCAGTATAAATCACAGGTAGGCTCTGTGGGTGTTAAATAAACGCAAATGTGCCTTAGGATTGAATAGCCGGCCTATTAGACAGGTATCCTCGAATACGAGTGGCCAGTTATATATAATAATCGACTCTCCCGTCGAGATTCGACGTATGAGGGTCAAGCAGATCAGTTTCCAGGAAACCAAGCGCTCGACACCGGCACATGAGATTTGATTATAGTGGTGAAGGCCTCGTGCAGGACCATCCACACTTTTTGAAGGGACGAATACAGAGACCTGGTGCACCGAATGCCACAAGGTTCCCAAACGACCCTCCGCAGGTTTTGAATTCAGAGTTGTCCTTCTCCTAGACCAGTTGCCATCTAAGGCTATAGAACCCAGTCTGTCCTGCTATTTTACCCATAGCTGGAGGGAGAGGAAGAGGATTCATACCTTACCCAAGGGTATTAGCACGTAAGTGAATGCAATGGATTCGACTGGAATTCTGCGATTCCTCAATCCAAGCCGCTATCCATTAATCCACCGTGCCTTCTTTTTTTTTTTTTTTTTTATATATATATATATATATATATATATATATATATATATATATATATATATATATATATATATTGAATTTAAAATATGAACAAAACTCGAGTTGCTGCATAAAAATCTGAACTTTCTAAATGAGTTTTTTTAAACATAATTTGAAACTCACATGATATATTTATTACGTTGTTACATAAATTCGTTCGTTTTTATAATTTATTTTATTTATTAATAGTTTTTTGATGCATTCATATTACCCTTCATTGTTTACGACCTCCTGTTAACAATCTACGAACTGTTCAATGTCTCAACGATAGAAATCACTAGGTTTTGACGGAAAAAATCACCAAGACACGGTTTAAGCATCACGTCGTTGGTGAACGAAACACCTCTAGAATTGTTAGAAAGCGAACGAAAAAGGTAATGACTGAAGGGACTAAATCAGGAGAATATGGTCAGTATGTCAGAACTTCCCATCCTAGCTCTTTAATTGCATATTTGATCATATCAGAGACGTAGGGGCAAGCATTGTCCTATTGAATAATCAAACTGTCAGTTTTTTTTTAGCTATATTGCTCTTTGAAACAGTACATTTGTTCAACATACAGCTTGACTTGTTTTGAAACATTACAAAGTAAATTAGTCCTTGCCAACCGCACCGAAGGCAGATCATTCGCTTGCATTGATGCAGCTCTGGCGTGATTCGGGTTATTGCTTGCTTGTCGGGACTCATCTAATCTTTTCTCTGCTTCATATTCACGGAAAGACACCATATTTCGTGCTACGTGCTAATTCTGGAGAAAAATCTTTCTTTGTATCTCTGAGTAGCCTGGTTACAAGCGAGTAAACTGATGGCAATGGATGCGCGTTGGAGTGTTTTTTTCTCGGTCAATGTGGTTGGTACACAGGCGCCGCCTTTGTGAACCTTACGCACGGAATGAAGATGAAGAGCGACAATAGTATGAGAGCTTAACATCTCCTAAGCTAATTCCCTTGCGGTCTGCTGCGGTTCTTTTATCATTGCTTTCAATTGGTTTTCATCAAACTGAGCACGTCGGCTAGAACGTGGAGAGTCTGTAAGTTCGAATTTCCCCTCCTTGAAACGGGAAAAGCCTTTCTGTGTTATTCTGTTGGCAATGGAGTCATATCCCTACAAAACACAGATGTCTAGAGCATCCTTGGCAAATTTGTGACATTGATTAAAAGCAGAGAAAAGAATATATCGAACATCCTAATTCTTGTCTTCTTGGCAGTCTTTTTCTAACGTGAAATAAAATTTCAATAAAGTGAGACAACAATTTCACAGGGTAATCAGATTTACTAATGAGCAAAAATCCTACGAAAGATTATTTTTTAGATCATTCGCTTAATATTAGATATATGAAAGAATGTATATGATAAAAAAATTCCTTGAACGGTTTATCAACATCAACTGTGTAATACTAATGTTATTGAAAAAAGATTTACTAGTGTATATCAAATCACTTTGTTTTCTTACCTATTTCCATGATCCAAATCCTGGGTTACAATTGAAGTTTCATCTAAAACACCATAGAAGCTCAAGACAAAATTCCTAGTGGAGAAAGAAATTGCACATTTAAATAACGAGAATTTCTCATACCTGAAACATTTAAGATGCTTAAATAAATCGTTGTATTTTGGGAAGAGAGAAACAGCAGCACGTTTTGATTAACTTACAAAAACGATTTCGTTTTCGTAGAAGCATGTGTCGAATCATATGTTTGATAGTGTTTATCTGTAACTAGTTCTTATGATATAAATAAGAACACCATCACGAACAAAAAGAAAGTGAAGTAGAAGTTATAGTGTAAGAAAAAGAAAGGAAGGAAAGAAAAGAAGGTGAACAGTAGTGACCAAGTCGACGACGAGGAAGAAGAAGAAGAAGAAGAAGAAGAAAAAGAAGAAGAAAAAAGAAGAAGAAAAAGAAGAAGAAAAAAGAAGGAAGACAAAATATATGTTTTTATTTTTATATTATTTTTTAGAACTGCGCTGTTTTTCTCTCTCCTGATTTTCATTTAATCATAAAATACATGAGAATATAGATTTCCCCAACGTAAAAAGATATTTACATTGAATTTAAGAAAAAAAAAGAAAAAAAAAAGCGAATTAAATGCTTCGGAATTTCATTTATTTTAAGTAAATATAGACTAAATAATTAGAAATCTGCTTAATGTCATGAATAATAAATTCTGAAGACCAAATTATGGTGAACGTGAACAAGAAAAAATAGTTTCAGCGGTATTTTGAAGAAGAAGAAGTAGAAAAACAAGAAGAAGAAAAAGAAGAGAGAGAGAGGATGAAGTATAAGAAGAAAAGAAAAAAAGAAACAAATATCACCCATAAGAAAAGAAGAAAATAAAAGATGAAACGTGTAAAGAGAGGAGATATGGAGAAAGTAATAGAATGGTGCATTTATTTGAATTAAGTGATAAATTAAAAATACAGCAAATAACAAAAAATAAACAGGAAAGGTGATAGAAAAAAATCTCTATTATTTTTTTAAATTAAAATTGAATGATGCAACATTTTATCTTAGATGGAACTAATTTATATTTTGAATCCTGTTATTTCTATTGAAGTCAATTTTACTTGCAGTATTAACCTAACAATGAAGCGTAATAGAAAGAAATAGGAAAATACAGAAGTTGTTATGGAAGTTCAAGACGATCTGGTAAAAGTTAACATTTAACTAGTATTAGAGGATATTGCTTCATGAACTTTTAGTTAATGTAAAAATATGTAATCATAGGCAATATTTCATCGCCCCGAAGGTCGAAACACTATAACACAGAAAAGTTGTTGTAAAGAATAGTGTTCAATAAGTTTTTATATGTTAAAGACGAGAAATAAAAAACACATCGTTTCTTCCTGATATTCAAAAACCTCAAATAGTAACATTACGTGCAGGCGGTTACTCGAAGTATGAAATCTCGGTCTATAAATTATTTATAGCAATACTGCTGTTCACAGGGCTAACAATAAATTGATATGAACTGAAGAAAAGCGGCCATCATAGAAAAACAACCACTAAAGATGACTGGATCATCAAATTGTTTCACGATCTCCGATAATATTTTTTTTTAAATCGAACTACAGCTCGCAGATTTGGCCTCTTATTTCAAAAGGGAACAAAATCCCAGTCTCATTTAATTAATAAAATAAGATGTAAAGGCCATTCACCTGTTATCATATTACATTAAGATAACATATATTCTTTAACATGCATTCGTTTCAAGTGATCGTTCATAATTATGTATACATGAATGGAGGATAAATTTGAGATAATGAAATAAGTTTATATATTGGATATAGTGTTTATTGTCTCGATTTGACATTAGAGAGTATCTATTAGATATTCTGCATATAAGATGTATTTTCTTGGAATTTATCGAAACATCTTGCCTATACAATCCACTTACGTCCGATATATTGATGATGCTTTATTAATATATCTCCGTGATACTAACCTATCGGATCTTGTAGAAAAACAAAACAAAGTCGAACACACAATAGAATTTACATACGAAATAGAAAAAAATACCTTACGTTTCTTAGACATCATTTTACACCAAGATGGCAGCAGCTTAAAACTTATCGTCCACCGAATATCAAACAATAAAATGGCCTATAAACTGTTATTCTCATCATGACAACAAAATAAAATACGGAAGAATCACTGAATACTATTTAAGTGTACTCGGAATTTGAAACTTGAAATATTTTACACGAAGAGGAGAAATATATTGAATATACTTTCAAGACCCTCCAAGACTCTAACTATTCCATATTCAATGCGAAACAAAAGGCTCATAAAATATTCCAAAATAGAATAGCTGTCCTTCCAGACAAACCCAAAGAATCAAAAAATATATTATTCTACCCACTAACTCTATCACAACTACAAGCGAAAATAATCTATCTAAACTCAACATAAAATTTGTCACAACTACATCTAAAACATTAATCAATAAAACTTAATAGACTTAATCAATAAAAAAAAAACAAAAACAAAAAAAAACAAAAACAAAAAAAACAAACAATACTTGAAGGAGGAATTCACTCTATTGATAGTACAGGAATTGCCAGAATGAATAGATTTGAGAAACTTCAAGAAACAAAAGCCTATATGAACACAAAAGGGTCATTTAAAAACAAACAAAACCCACACACACAGACCCACATAACGCATTAGTTGTTCACTGCAACAGAACTGACCAAGGCAATGCTACTTTGATAAAAAGAGAAAACAATCCCCTAAGACGAAAATGTCTGGGAAAGTGCATTGATCGCTAGTTCGGCTACACGGCAAATTTGCGCCCAGACTCTTACAATATATCACCATTTTTGTCCCAATGTGAGATAGTCAGGGACAAAGCTGATGGAAAGAAAAAGAAAAAGCATAGAGATGAATTTGGCTCCACTGAAAAATATTCTTTCAAAAAAATATTTAAAAAAATTTAAAACTACCAGCGTCTCTCGTTCCGTGCGCATATATAGACGTGGCAACATCAACAAAGCCCAGTCCGATGAAATCCTAACGGATGAAACACGTCACAAAAACGTTTTTCCAATTTCTCACACTATTTTTTCTAAAAACATATAAGTATATATACATTGGGTATTATTATTATTGTCTCAATTTGACATTTTAGTCTATAGGTTGGTTGTTGTACATATAAGTGTATATATTGGATATTATTATTATTGTCTCAATTTGAAATTCAAAATTTGAATAAAACATTTCTTGAATTTTCAATGTTAAATTTGTTTCCTTTTATATATGGTACTTTTATTTATAAGACTGGGATTTTATTACTTTTGGGATAAGAGGCTAGAATTTTGTCCGCTGACATTTTTGTCTACTGGGATTTTGCCTTGTTGTCGATGAAAAATATACCACACGAACTAGGAAGTATCATCCCAGACAGATAGATTGGAACCTAGAAAACCAATGAAGGATAAAAAATATCTGGCACTGTTGCACAATAATCTAGCAACTTAAATGTATACATATGGTGGCAGAACAGGGGATGCCCCATTACACAAAGTACATTAATATCTTCTAAAGATCAAGTATACTACCTTGGAATGTTCTGGCAACAGCCCTGACCTTAATCTCATAGTAAATTTACGAGATTACATAAAGAATAAGGTTGCAGACAAACAGCAAACTAATGACAAGGCTATTGTAGACGCTAATTTAAGGACATCTGGATTTCAGCAGACACGTGTCAGAATCTTATAAGCTGCATGCCTCGTTGCATTCAAGCAGGTTGTCACGGCGAAAAGTGACCATAAAATACTAGTTTATGAAATCGCTTGACCTGTTTCCACTGAGTCTAAGTCTACATTACCTGGCCCAAGGCTTGAACTTGCAATCACCAAATAGTCGGACCAATGTTTTAATCCCTGGATCGGGTTGTACAGACTTTGATCTAGTAGAGATAGGGCGAGCTATAGCTGAGAACAATCTGCATCCATAGATTAAATAAACGGTTCAGTTGGAAATTCCCTGAAGGTTAACCGGATCAACAAGCACCTGTCGAAACGTTTTGATAAAAAAAGAAAAGAAAACACAACAAAGATGTTGACAATAGGCCGAGTATAAATAATGTAAATAATGATAACTTCTCATCCCAGAATTTGAGACAGAAACGTTTAGTGTGACGTGGTCTATCCTCATTGGGTGTTTCATCTTTTTGGTGTTGTACCAGAGTAAGATAATAATCATTTTCCTATTCTTTAGGTCACTTAGAAATGGCTTCTACCAACGAGATTGTATTGTACCTTTCCCACCTATCAAATATATTGAAATTCGAGCGAGAAATAAAAAAAAAGTCTATTTTATATCCCCCCCCCCAATATGCCTGAAAATGGGTGTAGTTGTTTTTTGCTTCACCACCCAGATCATGTGGGACAGTAGGTACCGGCTTTGACTCACCAGGTGTAACGTGCAGAGGTTGCTGAATAAGAATATTTTCTGAGGCGTAATTTGTTATCGAGAATTCGCAAGAAAGATTTCAATGATAAGATCA
The DNA here is from genome assembly GCA_903632075.3 of Acanthosepion pharaonis. Lineage (NCBI taxonomy): Eukaryota > Metazoa > Mollusca > Cephalopoda > Sepiida > Sepiidae > Acanthosepion > Acanthosepion pharaonis. The sequence goes on along the minus strand of CAHIKZ030005588.1, from coordinate 1,309,904 downwards.
GCCTCCAAATAATACAGACAGAGAGAAAAATAAACAAAAGACAAGCGTAGGTTTTGTGTGTATGCCAATCTCATTACATGTTTATTTCTTTTATGAGAAAAAAAGTAGACCGGCTCATTTGGTAAACACTTCGATAATTTTATTAACCAAAATAATAATAATATAGTGCTTGTAAAATTATCATTAGAACAGAATTAACAAGCATAAATTCACTTATTTCTCTGGCTCTGATAATATATCTGCTTGAGTTTGTTCTTAATATCCATATTAGTTCAGGGACATTATTTTTCTCGCGATAGATTTAGGGCGTCTACGTAGATAGACGCTTGCCAAAACAGGCTTGTGGACCATTACAAGTTTAATCCTCACCGTGTTCTCAGTTTGTGGTCTTGTAAAAAACAGAGTTGAGATTAGTAAATATATGTCAGTCTTAGCCTATTCATTTTCTCTAAATATTTATTCACCTGATCGCCAGATTATAAACTAACATTATGTAAAAATGCAAAGGGTCAAATAAATTGAAGAAATGTGCATGGCGATTTTAAAGGCTATTTTTTGTATTTTACACTTAAACATAATTGCGATAGGAAGTGTGTTTTTTTTCTTCAATTATTATCTGCATTTGCAGATATTTAATCTAAGCAGTTAACGGATTTATTTCTTATATGATAATGTTTTTTATTTATAAAATGTTATTTTAGTGAGAAGAAAAAAATAAGTAGACATCACTGTTTAATTACAATCAGTGAAATTAATGTCTACCAGCCTAGGTTATTGACAGTTACTTTAAAGATTATCTAAATTTCAGAATGAATCAGAGCTGCGTTCTGAAGAAATCAGCTATTATTTAAGTGTACCATTAGGGTTCCGGCTTACACAAAAGCTAGCTCTCAATGAATACCGAAAAAATCTGACAGGAAAAATATCACCGAGAAAACATCAAAGGAATAACATTCTACGAAATGATAACAATTAACCGTAAACTTGAATAGCTTAAAATTGTAGTGATCGGGAAAACCATCCTCTTGGGAATTATTTCCACAGTGCATTGGTTCGCGGGAAGAAGCTGCTCGAGTGAAACTTCTCAGGAATGAGGGTGGTTCGTTACAATATATGTGGCATGGTGGGTCCTAGCCGTGAAGGTTAAAACTGGTGAAACTAAGGAATATACTTCGTCTGAGCACTTTCTGTGGAGAGGCTTGCTACATCTGGTCTGTGAGAGAGATTGCAGGGTGGAAAATAGTGTAAATATAGAGGATAGCATGAGGAGTGAAGTACTAGCTGCAGCGGGACAGGGAACCGGCAATTTTTTCTGCTTTCTTTACCGATGGATCCTATGTACGAGTTCCACTTGAGGCCTGGGCTGAGTTTGAAACCTAATAGTGGCTTAAGACACGGGACCACCATTCATCATGACTGCATCGGTTGATGATGGAATGCAACTAGTTTGGTTTTTCAGGCATTGAATATAACCAGCCAGTTTGCCTCGACCGAGATGAGTTAGATCAGAGGTGCAGTCATATACATTTACTTTTATAAGACATTCAATGAGCGAGACCAATGTTTCTCAGCCAGTGTCCATCCTTATGTTCCTCAAAAGGACGTAAGGAGTTCTGCGAAAAATAGTGATAAATACGGTAATGCGTTTTTGAGTAATTTTTGTTTAATTTTATATTAATAGTTTTACTATACACATCCGCCATATTGTTGAAAAAAATCTTTGGTTATTATAATAAAGGTTTCAAACTTTTATACTATTAAGAATTATAATAATCATAGGTAATGTTTCTTTACCACGTGGACGACAATAAAAATATAAAAGAGATGATAATAATGTTGGGATATAATAAGTTTTATGCCGGGGATCTCTGAGACAAGAAAATGATTTTAAGGGTTCCATATGGATAAAATAGTTGAGAAACATTGATTTAGACCAACGTTTTTCAGCCTTTTTTATTACCTGACACACTTGATACACTAGTTAAATCCCAAGGAACTTTTAAATTCTGATGATTAATAAAAGATTTAAAAAAAAAAAGAGTATATTTTTAGGATTTGTTTATTAACATTAACAAAATAATTTATTGGAATTTGTAATAAAATGATAAATAAAATTCTTCGAAAACTTATATTTATTTTTCAATTTATTATAATTTAAGATTTAATGAACTTTCCTCTATGGCACCTAGACTCTAGTAATTTAAGCGCTGTATGAAATTGGCGGCAGTCTCATCATTTTATAGTTAACAGAATTAATTGTAAGTTCTATACCAACAGTTTCTTCTATCGCACTTCTCACTTGTGGAAAACTCTTATGGCTTCTTGCTTCTCAGGCAACTTTGCTCTTCAAAAATTTAGCTACAGTTTCAATTGTTATTTTAAGTCTTAAGAGTTTTTCCCTAAATCTCATTTATATCCAAATTTATAATTATCAATAGAATACTTTAGAGTGAGTAAATTTTTTACTAAGTGGTCGGGAAGGTGTCTTTATATTAGGAAGATTAACAATTAGTTTGGCCCCAAAAAGAATGGGCGAAAAAAATCTTAAGTCAAAAAAACAGGTGAGTCATTTTTATCGAACAGGACTGTACTTTTCCTCACTTGTGATACCATTCTTCTAAACTAGAATTTATTCATTACATCTTAGTTGTGAAGTACGCATAAAAATAGTTTCTTTGCTTTTCTTTTCAGAAAAGCATATGTGGAAGATACACATCAAAGCGACTAACTAAACTAGTATAAATTGTTTTCGACGCTTCATTTGGATATTTTGAATATGTTCAATATTTCTCTCGCCGTCTTCATTTGATCTCGAACTGCTAAAAGTGACCGTAGAATATACTTCAGCACGAAATATCGCGAGCCTCTTTTTCACGTTCGATAATTAGCAATATATACTCCAAAAAACTAGAAAAATCATGTGTATACACTTGCATTTTTACCTTTCTCAAAATATAATAGCATAGTATACTGAAAATGTTACATATTTTCTTCTCTTCTAGTACCAGGTAAAACAGAACTAGCTGCCATATGTTTATCGGCTCGTCATTAAGCTGAAGAAGGTCATTGCTTGCAACGCATCTCATACTATTACTAAATGACCAATCACAGTATGGATCCCACCCACAACGTTACTATCATAGATAGCTATACTTTAGTGTTTATGAACAATTGTTACACCAGTTTATCAATATATCAACTGTATAAAATTTAGAGCGGCCAATGACTTCATTTAAGTAAGCGACGAACTGAGCAACATTCGTTGTTTTGAAATTTGTAGCTCGAGCCAAAGTGGAAGTTTCAGGCGCACGTATGGATAAATTTGGATAACGTTTGATGAAAAAAGTAAACCAGTCTGAACTTGAACATCCGTTTTCTTCACATGACTGAACAGTTTCAATCAAAAACTGTTTGGCACACTGAGGAGTGAACATCCTTATTTCTTTTGATGATAAGCCAAAATGTATTTTTAATGCTGTAAGGAGGGAATTCTCTAATTTCTCCTCTTGTTTATCAGTGAAAACTTGACGCCTTTTTAACCCATTAATACCCACCATCCGGAAAGTGAAGGAGCCCATCCCAATTTATTGTTTTTTTATACAGAAACTCGTTGTCAGTCCAATGTACGAGAACCCAGTCCACCCTGCTATGTACCCTATAGTAGGGGAAGACTGTTCATATCTTTTTTCAAGGACATTATCGCGAAGTGAATGAAACAGAATTGACCATAAGTTGAACTATGCATTCTAATTTCACTTTTTTTGAGTTTTAAACAGCCAGAGTATAGGTATTTACTTGACTCCCACAAGGTCAAGATGTGACACAAGGTCGATTAACGTGGGAAACCCGAGTGTTTCCACTCAAATGCCACTGGTCAAAATTGGTCATAGCATGTCCAAGCTGATCAGAGCTTAGTCAAAGCTGGTCATGACTTGTCCTAGCAAGCTAGTCGAAGCCTTGATCGAATCTCAGTCATAGGCCAAGAAACGATCCTTTGTCAAAACCCCCCAGCATAACGCCAGGTAAGTATAAACAGCCAGAGTATAACCCTCATCTAAGATACACCCTCTGTTATACTTGGATAGGCTATTTTTTAGGCTCAAACAGGTATAAAATGGTCGAGGCCTGAATATACCATTTCGGCTAAAATTTTCACAAATCATACTATGGATATTATTGTATCCACATATAATAGTGTGTTATGCCTTGGATCATGAAGTGTGTCAATCCAGAAATGCCTCGTGGGCATTCTACAACTCTCAATTTAATTCCGCTGCCGTGTTTTTAAAATTAGCAGGTCTAACTTCCGGTTTCTAGTAATTTTGGTTAAAATGACTGAAGAGTGTCCATCTTTGTGATTGGCCACTGTTATTATGTGTGTCAATTCAACAAGAAACATTATTTTTTTAGAGATATGGTTTCCTGATTGCAGATGCATGAGAATGGAACCAACATTCTAGTGAAAAAAATATTGATACTCAAATGGAAAATGCTAGTAAAACTGAACTCGACGGGGATGGTTTAGTGTAGGCTATTTTATACCCTTGGTTTAAGTAAGCTAGCCTTAATTTTACACGGATGTTGAATTCAGCAAAATTACCCTGGTATATACTGTGAAATGGGGTAGTATGGGCTGATACACTAGTTTGGACTTTACAAATCTATAATTAATAGCCGATTTTTAATTTTATTTCTTACCAAGAATTTTGAACATTGATAGGTTCATGCAACAGGAATTTGATTCTTTCTTACATTTCTTCGTTTGAACATAAAACTTCATCCACTGCAGGGGATGTAGACAATTGTTCTCTTCCTCTTGGTTACATCAATGTTTGAATGATCTGAAAAAGAATATGCAACATAAAGTGCAGGTCATGGATCATTTAAAGAAATTATTGTGATTATTAAAGACATATTAATTATTATATTATTATAGAATACATATGTTAACTAATGAAAACTATGCGGCACTTTATAAGCGGCATTTGCATACTTTCCACAGATAAAAATATTTGAAGAGAGTTTTAAAATGGTGTGAAAAGTTTCTAAAGTCGTTGATCGAGGGGAGTGGTTGAGTGTAATATCTGTCCGGACACCATATATTTCAGGCTTAAATTTTGTATTTGAAAGGCTATTTGTCAATGTAAATGCTATTAACCTGAGTGAGAAAAGTTTTACTTTTATTTTTGATATGATTCTGTTAACTTACCCAAAAATATTAATTCGCTCCAAAATTTAAAAAAACAAATTATATTTAGTATAATCCACACTAAATTCTGCAAGAGCGAGGTCTTTCTATTGCATTCCGGTTTGGGTGAACATAGTAATCGCCCCAGATGGGGGTGATCGGGTGCGCTATTTCTAAATGTGGGGGTCTGCATTTACGCTCACTCCAATAAACAAGCCCAAAACATATTTTAAATTTCTTTTTTGAATTGTATATATAAAAAAAAAAATAGTTGTAACTCTTACAATTACCTCGAATATTATCCGCACTTACACCCTGAATAATTCCTTGTGTTTTGGTAATTTTTCATTCTCAGGCATGAGTCGTTGTGAGGCAAGCTAAATAAATTTTTATATAAAATTTCATAATTTCAAAAGAGTGCCAAAAATTTAATAAAAATAACAAACTTTGATATCAAATTTATAATTTCTTGGGTGAATAAATATTTGCGAAGAGTAACATTTGGCTTGAATTAACAGAAAATATCCGAGACGTCATAGACTTTTAAACAGTGAAATTCTTTGTAAAGACATTGAATCTCTAGTCCGGAAAACATTAATTTCATTACTTTAAAAAGGATGCCACCTCAAATCCCTGTCCCCACTAAATGTAAAGTTGACAGTATTAAGAAATAATGTCGGAAAAAATCTATTAATTGATTAAACCAACTTAGTTTCGTCTCGGATAAACTCAGCAGATATAGACTTCGCAGTGTCTCAACAAAAAACGTTAATTTAGTAAATAAGGTAATTAAGCCATGCTTAGATTTCCTAGCTGAATAGTGAAGCTTGTTAGACTTGAAAGCAATTCCCCTCAATACGAAAAATGGAACACAAGTACTGTCGTGACGCGGATTTTCGTTAAGTTTCTGAACTTTTATGTAATAAGTCCTACTATATAGAAGCGAATGTTGGACAAGGGATTTGAAGCAACAGAAATGTGGTTCTACGGATTATGTTGAGAATACCATGGACCGAACATGTGAGCAACACCAAAGTTGTAGAAGCAATTGAAACAAACAGGACACTTATACTTAACATCGGGAAGAAAGACCTGAAATTTCTAGGACGCATAATGAGGAAAATCGTTTAGGAAATTTCATACTCACGAGACAGATCGAAGGTAAGAGAGACAAAAAAAAAAAAAAAGAAAAAAACAAACAAACACACAACATGTAACCTAACCGGTGAGCTTGAGTGAATGAATGGCTGAGCATGGGAGAGATGGCGAAAAGACAACATTTATTAAGAGCTACAAAGAACAGGGATACAGTACATAGATATAGAAGTGATTTTATCTAAAGGGCCAATGCTTGGAGTTTAGTTCTAGGTAAAACCACGATTTCAAACGCTTTTTTTAGCAACAGTGAAGTATTCGTTTCATGAAAAATTTGTTCGACAAAATTTTCACTTAACCTACGGGTGATCAGTGTTTTTCCAAAAGCATTTAGACCTATAATGTTAAGAAAAATAACTTTCTGATTTCATCTTAATATCATCTTAATATCATTCTTGTATTATATACATTTAGAAATATACTGCATAATAAACTTCGAGTAAAAAAAAAAAAATAATCTATTTATTTTTAATCATCAAACCCAAAAGAACGGATTCTCTCAAACACTTATTAATTACTCGGATATAATTAATTAATTAGGGCAAACACTTTTTGAGCTTTGGTGTCACGGTCAAGATTTGAAATTTGAGCTAAGTTTCTTTGCACACAAATCAATAATTACTTCCCTCATTAAACCAGTAATTAATTAATTATCAAAACAGCAAGAAAAAGAGAGAGCGAAGCGGAATAAGATGAATTGTGAAAAGGCAAGAGAGATAAAGTAAATATTGGTAAATTTGATAGGTATGCTTTTTCCCCCACCACGTTGGTGGCACGCTTGAACTTCACGTCATGTCTCTAGACATCATGACTACATTTCCCGCGGGTTGAAGTTTTTCTTTATGCTTTCCATCCTTTTTAGCTACAGTAATAAAAAAAAAACTTCTATAGCCTTGAGGTGTACATATTTATTCATTAATTATGAAATGTTTGTTTCTTAGGCAAACCCGATCATGTTTTTCATCATGTCGCAACTTTTTCTTTTCTTTTTATTCATGAGCTGTAGTCAAGTTTAAATATCTAGGATTTTTTTTTAATTGAGGATAGAAAACGCGACACCGAAATCCGAATTAGTCGAGCGAAAAATGCATTTCAAATGCTAAACAAATTACTAAAGCCTGAATTTCTGGGATGAGGAATTACCATTATTTTCACTATTTACTATCGTCCTCATGTTTGGTATTGTTGTAAGTTCAATCCCTGCGCCGGGCAGTGTTTATTTTCACCCAGTGGTTGATCCATTCATTTTCTACGGATTATCAACCCTTTTCTGGTTATTTAAAGCTAGGAAATATTCTTAGAAATTTTCGTAAATATTTACATTTTTGGAGATAAAAATAATTTAGTGATACCAGTCTTACCCGTCTGGGGGAGAAGGGATGGATTTATACCTCTGCCAAGATTAGTTGCTCGTAATATAACGAACAAAACGGGAATGGGAAATTGGCTTTCCAGTTTACAATTCCGAGCCATTATGCATTGCAACACTCACACATACGAACTTACAGCTTCTGGTATTTCCAAGGGTTCATCCATCTAAATAATATCCAGGCTCAATGTTGATTTACATCGGTGATTATACGGAACGAGTGTTTCAATGTGATGTGGCCGTAAGACGGAATCAGTGGAAACAGGGGGAGAAATAACTGAGCAGATCTAAAATTAGAACTGAACGGGTTATCCCTAGACATGGGTGGTGGAACTAGAAAAGTCTACTCTCGTAGATTAAATAATGAGTTCCGTTTGGAATTCCCTATAGGTTACCTGGTTCAATATACAACGGCCGAATCTTCGTGTCATTAACAACAAAGATGAGATCAATAGTGAAAATAGTGTAAATAAAGCACTAGGGAACAGTGAAATTCCATTGGAAACAAAACAAAAAAAACAAAAAAAAGAAAAAAAAAGAAAAGAGCGCTGGATGGCTATATGATATACATCATTTTATATAGCAGTGAATTCTAGGCAATCCCACCAGAGATGTGAAGAAAACTGGGAACAACGAAAATGTGGTTCTACTGAAGGATACTGAGAATTCCATGGCCGGAGAGATTAAGCAACAAGGAAGTCTTGAAGAAAAACGAAACAAAAATACATGCTTGAAATCAAGAAGAAAGCAGAAATTACTTGGACACAATGAAGGCGGATAGGTTGGTAAATTTAACCATCACAGGACATATTGAAGGCAAGAATGATAGGGGAAGGAAGCCAGCTACCTACCTGAGGAGAATTTGTAATGGATGATGGGGCGAGTGCGGGAGCCTAAACAAAGGGAGAAAAAATTGCTTAAGGCCATAAAGGATATGGTGTTTTGGAGAGCCATGATAAACTATATCCTCAAAAGAATGCGGTACCGAGGAGGAGGAGGAAGAAGAAAATAAAGAAGAATAAAATGTTTACGATATGCATATACAGTTTTGTCATTGACATATACAATCGCAGCTGTTTTGTTGCGCTAAACCTATTTTTAAATATGGCTGCAGTGCATGTGATATGCCTCATGACATGATGTATACATGTTTTTTTTTTATTCATTATCAACTTTTAAGTCGTGGAGCATCACACAAGTGATCTTTAGCATGGGATTTCAGAAACGTCAACTGCACTTTCGATCATTTACAATTATTCTCCATAAACTGTGCATTTTTAACATATGAGTGGTAGTCTTACCTTTCTCTTTACGAGAAAGGATAATATGCCGTAAATGGTTTCAATTTTCTTCCATCACCAATTATAAAATGAACACACATGATTATACCGTATTTAAAATTGCACGCCGATGTTACTTCTGTCACAATACAAACAAATGCAATCATTATGATTGAAAATTAGTTTAAAATGAAATGTTCTTAATATCAAAAACTCAAAATCGTTATGAATGATATGTCCAACGCAATAACATCAAGGTAAGAAGTTTTAGTCACCAGCAAGAGAAAAAGATGATACCTACAAATTGGCAAAATCAACATCAAGCAAATACAGAAGTTTAAATATTTGAAAAATGCTGCACCGAGATCCGAACACGCATCGGACTAGAGATAGAGGCATTTCAAAACCTAATCAACATGATGAGAAACAGGAAATTTTTACTATAAATAAAGAAAAGAGTATTGGATTATATGGCAGTGAATGCTGTACAATCTCCCTACAGATGAAGAGAAAACGAGAGACAACAGAAATGTGGTTATACAGAAAGATGCTAAGAATTCCAGGGAGGGAGTAGAGTAAGCAATAAGAAAATGGTAATAAAAAGTAAATTTACACACAGAATCAGGAAAATAGGGGTTGAAATTTCTCGGACATAATGAAAGGGAATTAGAAAACTGAAACCTTACAGGGCATATTGATAAGAAAATAGGTAGAAGACAGCGATTCACCTACCTGACGAGCTTCTTGGAATGGATGACGGAATAGTGTCTGGGGGCTTTAGCAAAGGGAGAAAAACTGCTATGGGCCATAAGGGATTCATGATCACCCATATGCCAAACCATGTCAAAGGCTTTCAAGATCTTAAAAGCTACAGCCCGGGCTTCACTGTTTTTATCTAGGACATGTCTCTTTCCACAATTATCGCCAATACATCAGCAGTTGAGTTGAGAAACGAAAGCCATATTTCTTGTCTGAGAAAAGGCCCTGCGATGAGTGATGCTGAATCAATTCACCATTGATCAGGGCCTCTAGTAGTTTCCAAAAGAGAGGTAGAATGGTAATCGGCCGATAGTTTGAAGCGTCAGACAGTTCACTAGAATTCTTCAAAACTTGAAAAACAGACGATGAATTCCAGCAGACAGGAATGCAAGAGACAGCGTGACATTTATTATACAGTTTAGAGAGAACTGTGGCCAGTTCGGGAGCGCAATTCCCAATGACTATTATAGGGATACCATCGGGTCTCCATGCTTTGTGGGGATCTAGGTTTGAAATGCTAGCAGAAATCATGGAAGGGGTTATATACATATTGATCAACAGATAATCCGTTCTAAATAGGAAGTTAGGCAGTGATAGTCCAAATGAATCAAGGGTAGCTTTTGATGAGAATTTACGGGCAATGCATTCGGTTTGTCGGCAGAGGATGGTGACAGCTCAAATCGATTGAAGATGGGAGATATAGAAACCTTGCCATTATTTAATAAGCTATTACAGAGAAATCAGTAATTACGAGAGCCAAAGTTGTTGGATGCTATGCGGTGCCACATTCCCTATGCATACAGGGACTCAGCTCCTTCGAGGACTCGGTTACATTTATTACATGCAGTAACGAATAGGTGCCTGTTGTGACGAGAACGGTCACACTGGTATAGCCGAACATAGTGGTTAATGTGTGTAATAGCAGCTGAGCATGCTGGTGTCAACCCTGGATAAGATTGAGGTTTTGACCCAGAAGGAAACCATAGTGGTGCAATTTTCAGTTGAGATATTAAAGATGTCAGTCCAAGGTGCGTCATGAAGAACATCACGGAGTGAGTTCCAATCAGCATGCTGTGAAAGAAAGAGATCTTATGGATAGGGCGTTGCTGTTTAATGGATGATTGGAACAAAATATCAATGCCTACCATAGAGTGGTCCGAGTTTCCAAGTGGGCATTGTTGCGAGGAGAGGAGATGATTAATAAATCAATTAGAGATGTTTGTTGTTGAAAGTCCTCAAGTGAAATGGTTTGTTTTATTTTTACAGTTACTTTTTTGTAATTCTCTGACACCATTTTGATAGTTTGTTTGTTTAGCGGAATATCAACGCATTATTGGTCATTTAATTCCGAAAGATCATTTCTTTGCGAAAAATAGTAATTTTCTTTTCAAAAATGTGTTACTATTATATTTATTTCAAAAGTGTATTGTTGGTAATGATTTTTTTCAAAAAAATATTGCTGGTATTTTCACTATAAAAATGTATTTTATACTATCATCATTTAGACACTAGTCTGGGGGTTAAGTATTTGCCTATAGCTGGTCCCTTTACAGAAGCTACCATTCTGGATCTGAGTGAGGCTGGGAACAACAGCAATTAAGAGGTTGTTAGACGCTCCTCAAAACTTTCAATCTCTAGATCACAAGCCTTGCTGCCGAATAGAGTTTACTGTCATACCCAGGACGATGTATCGTCAGTTCATGAGATTCGAAGAAGGATGTTCCGTTATAAGTAACCATAACTGAAAATATACATCAGACTAAATTTTCAAATCTTGCGTCTTTTTTTTTTAAATCATTTTACCCAAAATCATTTTTACAAACAAGGCAATAAAGCTACTAAGATGTAGTAGGCGAACTGAATATGAAAGATTACGGGGAAAAAAAAAACAAAAAAAAAAACACTATTTCGACGTGAGAACAACAAAGAACAAGAACTAAGAAGACAGAAGATAACTATTGACATTGGATTTAAATGTTTGAAGAAATAAAAAACTTGACTGGAAAGTAAGACGCTGGAAGAGAGTTCCAAAACGTGCGAGAAAAGAAACTGTTAGCATAGAAGTTACAGTTACATCTCGCCATTTCACCTAAAAAGGATGAGACCCTACCGCCTATCTAATACATATTTACACTGGTTGAACTTCGCGTTTCAATGTAGAATGGATATATACTATCAACGGCTTTCGTGGCAAGCGCTTAAATCAAAACCATTGCTATCGACCTTACATTTTGTCTTACAACTGATAGACCTTTTTCTTGTTTTCCTTTACTACCTTTTGAACAACTACACAAAATAAGAAAGGAGCCTTCACACAAGGATTCGTTATCTCACTGGATTTATTCAACCATTCGGAGCAGACTCAATTTTTTGTTGATAAGAGTTAGTAGTAGTAGTAGTAGTAATAATAATAATAATAATAATAATAATAATAATAATAATATAACCTGGTTTACCTGGTATCTAAAATAGTTAAGTATTTTCTAGTAGTACCAGTAGCAGAGGTCAGGGTTCACATATAAATCCAATCCTCGAATGCTGCTATTCAATGCAATCAGAGGCTCTCCACAGGGATGACTGTAAAATGATTTTTCTATCCTCATTTCGTACTCAGTAATTAAGATTGTCAAATAATAATAATAATAATTATTAT